>JAIGNY010003731.1:112500-520000 GCA_020152595.1 Chiridota heheva | reverse complement strand
CCAAATAGGAACCTAAAAACCTGAATCATATTACCACATACTTTTCTCAACTCAAGCGTGGTAAAACCAAGAATCCGCAACCTAGATTCATAAGAGAGATTCCTTACTTTGGGAATAAGTCTAGTGGCTCTTCGCTGAGCCTAATCCAAAATGAACTTATTCTTCTCATAAAAGGGACTCCAAGCCTGAATAGTATACTCAAGATGAGGCTTGACTAACTGATTATACAAATTAAGAACAACCTCTCTATTAAGATAACAACAATTTCTTTTAATTCAACCAAGCATCCTATTTGCCTTGCAGCTGCTAACGCACACTGTTTAGAAGACTTCAGATTGTTAGTAATGACAACACCTAGATCCCTTTCTTGATCAACACAACCAAGATTTGAACCATTCATGCAGTAATCTGGTAATCAAAAGCCAAATTGCTGTGACCAAAATGAATAACTTTGCATTTATCAACATTGAATGATATCTGCCATGTTTGGGACCAAGAAACTAACTTATCCAGATCAGTGTGCAAAAGTGAAGAATCTCTAGCATCATCTACAATTCTGTATAGCTTAGTGTCATCAGCAAATTCATAAATCCTGGAACCATGGAAAACATCAATATCATTAATGAAGATAAAGAAAAGTAGCGGACCCAATACAGAACTCAGAGGAACACCACTTGTAACCTTTTTCCATGGAGATACTTCACCATTAACAACAACTCTTTGTGACCTGTCAACTTACCAAGAATATATCCAACTAGCACACTTCCCCTCCACACCAAGCGCTATTGTTTCATCATGAGCCTGCCGAATGGAACTTTATCAAATGCTTTTCGGAAATCTAATTATATAGCATCCACATTATGACCACAATCAACTAGTTTGGTAACATCTTCAAGAAACTCCAATAAATTAGAAACACACGACCTCTTATGTAAGAACCCATACTGAAACAAATTCAACAAACCATTGACCAGTAAATGATCTAGTACAACATCCTTAACAATGGACTCCATGACCTTGCACACAACACTAGTAAGACTCACTGGCCTATAGTTACAAGGCAAACTGTGGTCACCCTCTTTAAAATAGGAGTGACATTAGCAATTCTCCAATCAATAGGAACAACACCAACATCAAAGCACTTTGAAAAGATAATACTCAGGGGAACAGAAAGAACATCATAACACTCAGGTAAGACAGCAGGATGTATATCATCTGGACCGGGTGCTTTATTTGAGTTAAAATCCTTCAACTTCTTAGACACAACATCAACTAAATAAACAACACTCTCAATGGATACTGGAGAGTGCACACTGAGATAATCCACAACATCATCAGCATGGGACTCCTTAATAAAAAGAGACACAAAGTAGTCATTCAAAACCTCAGCCATATCCCCCCCCTCTCTCTCTCTCTCTTTCTTTCTCTCTTTCTTTCTCTCTCTCTCTCTCTCTCTCTCTCTCTTTGCTATATATATATATATATATATATATATATATATATATATATATATATATATGTATATATATAAATGTATGTATATATATATATATATATATATATATATATATATATATATATATATATATATATATATATATATATATATATATATATATATATATATATATATATATATATATATATATATATATATATATATATATATATATATATATATATATATATATATATATATATATATATATATATATATATATATATATATATATATATATATATATATATATATATATATATATATATATATATATATATATATATATATATATATATATATATATATATATATATATATATATATATATATATATATATATATATATATATATATAAAAGATAAGTTCCGCGCATTGGCCATTACAAACAAAACAAATTAGGAAAAAATGACAATGTCTCTAGCCAACAGATTATTTTAAAAACCAAATATTTCGAAAACCCCTGTTTCCTTCTTCAGTGGTATGAAGTTAAATGACGCTAGAAGATAACAGCGATGATAGCTTGCACGTTAGCACATTTCAAAGAGCGCCAAAAATCGTACGCGTAAAATAGTAGGCGCAAAAGGGGAAAAGCGCGCAGAGAAGAAAAAACAAAAAAACACCGGCGCCAAAATGCGCTACGGCACGAAAACAAGAGAAGGACTAATGAGACGAAGTGGAAGTGGAAACGTTTTTCCTAAAAACAGAAAAAGGAGAAAGATAAGACAAGTCTTTATTAAGTCCATGAATGTGGCTCTTAGTTTTAATTATAAATTGCAATTCAAACAGCTTTCTGTCTTCCGTGCTTCTAAAGTTCCCCCTGATGAGAACCACTTTCAAATGTTCCAACTTATGTCTAGGCAAATTAAAATGCCCTGCCACGGGATAACCCTCACTGTCACCATCACAATCGCGAATAGACTGCTTGTGGTTATTGAACCTCAATCGAAAAGAGGATCCAGTCTCACCAACATAAGAAATTTTCGGACATTTCGAACACATCACGCAGTAAACCATGTTAGAAGAATCACAGGAAAAAGCTCCCGGTTTGATCACGTGATTCCTCGGGAGAGATACTGTCATTCAAAACCTCAGCTATATCCCTCTATATATGTATCTGTATTAATATATATATATGTATTAACATATATATATATATATATATATATATATATATATATATATATATATATATATATATATATATATATATATATATATATATATATATATATATATATATATATATATATATATATATATATATATATATATATATATATATATATATATATATATATATATAAATATATATATATATATTTATATATATATATATATATATATATATATATATATATATATATATATATATATATATATATATATATGTATATATATATATATATATATATATATATATATATATATATATATATATATTTATATATATATATACATATTTATATATATATATATATATATATATATATATACATATATAGATATATATATATATATATTGATATATATATATATATATATATATATATATATATATATATACATATATAGATATATATATATATATATATATATATATATATATATATATATATATATATATATATATATATATATATATATATATATATATATATATATATATATATATATATATATATATATATATATATATATATATATATATATATACATATATTAGACTACATATTATATACTACTACATAAAATGGAGAATATTTCTTTAATAAGCGATTGAAAAATATGTTTCGAGGAAAATGATGGGAAGATTTGCATTGTTATTCACAACACGTATAAATAAAAATATTGATTAATGTTTTTGTAAATGATAGAAATTGCAAGGAAGTTGCAGAAGTTGAGAATAAACTGCTAACAAATTATATTAAGATATATATTACAAGGAAAATTTTGGCGTCCCTTCGGCGTATTTGACACTCACTCAAGGGGTAGTGGGAGGGGTGGGGGGGGAGGTGGGGAGGGGAGGTGGGGAGGGAGGTGGGGAGGGGAGGTGGGGAGGGAGGTGGGGAGGGGAGGTGGGGAGGGGAGGTGGGGAGGGGAGGTGGGGAGGGGAGGTGGGGAGGGGAGGTGGGGAGGAGGGGGGAGGGAGGTGGGGGAGGGGGGAGGGTGGGGAGGGAGGTGGGGAGGGGGTGGGGAGGAGGTGGGGAGGGGGAGGTGGGGAGGGGGTGGGGAGGAGGTGGGGAGGGGAGGTGGGGAGGGGAGGTGGGGAGGGAGGGGGAGGAGGTGGGGAGGGGAGGTGGGGAGGGGAGGTGGGGAGGAGGTGGGAGGGGAGGTGGGGAGGTGGGGAGGGAGGTGGGGAGGGGAGGTGGGAGGGGAGGTGGGGAGGAGATGGGGAGGGGAGGTGGGGAGAGGTGGGGAGGGGAGGTGGGGGAGGGGAGGTGGGGAGGAGGTGGGGGAGGGGAGGTGGGGAGGGGAGGTGGGGAGGGGAGGTGGGGAGGGGAGGTGGGGGGAGGTGGGGAGGAGGTGGGGAGGGGGGGTGGGGAGGGGGGGGGGAGGTGGGGGTGGGAGGGGAGGTGGGGGAGGTGGGGAGGGGAGGTGGGGGAGGGAGATGGGGAGGGGAGGTGGGGAGGGAGGTGGGGAGGGGAGATGGGGAGGGGAGGTGGGGAGGGAGGTGGGGGATGGGAGGTGGGGGAGGTGGGGGGGGAGGTGGGGAGGAGGTGGGGAGGGGAGGTGGGGAGGGAGGGGGGGGGAGGTGGGGGAGGGGAGGTGGGGGTTAGTTTGGATACCTCTGAATTCAAGCATTGTGGTTTCATGTATTGCTAGTCATAGATTAAAATGAAGGCCCTAACCCTAAAAGTTACAGTTCACATTTGAGCACACTAAATTCGTAGGCCTAAACATTATAAGAACAAACTTGATGACCTGGTTTCACTGTTTCACTTTCCAAAGTTTCAATAAGAGCTTCTGAAAACATCGAGTATGTAGGCCTAATGGTTGTGTGTCACCTGATGTAAATATCGTCTTGGCCTAAGATGTTATCTGCAAGCTGCCAATTCAGAATTTTATTCGCTTGTCTGATTGCTGAGGAAGTTAAATCGTCATCCACAATAGTACAATGGGCGACTTTTACGCCGCTTTTCTCATCCTTTGTATCCTTGCTGTTGTTCTATTTTGCATTTTCGTCATAGCATATTTACTAGAAAGGTATTTTAGAAAACATGTAAAGTTAGTCTACTATATTACTCAGCGTAGGCCTAAGTCTAATGCCTGAAAATCTTTACACAAGCGGTAATGTGGTACTGGTACACTGCAGTAGGCCTAGGCCTATTAGTATTACTAACGTTAGCACATACAGACATAGGCCTAGGCTAATAATACTAGACCCTTCTTCTCTTCTCACGGTTAGGCTTCGTTTCAAATATCAACAGGTTGATGACTATAGAAACGGTGAAGACCTAAATATTATAAACATCCACACGAGCGCCTGTTATCCAAACTTTCCGCCTATGGCATTGATGGAAATCTCCTAGCCTGGTTTGCATCATTCCTCAACAACCGCATTCAGCGTGTTGTCTGTGATGGTGAAATCTCTGATTCTAAACAGGTTTTATCCGGTGTACCACAAGGTACTGTTTTGGGTCCTTTACTTTTCCTTTTATATATAAATGACATCCCTGATAATATAAACACCACAGCAAGACTGTTTGCTGATGACTGCCTTGTGTACAGAACAATTAATAACCCCTCTGACCAACAAATCCTCCAAGATGATCTTAACAAACTTGAACAATAGCAAAACAAATGGCAAATTAATTTCAACCCCTCTAAATGCTGCATCTTGTCAATTTCTTCTAAGAAATGCTTTAAATCACCTGTTTATACTATATGCAACCAACCACTAAACCATGTTAACTCCCATCCATACCTAGGTGTTGAAATTGATAATAAACTCAGATGGGATAAATATATACATAACATAACCAAGAAAGCTAACTCTGTACTTGGCCTATTAAAACGTAATCTCTCAAACTGTCCCACCGACGTTAAATCCACTGCTTATAAAGCTCTAGTCAGGCCAGTACTTGAGTACGCATCAGCAGTCTGGGACCCCCATCACCAGTGCGATGTGGATAAACTTGAATCTATTTAAAGGAGAGCAGCCAGGTTCTGTATGGCAGACTGCTCTTATAAATCTAGTGTAAAAAACATGCTTTATAAATTAGATTGGCCCCTGCTAAAAACAAGAAGATACAACACCTGGCTACATATGCTATATAAAATCAATAACAATCTTGTCGCCATCAATAAAGATGAACTTATCCCCACCGTCAGAGCTAATACAAGAAATAATCATGACCTTAATTTTCAGGTTCCCTATGCTAAGAAGAATGTATATAACACTCTTTCTTCCCTCACACACTAACGGATTGGAATGCTTCACCGTCAGACATTGTACATGCACCAAGCCTCAACTGTTTCAAAGCTAAACTTACTAACACTTGTATTGCTAACTAGTTTTTTTTTTTTTTTTTTCTCGTACTTTTTACGCTCGGTTGGCGTTCAATGTGCCTTGAAGGATTTTTGTCGACTTAACCGATTCAGATTCAGATCCCTCATGTATGTTTTGAAAATGGAATGGCTCTAGTTTCCCATAAGATAGATCTCAAAACAACTAAAAACTAAGTTTTAAATTTTATTTGCAAGCGAAACAAGTTTTATGTCTGACCTGTAGACGAAACGACACCATTCTGTCTCTAAATTCTAACTAATGCTCTTTTTCAGTTGTATCAGGTACACCCCTACTACCTACTACCTTGGCAATGTCAAAGGTGAGTCATTGACCTATGAAATAGTGACATGTGTGTCATTGTACCAAATTGTCAGTCACCAGAGTGACTGGTGGGTCAATTTACTGCAGACCCATTGACTTTGTACAGAGGTGATTGATTTATGGTAAGTCATTTCACAAAAAAATGTCAGGGTGCATCAATGTACATGTTATGTCCACCTACTTTGGTGCAATGACTCACCTTGTACTCCAGTGGTGTAGGGGTGTAGTGCATGAGCAGTTCTTTGCTATTTCTGTTGAAAATAATTTTACACTGTAGCCTATATAGCTCACCCGAAACACAATTTATAAAGGCACTTATTGTTATGGTCAATGGGAGCAAAATACGATTTTACGTGATTTTGAAGAAAAAATTACACGTACCTCAGCTGAAAACTCCCAGAAATGTAATTATTATCCGATTTGTCATTGGGCCTAATATTTCACTAAAAAAAAATGAAATTTCGCACCCTGAGATGACCAGAAACAATGAAGAAGAAAAAAGTTTTTCGCGTAGTCCATCATGCTATGATAGTACCTACTGTATTATGCAAAAATATCATTTTCGCATAATACTTTTATATTGGTACATTATAAGGCCTAATTTTTTCCACAAAACACCTCGTTTTCAGCCAGTCAGAGGTGCGGGATTATATATTTTTTTTGCTGATATATCATGACAAAACCTACAATAATTACATTTTTGGGAGTTTTTAGTTAGGTATGTGTAATTTTGGCCAAAATCACGAGTTTCGGGTCAGCCTATAGGGCTTTCCAAAATAGAAATCTATAGGGCACTATCGTTACGATCAATAGGAGAAAACACCATTTTTCTTTATTTTGACAAAAATTTGCGCATACCTCAATTGAAAACTCACAGAAATCTAATATTATCTGATTTGTCATGATAATTGAGCAAATAAATAAAATTCCACACCCCAAAATGGGTAAAAACGAGGTATTTTTGTGGAAAATATTATCATTTAACGTTACACTATAAAAGTACCTATTGTGCGAAAATGTCATTTTTTGACAATGTCAATTTTTTCCACAAAAATACCTCGTTTTCAGCCATTCCTGGATGACTGATTTTTTTGTTTTGCTGAAATATTATGACAAATTGGACAATAATTACATTTCTGGGAGTTTTCAGTTGAGGTATGTGCAATTTGTGTGGAAATCTGTCACAAGTGAGGTACAAAATTAACTGAATCCATGTTAGGATAAAAGTTTGTGGTGCCCTATTCAGCATAGTTTACACACCTTCCTTCTGGTTAGCAAAATGTTTGTTACGTAAGGGCTTTGTCGGGTTGTAGGGTGTACTCAATCAAATTTTTCAGGTTAGGCAGTTGCTTACCATCACGCAACCGAGAAGGGTGTGTCTGTGTGTCATGAGGTAGTGCTGAGGTCTGCCAACCAATTCGTGTCATTGAGGGCACATTAATATAATGTCATTGAGGACATAAATTTTGCCGTTTCTTTCATGGAGGATTGAAAATGAGTAACTTTTGAGTATTTTGTAATTTCGTCGTTGAGGACGTATAACTCCATGATAGTAATTTGAGACATCGAGAGTAGAGGTGGCACCTAAGGTTTAACACCCAGGTATAGCATAAAGAACATTCCGTTTGCATTTTTCCGTGAGTAACTTTTGTACAATCTAGATATGGGGTTTTGCATGATAAGATATAGCGGGTAATTAATGCTAGAAAGATGGTTAGAGATAGTGACGTCATGTAGGAGGTAATTTGTTGATTTGTCACGCCATGAATGCCTGGTCCAATGGAAAAGTAAGAGTGTTTGTAGTGGTTTGTGAGCTACGCTCCTGGAATGTCAACTTATGACGTCACGAATTAATATTCTAATTTTGTAATATATGCATTGTGAATTTCAAGTATATTTTGGTGGCGTGGTTTTCGAGATTGTAGTGACGAATTTTTTGGATAAGATATCGTCTTGCTGTTGGCCGTCGGTACCCAACCTGTGACAATCACAAAAAATTGTATTTTCTCCTATTGACTGTAACGATAGCGCCCCTATGGATTTTTATTTCGGTAGACCTTTAGCTTTGCTGTTTTACAGGGACGGCCCACCCTGCCCCTCCGTGGCCCCTCTGCTGCCCTGGGGGTCCATCCTGCCACCCTGGGGTCCGCCCGCCCTGCCTCCCTGGGGTCCGCCCTGCCGCTCATGAAAAAAAAAAAAAATTATAGATTTTTTTAATACTTAATAATCTTAATTAACCTCATAAATGAATACCTTACATGAATACAGAACACAGAATGATAGCATAGTAAGCAATCGTCCTGTTTGGCTCATGAATGGTCCTTATCAATCAGAATACTTTCATTCTGAGGTATGATTATAGCTAAAATCCCAGAGCTTCTTCACCATGGGATTAGGCCTTAAGGTAGCCCCAGAACTCCAAGCCGAAAAACAGCACTTCGCGCACGCATTAATGTGCCCTCAGAAGTCTAGCACCCTGCCCCTTTTAAAATCAAGCTGTAAAAGACTCCTTTTTCGAGTGTGACACACTCAAAATAAGGGTCTTTAACAGAAAATTCCTTCCTAAAAAAATACCTCGGCCTACCCGTATTTATGACTCCCGAAAATCACTAGATAAATTCCTTCCACATCCGATTTTTGATTTAAAAAAAATCACTTCCTATTTCCTGAATGTTGTTATTTCCTAAGTTTTTGGAGCACTTTTTCACCTCTGTTGTCATTACCGTTTGCTTCGTAAATGGTGGTCTTGAAAAACCCTGCCATTTAAGTGTTACACAAAATCTATTGAGCGGTCATTTCATTTTAACTGTCAATTGCTACAAAAACCAGTTAGAAATTAAATTCCTTTCACATCCGATATTTGGTTCGGATGCGATAGCATCAGGAAGCTATGCGGTCAAGATGGCGTGTGTGTGTGTGTATGTGATGACCAGCTCGTAAGTACAATATCTCAGACTGGTATACTGGATTTATGTCAAATGTGGTATACAGATAGCCCATGGTCCGTAGATTTGCCCTATTGTTTTTATGGTGATGTCATGCGTATTAATGAGTAGACAGGGTTTAATGTAAACATTTTGAAATGCTCATATTTTAACAAAAGTGTGTTTGTTTTGTTTCATATTTGGTATAATTATGATGTTAGCTGGTGTGTACATGTTCATGATGTAACATTTTTGAATGTTATTAATATGCATAGTGGGTGGGGCTTAATAAGATTTTGTTGAAAAGAGCTTGTAAACATGGTATCTCAAGAACGGTAAACTGGAGTAATGTTATATTTGGTACACAGATAGCCCATGGTCTGTAGATGTGCCCTATTGTTTTGGTAGTGATATCATGCATATTAATATGTAGGTGGGGCTTTATGTACAAATCTTGAAATGTTCATATTTTAACAACCGCAATTTTGTTTTATATGTGCTACAATTACGATGTTAGCTGGTGTGTACATGTTTATGATGTGAAAAACGTTGAATTTTTTTCATAGGCATAGTGGGTGGAGCTTAATATGATTTTGCTAAAAAAACATGGAAACACGGTATCTGAAGAACAGTAACTTGGATTCATGCCATATTTGGTACACAGATAGACTATAGTCTGTAGATGTGCCCTATTGTTTTTGGTGGTGACATCATGCATGTTAATGAGTAGGTGGGACTTAATGTAAAAATCTTAAATTGTTCAACGCATGTCTGTTTTATTTCATATTTGGTTTAATTATGATGTTAGTAGGTGTGTACATGTTCATGATGTAAAAACATTCAATTTTATTATTATGTGTAGTGGGCGGGGCTTAATATCACTTTGCTGAAAAAAACTGGATTTATGTCATATTCTGTATACAGATAGCCAGTGGTCTATAGATGTGCTGTATTGTTTTTGATGGTGATGTCATGCATATTAATGATTAGGTGGGGCTTATTGTAAAAATCTTGAACTGTTCTTTTTTTAACAACAAGCACATGTCTGTTTTGTTTCATATTGGTGATAATTATGATGTTAGCTGGTGTTGAGCTGGTGTTGATGATGTATAAATGTTGAATTTTATTAATATGCATAGTGGGCGGGGCTTAATATGATTTTGCTTAAAAGTTGTAAAACAGTATCTCAAGATTTGTAGACTGGATTCATGTTATATTGGGTACACAGATAGCTGTAAAGGCGCTCTATTGGTCTTTGGTGGTGATATCATGCATATTGATAAGTGAACAGGGTTTACAGTAAAAAAATTGAAAAAGTGATAAATGAGCAACTGTATTTCCGCTTTGCATCATATTGACATGATAATTTTATTGGTTATCTTGCACATGATTATGCTATCAGCAGATGTCATTAGTATGCATGGTGGGCATGGCATAATGTGAAAGTGCTAAATGATGTACACCTCATACTATATTTCATGAACAATATATCAGATTTATGCTATATCAGGTACACAGATGGGTCTGTTCATATATTTTCTAATGTTGTGGTAGTGATGTCATGAATATTAATGAGTAGGCGGGGCTTACTGACAAATTCTTTATAAAATGAGCAACCGTTTTTATGTCATACTTGCTATGGTAATGTTGTTAATTATTGTGCAAATGCTAATGTTGTCAACATTTTTATTAATCTGTATGGTGGTTGTGGCTTATGAATAAATATCATGGAACAAATATTTTATGATATGCAATAGCATGACAATTAATACAAATTTTGCAAATCAATTTGCTTTTGTAAATAAAAAGCATCGAAACCACAACACCTTTTGGTTCTGGATGATAAAAAAATTCACTACCTGCCTCCTGAATGTTGTTATTTTCTAAGTTTTTGGAGCACTTTTTCACCTCTGTTGTCATTAACGATCGATTCGCAAATGGTGTGGGCTTGAAAAAACCTGCCGTTTTAGTGTTATGCAAAATCCATTAAATGGTTGTTTAAAGTGTAATTGCTTTTAAAACCATTTAGAAATGACAAATCAGTATTTACAAACGACAGATCAATTCTACACCATTTTCAGTGTAACATACATGTACAGTACATACTTTCTGGACTGGAATGCTGGTACTCATTTTCACAGCCTGAGTGGAGCTGAGGCAAGCGGGATAAAGTGCCTTGCCCAAGGAAACAACACATCTGCTCGGCTGGAAATTAAACCCGGTACTAATTCTTCTGAACACAGATTCTGAACCACCATATTCCTTGCTTAGCATTATATATTTGAAAAGCTTAAAGTATGTATACTGAACTCATTGACAAATGCATAGCCACAACATTAATCATGTGGAAGGATTCTTATAAAATAGATTTTTTATGTGAAAATATTGATTGTTCTTGCAGTTTTCAGAGCAGTTCTTCATTGCTTACAGTGGGTGTTCCAGAACTTGCGATGGCTAGTACAAAGATGCCAGTACATATAATCTTTCCACATCTCGCTAAAGCCAATTTAAAAGGTAAGAGTTGATGTACTTTCAATTTGAAAGTTGTCACATTAATTGAATTCTGTAAATCATTAAGTTTTGTTGTTTTTTTGTTCGATGATCTATCTATGTTTTATTGCTTCATCACACCATCAAATATGAAGTTTTTGGATGCCTTTGTCCATCAAGGACATTTGCCTTTGCTAATTTAAAAAAATATTTTGTGTCCTTAGATCCATGATTTTTCAACAAAATACAAGTTACAGTACTTTCCTGCTAATTACTTGTATTTGTCATGATGACTGAACTTATAAAAAGGACACCTTGTAGCTCGCTCAAGGTTTTATGATCTTGAGGGCAAATGTGATTTTATACTGTATGGTGTATATTAGATTCTCCTTGAACGGAGTCTGAAATTAATGATTTGCAGGCATCTAGCATTGTGACATGTAAAAAAAATTGCACATAACATAGTTTTTAGCTCAACAATGACTATGTTGTTGAGGTTATAAAATGGGGCGATTTCTGTTAACTTGTGTTGCCCATTTTTGCAAAGTATCTAGTCAGAGGTTTTTGGCCAGAAGTTTGTGAAATTTGGCAGGATTGAAGAGCATGAAAATCTACACACAAGGTGTATTCAGTTTTTCATTTACTGTTTGCACACCTGAAATAAAGCAATTTAAATTTCATCATTTTTACACAAATCTGCAGTCAAAACTAGAAATATGTACTGATGGGCCTATCACTGTAAGTGCACACTGTACCATTGTTTTAAACAATCAAAACACAGGATTTGAATTTCATTTACCTCATACGTTAGAAAATTAACTGGCCTTTAATGTACAAATGCTTTCTATCGAAATATGGGATTCAAAGTTTAAAAGGCATGATCTGTATATCTTAATGAATTTTGAAGTTTACATGGAAAGCTGTCTTCACTGTATAGACCTCGTGGAGGTTTGTAAGAAAATGTTTTTACCCTCTGATACAAATAATGTTATGGTGTAATATGATAAAGTTATGATAAAGAAAATACCGAAAATATAAAGTTTTTGTCATGAATGATTATTTATTCATGATATATGATGATGGTGTCACCTTTATACATTTTTGAATGGTTGAAAAGGCAAATTTAATACAATAGAAACAATTTCTGTCTCAAAACGTTTGAAGAAGAACCAGTAGTCCAGCTTTTTTTCACAGTACAGCATGAGTGTACTGTATGATATATAGTACAGTGAACGGTTGGGACGCTTAGAAGTAGGTCATCATTCAACTTGATTCCTAGCAGAATAATTTTCACAAAAACTTATATGGCCGAGGAGCTAACTTTTGTGGAAGTTCCTTGATAACACTAAGAAGAAGTGGCCATAAGTGTGTTATTTACTGTGAATTTTCATGATGATCCTTATTTTTTTTATGATTGAATATGAACTAAAAACATGAAACAATCCAAAAGCTAGAAAAGACACTTTTCTTAAAACTTTATTTTCCTGTTGAGTTTGCACGATTACAAGAGATCCTCAATGAGAATTGTTGTTTCAGTACAAAAAAAGGACCTATGTGAATGCCGTTAATAATTTGGATTGGTGTTACTTGCCCCCTCCACATCAGATACATTTTGTGTTCAATACATTATTTTTAAATCGGTAATAATGCATTTGGAAATGCAGTTGCGAGCCATTACCCCTCCCCCTCCCATGGGGTCGAGTACGCAAGCCGTCAATTAGTGTAGTGGCGGCAAGGCAGCAGCATCTAGTCGCCGCCGGCCTACTGGTGTTATCCTGGTGGCAAAACGGCAGCGTCTAGCTGATGGCACTATCCTGGCGGCAAAACTGCAGCGTTTAGCTGCCTCCGGCAAGCTGACGTTATTCTGGTGGCAAATCGCCAGCGTCTAGTAGCTCTGAGTATGTACCCATAGCCCTATATAGGCGGAGTTTAGATATTAAACAAAACAAAAAAATGATATTCCATTGCATAGCTTACTCAAAGAACCAGCATATGCATATCCTCAATTATATGATATAAATTTCCTTGGTAAATGTTTGTGTACATGTACTAAGTAAAATATCTGTTGATGTACAAATATCGGCATCATTAATTATGTCATATTCTATTTGATGAGTATGCAAAATATGCAAATAGAACTTTACCTCATACTTTGTATAATAAACAAAACTGCTAAATTACTCAATAATGCAGGTAAGTATTACTTCAAGCAGGGACCTGCTACAGCCATGCATTTGAAGTAGAGTAATATCACATTGTGATTATTCAATCAAATATTTCCTAGAAAATACTTTTTGTATGATGGCATTGCAGCGGGCCACCGGCGTGTCTTTATCGGGCCACCGCCTTATGCCACTGGCGGGCCGCTGGGCAAAAGCTAGCATTGCTACCAGCGGGTTGCTGTCTTTTCTGCGAGCGATCCGCCGATGGATCGGCGGTGGCTTGCATACTGGGGAAGAACCTAGACAGTTGTCTAGCCAGCCACATCAAGGCTTTATATGGGCCTTAATTTTTTTAGGGGGACATAGGTAAGCATATTCGTCCCCCAAACATTTTTTTTTTATCGGGGGGGGGGGGAATGAATGTCTTACATTACTTGCCCCCTCCACTTCAAAAACTTCTTGTGTGTAGCCCTATTTTCCCATCCATGTTCTTCAGTTCAATACATTATTTTTAAATAGGTGATGATGCATTTGAAAACGCAATTGGGAACCCCCACCTTCGAGATGAACACAGACAGTGGTGTAGCCAGCCATATGTGTAGGTTTTACATAAGGTTTCATTTTTATGAGGACATAAACATATTCGTCCCCCAACAAAATTATTGGAGGGGACATGTCTCCCCTCTCCCTATAGTGCAAAGACATTGGAAAGTCTGCATATTCTTTCTAGTAAAAACTTATGATTATTTCACCTGTCACTGTTTGATCTTCAATTGTTAACAGTTTTATGTAGGCCATTCTGTCATTGAGCTCATATCTGAAGCCTTGGTACTATAGAAGTCATCAAATACATTGGGCTGGGTGCTTTATGTTTTCCTGGAAAGTGCGTTCCAAAGTAGTTACATTAATCCATAACGGTCAGTTTGGGACCTGGAATCAAACTAAGTGTGTTGCTAGTGTACTTTATAATGATTACATATAAGTGTTCTTGTATACGCACATTGCACCTTAACTCATTGCCCTATTGTTTTGTCTAGTTTATGGAGCTTTGTGGGGGGTACGAGATTGGTTGAACTGCTCTGTATAGTTTGTACCCTGGGAATAAACAACATAAATTTCACTGCATGTGTCTATTTATTACATACACATGGCCATGCCAAAAAAGGCAAGATTCGTCCAAATTTCACAGATAAATTGAAAGTCTCTTACTTGGGTCAGGGTGACGAGACACCATATGCAGGATATCTGCCATGGGATATGATATTGATGTTGAATTATGTTATTCATGTCGTATCTCATGACGTAATGTGTTATTACACTCTCGTCAGCCAATTGCAAAGTTAATTCAGTAATGAGGTTTAAAGTGATAGTATTATTTCAAAATATTAGCCTATCGTTTATAAAATATTTAAAGGCTAGCTTCAGGGAAACAAAATACTGGTAATGCTTGTTTCTTGTTTGTGTGAATGTACTTAAAATATGCAGTGAAGGAGGGTACTTAACATTTTATGAACATTAATGTGTAAATGCCTGAAATTTGGTAGGCGTAATGTTTACAAAATGTATTTTCTCACCATATGTTGTGGTGGAATTGACCTTTGCCTTCGCAAAACATTGGTAATCGACTGAGACATGATGACACCACCTATTGGAAAACACATAATAATTTATACAAACAGACTGATAACTTTTGTTAAAAGCATAATTTTTCAGACATCGCTATGACTGTATGAAGTGATTTAGTGTTAATTGTCACAATTTCTTTGGGCTGGATGTTGAAAAAATATTTACTTTTATCTTCTTGTTTGTTGAATGTACGAAGAGGAGGGTACTTAACATTTTTTTAACATGAACGTGTAAATGTTCATAATTTTGGTAGTAACAAAATGTTTTTTCTCACGAAATGTTGTGGTTGAATTGACCTTTGCTCTCGCGCAACATCAGTAATCAACCGAGACATGATGATACTACCCCTGTGGAACACACATTATAATTTATACAAAAAGTTTTGTAACTTCTTATTAGAAGCATAATTTTTCAGACATCGCTATGAAGTGAAAATTAGGAAACTCATTAATTTCATATATATTTGTATTGATTAAGAAATATATTTTCCCATAGAAAAGGGAAAAATTGAACATTTCGCATTGTGATCTAAAATAATGCCTCACTGTTAGACTGTTGCCTTTGTCCCACCCCATCCCCAAATTAATGCCTGGCAGCACCTCCACTTAGCCTATCTGAGAATCAACATGCTGCTAAACTTGTGACCTGATGAAGAGGATTACAATAAAAAAACCTGTTTCAACGACTAAAATAACCACCACCCACCACTGACATGTGTACACCACATCAACATTTTGTTGAGCTTCAACATCATTGATGTTGTAGTTTTCTAAATAAACAATGATTTGCCAACACATTTTAGGTCAATTCTTTCTCCCCAATTTTTTGAGGGTGAACATGCTATGACCCTTACTTAACATTCAAAAATCATGTGGTAACGTCGAAAACAGGTGTAATATTTCATCATTGCTGTCGTCCATATGGGCGGCCTCTCTCTCCCCTAGGTTAGATCTGGCTATGTGCCATATGATATTGTAAGGACCCTGTTTTTTCTTCTTACCCAAGTTTTGCCCATAGTTATCCCCCTGGTTCTAAAAGTCACTTGAAGTTCATCCTTGTTTATCACAAGACAGTGATAATGTTATGTATTTAACTATGTTAAGTTTCTTGTTGATGGCTCTGGTGATAGAGGAGCTATGGACAATCTGTTGTGTTTTCTTGGTTATACAAACAGGGACTTACTTGTCACATTCCCTAATTTGCATTTCTTTCATGTTCTTGTTGAAGAGCAAGTATGTAAATGAGATTAACAATTAGGCATCTCGTATGTAAATGAGCTTAGCAGACACTACTTGTGCAAATTCTATTGGTCATAGTTGATCATGTGACACTAGGGTGTGGTTGATTAGGAATCAGTGAGTTATAGTTGAGAGGCAAGCTTAACAGTCAGGGCATGGAGTTCAGACTGGCAGCTGTATTGACCATACAGAAACCTAGCCAGCCTATTGGGCTTCAAGTTGGCTTAGGCAATAAGATATCAGCTGTCAGCCTGCACAACCTCACAGTAAGAGTATTTCAGTTATACAACAGATTTGCAATTAGTTTTCAGTGCTTGGGGGTGTAGACTGACAGCTGCAGTGACCAGTCAGAATTCTAGCCAGCCTAATTCAGAATAGGCTCGGCTAAGGCGATGTGATCTCAGCTGCCAGCTTGCACAACCCAACACCAAGAGAAATTAGACAGAATACACCAGCATTTCTCATTAAAGTAAAAGTATTATTTGTGTCCTTCATTGTCTCTTGAGTCCCATAATAATTGGGAACCATGACCCAACCATGCAGCCTACACTCGGTTTATTACAATATGTAAAATAATTGTGGAGCAAAGTTATCTTGCAATTTCCTTCCTTGTAAAAATGTACAGTATTTTTTTTTGCTAGATGGGATACATATGACCATAACCACTGAAGAAGACTTATCTCTATTGGCCTGCTGGGGTGCAGATTGTGTAAGACTTACTGAGATATTAAATGTCAATCCAACAAGCCTTATTGATTTTGAAAATAGTCAGATGGCATCAATTTGTTTTTCAGTATCAGATTATGTGTGGTAAGTTCTTTTATACTTTAAATACAATCCTTTGGTAGATACACAGGGGTGGAATTTTAAATATTCACCACTGTTGCACGGAACAGTGCTCTCTTAACAAACACTGTTCTAAATCAAATTTCACTGTCTCAACATTTTTGTCAATAAAAAAAGCAAATTCATTGCTTTAAATTCGACTTAATTTATACTTTTTTGTCATATTATACTTGTAAAAGAAACAAGAAATAGATAATAGTCATAAGGCTGCTGCACACATGTCAAAATTCTAAACCAAGTAAGGCTGTACCACGTAGCTTATCGTATCGTATGTACAAGGTAAATACGTAATGGAACTATTGATAGTTGCGTTAACACATGCAAACACATAACAAACATGTAGCACAAATTCTTACGTCTTCGGCAAGTAGTGTGGAGGAGGTGGGGGAGAGATGGGGGGGGGGGGGGGGTCATTTTGATCATACCACGTGCTGGAAAACATATTTTCCCAGCAAAAAAAGAAAAAGAAAAATGAATTCATGGGGATGTTTGAACATAAAAATATGCTTCTAACAAAAGTTATGAGCTGTTTTGTATAAATTATGTGTGTGTCAATGGGTAATTCTAACCTCCTCTGGCCGATTATGGAAGTTATATGAGTGACAGTCTATTTGGCCACACCACATGATGTGAACTTTTTTTTGTCAAAAAAAACAAACAAATGGGATCACACACAAAGTTTATCTTAATGAGGTCTTGCATCCCACATTAATTTCTCAGAATTATCATATCACTGTTTCTACTTATTTATTCTACATATAGAGAACTTTGTTAGGAAGGATTTTACTCTTAGAACAGGTTTTATGAGCCGAAAACAATATATTGCAGGATGTTGATGTAATATGTTTGAGAAAACAAAAAATACTGTTCTACGGAACTGATATTTGAAAATTCTACTGTTCTGCAAAAGGCACGGTTCTTGGAACAGCGGGAATTTCGACCCCTGATACAGTAAAGTTGTTCTTTGTATTAAATTTTCAAAGCACTGGATGAAACCTGCTATTTGCCTTATAGCGATGACCACATATTTTACAAGTTTAATTCATATGATATCTTGTCATCATATTCCTTGACTTTACAAACATTATTGTGTGGATAACTCCTGTTAAAGATGCAGGTCTTATATGTGAAAATTAGTAGACATTCTTTTTTTAACAAAATAAGAACCTAGACTGAAGGTTGATGTCAGTAGTAAAATAACTTGTCAGTGTTTTATGTTCTTCTATTGACATACTGTACAAACCCATAGCTTGAACCAGAAATGGGCAGGGTGGCAAGGACAGAAAGGGTCATTTACAAAGTAGCAGGGGCCATGCAGCATGAATTTGGGGGCACTTCAAACATAAATTAGAGATAATTAAAAAAGCTTGAGTAGTGTATCTGCATCTGTTTGTATTAAGGAACAGGATCAGAAGAAAGTAAAGCAATTATCAAAGCTACTTTGTTTTGAAAATATGTTGATGATTTGTGAAAAAAAGGGGCAGGGTGGAAGAAAATAGGAGCAGGGTAGAAGAAAATAGGGGCAGGGTAGAGCACCCTTTTGAAAAAGCCTACTAGGGCCTGACAGGTGGACAGGTCAGGGAGCACTGGCAAATTCCTCCAAATATATATTAGTTTCAGTCAAAAAGGTCATCAGAATAACTTGTTGGAGGTAGATTGTTAAGTTTTTGAACAAAATTGACAGAAAATCTTTAATCAAAAAATTATTCAGGCAAAGATATCTAACTCCAAACTTTTCAACCTGTATTTTCACTATTTTGAATTTTGTCTCCTTTGTATTCTACTGGTCTGTTTAATTCACAGCTGAAGTTATGAATCTCTCAATATTTTGTTCTGTTATAAAAAGTAGCAGTGAAGGGGATAATTCACCTTTGAATATACTTTTACCCTAAATACATCCATTTGAAAAAGAAGCCGACCAGCAAAAACAGCATCTATAATACTTTATCCCATTTTCAAAACACTCAACATTTGAAGCATTAGTTCCTGTTGTATATTTTGTTTTGTTTTGTCCCAAAATTTTGCTCCTTGAAAACCATTTAATTGGCATACGGTATGTCAGGAAAGTTGTAATAGAAGATAGAAAAGTGATTATGATCTTCTTTCATTTTCTGGGATTGATCTCTTTGTGGATGGGTGACTGCTTGCGGTAAGATCGTTCCTTTTAATTTTTTCCCTCCCGTTGTGACCAGGCCTACACACCCTATTCGGTACTTGTACAGTGGTTCTCGTATAGTAGTTCTGCATTTTTTTTTTCTAGTTGCCCTTGGCAACTTTTTTCCTGGCCCTTGGTATTTTTTCCCAACATGACCAAGTGCTTCTGCCTTCACTCTCTCTCCCCTCTCCGTGACCTACCTGCTACCTCCATTGACCATTCCTCAGTCCCAGTTCCCAAAATTGTAATCATTCAGGCCACCAACAGTTTCATAAGAGTTTTTCCCTTCCTCATCCACAAGGTGTCCCACGGCATTGTCGGTACCCTTCCCAAGGTTTCTACCTCAGATCCAGCGATCTCCTGGTGTACTGCACAAGGGACACTCAACCCACCATCCTCGCCTCCTCACCAAAACCCTAGCTAATGCTGGTATCGACATTAAACAGTCACTCCCCACTGTTTCCTGAACTCCAGCAAAGGCGTCATCAGAACCAGGGACCTTGCCTATTTGACCAATGAAGATCTCCCTAAGGAACTTGCCAGCCAACATGTCACTAAGGCCCGTCGTCTCGCCCCAAAGAGAGACTGTGCCAAAACACCCACCAATAGCATCTTCTTGACTTTTGCCACACCAACTCTCCCCTCCCCACATCACTGCTAGCTATCTGAAAATCCCAGTCTCTCACTACATTCCCGACCCCCTCCACTGTCATAAGTGCTAGAAGTATGGCCATGGAAAAAGTGCCTCTTGCACCAACACCCCACACTGCACCAATTGCGATTGTATTTACCCTGCCAACCATCCCTCCTTCTCAAAAGACCCACCTCGCTTCAGGAAAAACCAATAACTAAACTGAAAACCCTAAATGCCAGCATCACTTACCCGGAGGCCAGAAAGTGATTCCTCGCTTCCCTCCACACCAAACCTTCCTACTCGAGCACTGTCTCCTCAAACACCAATACCCCCCCAGCCCCCCCCCCAACCCCCCCTCCAACTAAAAGTGACCCACATATGCAAACCGAACTCACCTAGCTCTTCTTATCGAGTCCTAAGCCCATCACCTTTGCCAACAACCCAATTACACCCATTATACAAACCACCTTCACCACCACCTCTCTCTCCAACCTTCCCTCCTTTTCTAAGACTCATCCCTCACCTGTCCCCCACCCAAACACCTGAAATACCATCAAACATCAAACTCAAGCCAACCTGGCTAGCAAACAAGAAATCAACAAACAGCCCACCATCCAAACCCACATGTATGAAACTGAAAAGAACATCGATTCTTCGATTACCGAAACCACCCAACATACCAATTTTCAAAAACAACGGCTTTCAAAGAAACAGAGACAGATTAAAAAAAAAAAAAAAAAAAAAAATCCCCCTTCTTTCACCCTTGCCTTCTAATGGCATACCACAGAAATAATTACAATAACTCTCACAATATTATAAAATGGAACATCAGGAGCCTTCAGTCCAAGAAATTGACTTTCTGGCCATCACCTTTAACCCGGTCATCTTTTTCCTATGGGCCTGTGGGGGCGTCTCCATTTTTGTTAGACAGGATATCCCACACTGTCCTATTCATGCGAATACCGACCTTCAGGCCATCTGCATGTCTATCTCCCTTCACAAAACCTTCACTCTTTGCAATATCTATTTCCTCCCCCCCCCCCCTCCCAACCCCAACGTCCAGCCAACCAGCCTTAACAATCTCATCTCTCAGCTTCCCTCCCCTCTCATCCTTCTTGGTGACTTCAACGCCCACAAGCCCCTGTGGGGCTTTAATACCACCACCCCAGAGGCAAGCTCGTCGAAAACACACTTCGACATTACAGCCTCTCCCTACTCAACACTAACTCCCTGACCTACCTTCACCCTGCCACAGGCTCCCTCACCTGTATTGACCTGTCTATCTGTTCCCCCAACCTCCTCCTTGGTTTTAGCTGGAAGGTCAACACATTACCAACCTGATGCAGAAATGCAACAGCTCCCTCATCATTCTCCGCTTCCTCATCATTCTCCGCTTCCTCTCTAACACCACTTGGGGTGCGAACCCCCATGCTCTTCTCAAAATCTTCAAGCTCACCATTCGTGCCAAGCTCGACTACCGTCAATATTGTCTATTGTGCCGCTCACAACTCTTAAGTCGACCACATCAATACCATCTAAAATGAATCCCTCAGATTTGCCTGGGTGCCTACAGGACTTCCCCCATCACCAGCCTTCACATTGAAACCAACAAATCCCCATTCCTGCTAAGGTGTAGAAAGCTTATCCTTTCCTATGCTTTTAGAGCCCTCGCCAACACCCAAAACCCTGTCTACATCCTCATTAGGTATCCCAATTCCTCCAACCTCATTGATAGGACTAAAACCCTTCATCATGCCTCCTCTATGACCATATTTAGTCCTCTCCCACATCCTCTACCTACTTTTACCCATTTTTTTTACACCCTGCACTTCCTTTTTTGATCCCAGCTTCCTGGCTCTTAGCCCCTGTACTTCTCTCAGACTCCTCCTATTTTATTTTCTTCCTACCTCTGGAATGATCTAACCTCTCGGGCACAATTTGACCCTCGCTGTCATGGTACCATTAAGCCCTCGGCAAACAAACATTAGAATGCATTAACAATTGTTGAGAAAGTGAGGATGTCTTGTTGTCTGGTGTTTATTTCTTCTACAGTAGACTTTCCATACCAGTCATTTCTCCACAAATATCTGCATAATTGAATAAGACATTGAAGTAGTTTACTTACCATTTTGGTTTTTTAAGTCCACTTTCAAGATTAACTTTATTGAGCACTGAACTAATCCTTTTGAATTTCTATTGAGAAGCTAACTATGTATGTCTTTGACCTCATACATCTATGCTTCTGAGAAATTTGATATTTCTTTGTATATCTATTTTAATATTTATAGTTGATTGCTTTCTACCTTTAGATCATTTGTACGTCTTGTTTAATTATTTTTTAGGGTACCAAAGTCTTCAAATGAGTCTCCATCAAGGACTATTGAATTAAAACTTACAGCTCCAACCTCGGAGGAAGAGCATGACTTTGGCCCTCCTCCTCGGAAGGTGTATCCCCTGGTGGTTATTGTCAGGTGTGATGACTGCAGTGTTGAAGAAGAAGATCCTGGAGGGTCGAAAGTGGTGAGTTAAATTTGTATTAAAACTGAAGTTATGGTGAATACTTGAAAAATCAGATTGGCAAATCAATTTTTTGCATTCTTTCAACTTGATTATCTATTCTGCCTGTCCTTGTGGGTTTGATTGGCATCACTGGGTGGTAGATATAGTGGTTATGATACTTAGTATTTCTTCCCTTGTAGGCAATTTTTTAACTCTTTTATAAGAATTTGAAGTTAGAGAAGTGGCATAATCAGTTGATAAATGAGTAGCCGATTAATATTAAAGTGTAAATGTTGGTATTTTGGAAACTAGTGTGCAAGTTTTACCTCCCAGATAATAGATTGTTTGTCTGGAAATATGTTTGTTATTCCTGTTTCCTGATGTGTTATTGGAGTTGTAGGATGGGATGACATGTGGAACAGAGGGTGGGATGGCATGGGACAAAGGGTGGGATGGCATATGGTGGGACAGACGGTGGGATGGCATTTGGGACAGAGGGTGGAAAGTGTGTTATTAGCAGTGAGGGGATTTGTATCGTTTGCAATGTCTGGTTGAAAATGTTTTTTTCTTGACTTAATATTTGTGTGCACTTTGTATATGTTATCAATCAACAAACTATATTAAATAAATGTTGTTTTTTGTTGGAATAGGGACTCACTTTTCTAAATAGTTGTTTCTTCAGATAAAAGAGCTGAGACATTCAATTTGCTCTTCTTCATTTCAGATTGGTGGTGTGTGGATATTGCATCTTCCTGATAAAAGTTACATCACTAAAGCATACATCATATCCCAGCTGATAATCACAGATCATGGGCATGTACACAACCTGCAGAAGATGTATATGGCAACAGACTTAGATTCATTATCAGGGGAAAGTACATACTCTGAGTCTATGAGCGATCGATACACTTATGAACAATCACAGGAGACTATAAGCACTGATGATGTACCTCATGATTGTACAGTTTGTCAAAATGGACCAATCTCCCAGGTCATACTACCATGCAGACATGCCTGTATATGTGAAAGATGTCTTCATCTTGTTTCAAAATGTCCGATGTGTAGAGGCAGGATTTCATCTCACTTTCGTTTGAGGGATTCAAGTGGGGATCTATATACGCAGCTAGCACAAGATGAGGTGGATGAACATGAGAGACATATTTTAACTGACACTTATGTAGAACGGTTTCAGAATTTTTGTGAAAGGATTAACCGCGCACTAGGCTTATAGCTAGGGGTATAAAGGAGTTAGTGGGAGGGTGTATTTACGTTAGGTCTCATAATAAATTGAATACTTTTCTTGCACCCACTGTGGTATGGAATATCTTAAATGCTACTAAATCTTGACCCGAGTACTCAAAATTAGTACATGTTTTAGCATTGACTTTTTGGATTTTGTTTGCTTGTGGGCGATGGGTGAACATTTGTGTAAAAAATAGACTGTGTGATGTTAGTTCTATTAGCTAAATTCTACATACATACATTGGCAAAAACTAACGCTGCCACTTTTCAACCTCCAGCTCCTTTAAGTCATCTGTTTTAAGCTGATGTTGTTTGGTGGAAAGAAGAAGGAGGGGGCTAGTGATAGATTAAAGAAATATATTTATGCAAGTTTTCTACTTTTGCAAGGCTAATTAACAAAATTTACATTGTACATGAAAGATGAGTGTTGGGTTTAGCTATTTTAATGGTACAACATGATGAAATTGATTCAGAATTTGACTCCTGTTATTGCTCTTTTGAAGTGAAGATAGGATTATGCAATTGGAGTAACATTATATCAACTAATGGAAATCAGTTGTGCCAAATTTTTGACAGATTTTGTTATATTCTTTGAAATACTAACGAAAATGTAATAAACATTCACTTTCACTTTGAAGAGAACATGTGACAGTGTAACTTGTGAGCTCATTATTCAAATCATCAAAAACTCAATTTCAGGTCATTAGACCCATTTCTTGTTTTGCGTTATTTCGTAGTCTAAATATCTGAGTTTTGTACAAGTGAAGCTTCAACTGTGACCTGCATTTGATTCTGTTATGTTCATTCTGCACTTTTTAAGATATAACTTGTCTTCAGCTATGTCTAGGTACAAGTGATGGAAGTAATATAGAAGGGAAGTGTGTGCAAGAAAAAAAAGCATGGAAGAGAAGGGCAGGGTATAGAAGGGAAGGGTGGAGATGGAAGAGAAAGAATGGAATGAAAGATAAGGGAGGGGAATGACAGGGGCATGAAAGAGAACGACGGTATGGAAGGATGGGGATGGAAGAGATGGACAGGGTATAAAATGGAAAGGTGGGGATGGAAGTAAAGGGAGGGAATGGAAGATAAGGGAGGGGAATAATAGGGTATGGAAGAGAAGGATGTGGATGGAAGAGAATGAAAGGGAAGGATAGGGATGGAAGATAAAGGATAGGAAAACCGGGTATCGAAGAGAAGGAAAGGGTATGGAAGGGAAGGACGGGGTGGAAGAGGAGGGTGGGAATGGCAGATAAGGGAGGGGAATGACAGGACATGAAAGAGAAGGATGGGGATGAAGAAACGGACAAGTATAGAAGATGGGGATGGAAGATAAGGGAGGGGAAGGATGGGGCATGGAAAAGAAGGGTGGGGTATGAAAAGGAAGGATGGGGATGGAAGATAAGGGATGGAATGGAAGGTAAGAGAGGGGAATGATGGTGTGGGAGGTAAAGGAGGGGAACAATGGGGCATGGGAGTAAAGGATGGGGATGGAAGAGAAAAGCGGAGTATGAAAGAGAAGGATGGGGATTGAAAATAAGGGAGGGGAACAATGGAGCATGGAAGAGAAAGGTGGAGATGGAAGAGAAGGGCAGGATTGACGGATAAGGGAGGGGAATGACGGCATAAAAGAGAAGGATGGGGATGGAAGAAATGGACAAGGTATAGAAGAAAGGGATGGGGATTGAAGGGAATAGAAGATAAGGGAGGGGAAGGATGGGCATGGAAGATAATGACTGTATGGAAGAGAAGGACAAGGTACAGAAGGGAAGTATGGGTGGGAATGGAAAAGAAGGACGGTATGGAAAGGAAGGAAAGAATAAGGACGGTATGGAAAGGAAGGAAAGAGGGAAGAATGGGGATGGGAGGGGAAGGAAGGCGCATGGAAAAGAAGGATGGGGAAGGAAAGATTAAGGACGGTATGAAAAGGAAGGAAAGAGAGGGAAGAATGGGGATGGATGAGAAGGATGGGGATGCATGGAAGAGATTGAAAGGAAATAAGCATGCTATGGAAGCATATGGGATTGTTTTGCCACCAGAAAGATTTCAATTTCAAATTCTTTTACACTTCATAAGGCCAAATTGTTTGCAGGTATGTGCCATGTGTTCTCAGTAGAATTGTTTTCTGGTAATCTATTGTATATCTGCTATGATAGAAAATTATAACTGACTAAAACTTGATGGTTGTACCCCTTGATGGGTTAGGGGAAGGGGTACTATCAAAAGTTAAGGTTAGACACTCACTTTGTTTATGTGCCCTGATTCCCATTCACAAAGTGTGGCCTGGGACATAGGGCCATACTTTTCCACTGAGCAGTATGGTCTGGGGACAGTTTTTCACAACCTTGTGTATTTTATTCTTAAAAAATCCTGTGCCCCAGGAAATACAGTCCTGTTGGCTATGCCATTCCCCCCCAACCATAGGCGTATGGAATTGGGGAGGGGGAGGCAGAGGGCTACATACCCATTCGGGCAGTATATATGCAATTTTTTGGGTAAATTTTTGGTCCCGATGCAATAGCATCAGGAACCCATGCAGTTATGATAGCGTGTGTGTGGGTGTGTGTGTGTGTATATGTTTGTGACAGCCAGCTCGTAAACGCAATATCTCAAGAATGATGTTCTGGATTTATGTCATATGTGGTACACAGATAGCCCATGGTCTGTATATGTGCTCTATCGTTTTTGATGGCGATTTCATGCATATTAATGAGTACAGGCAGGGCTTAATGTAAAAATCTTGAAATATTCATATTTTACCAACTGCATGTCTTGTTTTGTTTCATATTTTGAATAATTATGATGTTAGTTAGTGTGTACATGTTCATGATGTAAAAGCGTTAAATAATATGCATAGTGGGCGGGGCTTAATATGGTTGTTGAAAAGGGCTTGTAAACATGGTATCTCAAGAACGGTGAAGTGGATTCTTGTCATATTTGGTACACAGATAGCCCATGGTCTGGAAATGTGCCCTATTGTTTTGGTAGTGATATCTTTCATATTAATTAATAGGTGGGGCTTAATGTAAAAATCTTGAAATGTTTATATTTTAACAGCTGCATGCCTGTTTTGTTTCATATTTGTGGTAATTATGATGTTAGCTGGTGTGTACATGTTCATTGCTGAAAAGAGCTTGTAAACACGTTATCTTAAGAATGGTAAACTGGATTCATGTCATATTTGGTACACAGGTAGCCCATGGTCTATAGATATGCTCTATCATTTTTGGTAGTGATATCATGCACATCAATAAGTGGGCTGGGCCCGAAGTGATAAATGAGCAACTGTATGTTTTGTGTCATATTGGGCATAATAATTTTGTTGGTTCTTGTGTACATGCTTATGTCATTAGCAGATTTCATTAGTATGCATGGTGGGTGTGGCTTAATGTGAAAGTGCTAAATGATGTATACACCACACTACCCCATGAATAATACATCAGATTTATACTATATCAGGTACACAGATGGGTCATGGTCTATACATATGTCCTAATGCTGTGGTAGTGATTTCATGAATATAAATGAATAGGCGGGGCTTACTGACAAATTCTTGAAATAGGATAAATGAGCAACTATTTTTGCATCCTACTTGCTATGATAATAATTTTAATTATTGTGCAAATGCAAATGTTGTGAACATTTTTATTGATATACATAGTGGGTGTGGTTTATGAATAAATATCCTGGAACATATATTTCATGATATGCAATGACATGACAGTAAATTCAAATTTTGCAAATCAGTCAGCTTATGAAAAAAAAGCATCAAAACCACAAAACCTTTTGGTTCTGGTTTTCATAGATAGATTTACATACAATTGAAGTGCAAGCTGAAAAGTTTCTATTTAAGCCTACCCGCACCTAACACCTGAGTAATCCTGAAAACTCGGGTGTGACAATTACCAGTACTGTTCCAGTGTATTGTGTTTCCACTCCAAATAATGATTGTTTATTTGTCATTCCCATGCACACCACAGCCAAATAGCCTAAGCTTATTTGTGTGTATAAGATTACAGAAAGCTAATGCTGAGTAATCTGGGCACTTTTATTATTGAAATCACTCATTAATGTTAGGTGTCTTAGTGGGAGAAATTTGTTTGCAAAGTGGTGATAAATTAGCTGTGTATCACATGCCTGAGGTGAAGTTTAGCAACTTAGAGCTATCAAATTTCCGGTTTTCCTTTTCCTTATATTCAGGTTTCCTTATACCGTCAAAATATCAGAATTTTCTCTCAAAATACCTGAATTTCTCTAAAAATATCTAAATTTTTCCTCAAAATATACAAATTTGTCCTCAAATTATCCACGTTTCCTGAGAATATCTGAATATTTCCTAAAAATATCTAAATTTTTTCTCAAAAGATCCAAATATTTCCTCAAAATATCCAAATTTTCCTTCAAAATATTTGAATTTTTTCTCAAAATATCAGACTTTTTTTTCTCAATTTCCAAATGTTTTCAAAATATCAAGTTTTCCCACAAAATATATAAAAAAAGTTAGGGGGATGGGGGGTGGTAACTTAATATAACATAACAAGATGATGGGCTAAAAAGGGTGAATCACCCCATATAAAGCCCAAACTAACACCACCACCACCCTAAAAGAAAAAAAACCTGAATCAATCACCACATACTCTTCTCAACTCTAGTGTGGTCAAACATGAATTCGCAACCTAGATTTATCAGAGAGAATCTTTACTTTGGGAATAAATCAAGTGGCTCTTTGCTGAACCTGTTCCAAAATAAACTTATTCTTCTCATAAAGGGGACTCCAAGCCTGAATAGCATACTCAAATGAGGCCTGACTAACTGCTTACACAAATTAAGGACAACCTCTACCAAAAAAATAAAATAATATTCCTTCTAATCAAAACCAAGCATCCTATTTGCCCTTGCAGCTGCTAAAGCACACTGTTTAGGTTTCAGATTACTAGTAATGACAACACCTAGATCCCTTTCTTGATCAACACAACCAAGATTTGTTCCATCTCTTCTCTCACCACCAACACCCCCACTAAGAAGATTTGGAGAGTGGTTTACAGCTTCCACGGCAGAGTAGGCAAATCTTCCATCTCCCATCTCTCTTGGAATGGAGACCTTCTCACCGCAAAAAAGGACATCGTTGACCACCTCGCCGCCTCTTTCAGCAACATCTCGTCCTCGACCAACTACTCCAATGCTTTCAAAATCAAAAAGCTTGTGATGAAGCCCGGAGAATCACTTTTCCCTCTGACAACTCCGAAAGCTACAACACCCCTCTCACCCTTTCTGAATTAAACCAAGCCATCAACGATGCTGGCTGCACCTCCAAGGGCCCAGATAACATCCCCTATCAGTTTCTGAAACACCTCCCCATCAAGGCCACCACTACCCTACTCACCATCTTCAACCACATTTGGTCCTCACACTCCTTTCCCCCTATCTGGAGGACAGCTATTGTCATCCCCGTCCTTAAACCGGGGAAGAATGGTACCGACCCCACCAGCTACCGACCCATCGCCCTTACTTGCTGTCTCTGTAAAATTATGGAAAAGATCATTAATTAGAGACTAAACTGGTTCCTCGAGACCAACAGAATCCTCTCTCCTCACCAAAGCGGCTTCCGAAAACGTCGCAATACCCTAGACCATTAAATTACGCTCGACACCGCTATCCGGGAATCCTTTGCAAAAAAGGAACACCCCATTGCCATATTTTTTGACCTCGAGAAAGCTTTCGACACTACTTGGAAATACCGCATTACCCGAAAACTTCACACCATTGGCCTCGGAGGCCACTTCTTCATCTTTATTCAAAACTTCCTCTCACCCAGGCAGTTCCAAGTTCGTATTGGCCACACCCTCTCCAACCCGTACCCCCAAGAAGAGGGCGTCCCCCAAGGCAGCATCCTCTTCCCCACTCTCTTCAACCTGAGCATTAATGACATCGGGAATAACCTTGGCCCCAGCATCAAACGTACCCTCTACGTGGATGACTTCACCATCTTCTACTCCTCCCCTAGCTTTCCTATTGTTGAAAATAGGCTCCAAACCAGCCTCAATCAGCTGCAAGTCTGGAGCAACAATAACGGTTTTAAATTCTCCAAAGACAAGACGGTCTGCATGCACTTTTGTCATTTCAACAACCTCCACCCCACCCCAACCGGAACTTTGTGCTCAATGGGAATCGCATCCCTAAAGTTGAAAACACAAAGTTCCTTGGTCTAACTCTAGACCCCAAGCTCACCTACAAGCCACACATCACCAACCTGAAACTAAAATGCAATAGCTTCCTCAACATCCTCCGACTGCTCTCCAACACTACTTGGGGAGCGAACCGCTATGCTCTCCTCAAAATTTTCAGGCTCACCATTCGTGCCAAGCTTGACTATGGCAATATTGTTTACTGTGTCGCTCACAACTCATACCTCAACCACATCCAAAATGTAGCCCTCAGGCTTTGTCTAGGAGCCTACAGGACCTCCCCAATCACTAGCCTTCATGTTGAAGCCAAAGAACCCCCCTTTCTACTTAGATGTAAAAAGCTTAGCCTCTCCTATGCTTTTATAGAGTCCTCACCAACACCCAAAACCCTGTTTACAACCTCATTAGGTACCCCAATTTCTCCTCCCTCTTTGATAGGACTAAAACCCTATCGCCTCCCTTCAGCTTACGCATTAAATCAGACCTCTTTCAACTTGGCATCAACCCCGCCACTCTCGGCACCTACTCCTGGCCCACTTTTCCTCCTTGGGCCACCCCCCCTTCCTTCTGTCCACCTAGACCTCTCCACTTATAACAAACTCAAACTCACCCTAACCTCTTCATCAATCTCCACAACCAAATCAAAGACCAACTCTCAAATTACACCTCCATCTATACTGATGGCTCCAAGGAAGGCAACAAGACAGCTGCTGCTGCCATCATCCAAGACATCACCCTCGGTAGCAGACTCCCTGACTACTCATCCATCTTTTCAGCCGAGGCTAAGGCCATTCTCCTCGCCCTCAACTTTATTGAGTACTCTCCTCTTAGTCACTTTGCCATTTTCTCTGACTCAAAGGCTGTTCTTACTTCATGATTACTCAATCTTAAATGGGATAACCTCACCTGCCACCTCCTCCGGAAACTCTTTTCTCCCACTTTCTGCAGGAAAAGTGTTCTTTTCTTCTGGATACCCAGCCATGTTGGCATCCCTGGCAATGACAGGGCTGATACAGCCGCTAAGCTTGCCCTTAATCTCCGCCCTTCCCCTTTTCCCAAAACCCTCTGACATCAAACCGCTTATCGCTTCTCTTGTTCGTGACCGCTGGCAAACCTTATGGAACTTCCAAATTGATAACAAACTCCATGTTATCCAGCCCACAATCCCGATCAAATCCACCATCAACAACCTTTCTCACATCGACAACGTTCATATTACCCGTCTTAGAATTGGTCACACCCACCTCACTCACTCCCACCTCCTTATTGGTTCCCCCCAACCCCTCTGTAACAATTGCCACTGCATCCTCACAATCCAACACGTTCTCCTTGCTTGTCCCCTGTACAACCTTCCCAGAGCTTCCCTCGCTCCCCACAACTCAATTGCTGAGTTCTTCCAGAAAAATCCTCCAGATAAAATAATCTCCTTCCTTCAGCATGCATCCCTCTACAACCATATTTAATTCTCCTCTTCCACCCCCTCTCTACTTTGTTTTACCCATGCACCTCTTCTCTCGATCACAGCTTTCTGGCTTTTGTTCTTGAATTCTCTCATTCTCCCCCTGGTCTCTTTCCTTACTACCTCTAAAATGATCTGACCTCTCAGGCACAATTTGACCTTCGTTGTCGTGGTGCCGTTAAGACCTCATCAAACAATCAAACAAACATTCATACAGTAATCAAAAGCCAAATTGCTCAGACCAAAGTAAATAACTGCATTTATCAACATTGAATGACATCTGCCTTGTTAGGACCAAGAAATTTAACTTATCCAGATCAGTTTGCAACAGTGAAGAATCCCTAGCATTATCAACAATCTTGTATATCTTAGTCATCAGCAAATTGACAAATCCTGGAGCCAAGGGAAACATCAATATCATTAATGAAGATTAAGAAAAGAAGTGGAACCAATACAGAACCCTGAAGAACACTACTTGTAACCTTCTTCCATGGAGATATTTCACCATTAACAACAACTTTTTATGACCTGTCAATTAACCAAGAATATATCCAACTGGCACACTTTCCCTCCACACCCTGCGTTTTTGTTTTCAACATGAGCTTGCCTAGCTAACGGAAGCTTGGATTCAAATTTGTTATGTTTCCCCCTCCCCTCGCCTCCATTGTAAAAAGAGAGAAAAAGCTATGCCACTGCAGTCGAGCAAGGAGCTTCTGTGTAGAAGCTCCTTGAGTCGAGTAACCGTTTCTTGGAATTTTCAGGTAAAAGTGCTCAGGGCCCCCATTTGCCCCATATGCCTATTCCTCCAACATACAGCTGGTAAGTTTTGCATGATTTTAAAAAACTGTAAATAGCATAAACTCTGAAACACTTATAGTCCTTCCAGACGTACATTACAAAATCAAAACATACCTTATATACATGTATTCTAACAATATTTTTTATTTGATTTTTTGTGGTGGTTGATGGTGGTGTCAGTTTGTTGCATCCTTCTTGCCCGTCGTCAGCTTGTTTTGTTGTGCTATTTAAACAATATACCCTAATTTCAAAAGAAGAACTACGCCACCAATCCGACTCTTCATTCCTTCCTGATCCTGAACACAGTTTTGATGTATTTAAGAGATTTTCGTGGAACTACTCTGCAAGGTTGAGGCTTTGGATAACTTTATTTTGGGACTGGTATGACAGTGTATGATAGAAGCAAAAATAAATCGATTACGCATTGAAAAGAACAGTGGTTTGGTTTGAAAGCAGAAAAGGTTACGGACTGTATGTTGGTAAGTTTTCAAAATTCTCTCTAGTTTTGAGATGGGATCAGAATGATTTTATTTTACTTTGCGTCTGTGACCGAGTCAAAAAATGATCAAAGGGACGCTAACGTTATGCACCAGGCAACAGTTCTGAATCTGAATCGCCTTAGTCGGGAAAAATCCTTCAAGAGGACATAAACGCCAACCGAGCGTAAAAAGTATAAGTAAAAAAAAAAAATAACTAATTAGCAATACAAGTGTGAGTAAGTTTTTTTTTTAGTCTTGTTAAGCTTTAGTAAGATTTAGTTTAGTAAATTTAGCTTTTTTTTTTTTTTTTTTAGTATAGTTTAGCTTTTACTAGTTCGCACAAGTAACTTGCACTTGTTGCAGTTACGTGAGTTAAGTAGGCCTAGGCTACAGCGTTCTGCTTTTTTTGCAGGCACTTTTCAGTTTATGGTTTTATGATATTATTAGGAATCTCAAATTATATGGGTAATCCCAGATTGCCCAGTTTGTTTCTAATGTTAGTGCAGAAGATCTTCCATGCTATTTTTGAAAGAGAATTTTTTAAGTGTGCTAACAATCAGGACTAGAAAAGTAAACTTTTCTAAACAGAGGCCGACATTCATACGAATTCCATGCGATTAGAGAATTTCCAATTTGAGTAAATACTTGACTCACTTCACAAAAATTTTGTTACAAAAAATGCCTCTCATCTCAATTCGGTGTTGACCTGTACATTTACCATTATCATAGCAGGGGTCAAATTTTTACCACTGTTCCAGAAACAGTGCTTTCTTAAAAAACACTTCTGGATGAAAATTTAACTGTTCCAACATTTTCGTTAATAAAAGAACAAATTCCTTGCTTTAAATTGGACTTAATATACCTTTTTTGTGATAATATACATGTAGGAGAAACGAGAAATAGATAATAGTTAAAAGGCTGCTGCGCACTTGTCGAAATTCTAAACCAAGTAGGCCTAAGGCTGTAACATGTATCGTATTATATTGAATGGAACCGATGACAGTTGTGTTAACATACATGTATACAAATACAGTATCATGGATGTGAATGATGGACATGAAAAATTATTTTGAAGATTATTATGCAGCGCAACTTATAACGTCTTCGCCAAATGGCATGTGTGTGTGGGGAGGGAAGGGCATTAATTTGACCATACCTCATGCTGGAAAATATATTTTCCCAACAAACAAATAGTTAAAAGCAGTAGGGAGAAAAATGAATTTGTGGGGATATTTGAACCAAAAAATATGCTTCTAAATCTAACAAAAGTTATGAGCTGTTCTGTATATATTATTTGTGGGTCAATGGGTAATTCTAACCTCTTCCAGCTGATTATTCAAGTTATAGGGGTGACACGGTCAATTTGACCACACCACGTGGTGGGAAATTATATTTTGTCAAAACCCCTCCAAAAATTTGGGCTCACACTGAAAGTTATTCTTAACAAGGTCATGCATCCCATTACATTAATCTGATGTGGTGGGGTGGGAGGGGGAGGGAGGGGGTAAATTTGAACATACCATGTGCTGGAAATTATATTTTTCCAACAAACAACGAAACGCATTAGGGAGAAAAATGAATTCATGGGGATGTTTGAACAAAAAATAAGCTTCTAACAAAAATTATGAGCTGTTTTGTATCAATTATAATATGTGGGTCAATGCGTAATTCTAACCTCTTCTGGGGGATTATGGAAGTTATACAATGACATGAACAATTTGACCACACCAATGGGTGGGGTGGGGGTCAGTTTGACCACACCACATGGTGGGAAAATATATTTGGTCAAAAAACCTATAAAAATGGGTCCACACACAAAGTTCATCTTAACAAGGTCATGCATCCCATTACATTAATTTCTCGGAATTATCATGCACACATATCATTGTTTCTAGTTATTTATTCTACATATGAAGCACTTTTCAAGCAAGCATCTTTTTTATGAAATAGCACAATTAATGCAAGGAGGTATAATACCTCGATACTGGCCTTGATTCAAGCACTCTGAAGTATGCGCACTAATTGGTAAACGACAAGTGTATAATGCCATCATTATTACATTAGGGGAAACTAATAGCCACCTACAGATATATCCCCATGTACAATACTTATTAGTAGATAAATCCGAATCCTAGTAGCTGTTATTTCGACAGCTCCATGGTAAGCCTGAGAAAGAAACTGTTCTCCATGTAGTACGTACTGACATACTTTCCACATGGTGTACTGACGTACTTTCAGCAACCCATCTACAGTATGATTGATTGCGCTGGCAATTGCAGAAAAAGAAAGGTTTTTTGTACTTAAAAATATTTGTCACGAGAGATTTTACTAATCAAACACGTTTTATGAGCAGAAAACAATACATTCTAGGATGTTGGTGATACTGTATATGTTTGAGAAAACAACACTGTACCACGGAAAAGTGATATTTTAAAATTCACTATTCCTTCTTAAAAAGCACTGTTCTCGAAAAAATGCACAATGTCAAAAAATGCCAAAATTGAATGAAAATGGATGCCTAACTCACTAGCTGTCAGAGGAATCTTGGAGTATACAATGCCACGCAGCCTGTTTCATCTGCCCTGACTGGGTCAACGCAGTGGTAATAGTCCCCTGCCATATCTATAGACTACTTTTATTTTTCTTATTATCAATGCTTGGAACAGTTTGAATGACTGTTGTTAATGTCCTATTGATCAAAAGTTTTAAGCCATGGCTAAATGTTTTTGGAAACATAAAAACTGTAAAATTATTTTGGGATAAGTTAAAAAAGACACTTATATCTAAATATGACCAACTCTAGTTTAGCTTCATGTATTTTCATCTGCGCTTAGTTTATGATTATATTTGACGTCTTATCTATTTTAACCCAACCACTTTATTACTTTTCCCCTAGGCTTCTTTATGGTACCGGGTGAGGAAGGGAAGGGTGGGGGTTCCTCTCTCCCTTCTATTTTCACTATTTCACTTTTCTATGCATTTCCTTTGTAATTAATTATTCAATTTAAGTTACAGTGGGCTTGTTGTAAAAGCTTCGTCTTCTAAGCCCTTCCTCCATTTTCTCATAAATTGTTACGTCCTTTTCATGATAAATATTGTAAAAATGTATGCATGAAAATGGAAAATAAATAAATCAAATCAAATTACCTGTTAAAGTTCAACCCTGACTGCCTGTAACTGCTGGTTACTGCCCATGTATGAAGTGTTTATGAAAGCTGATTGCAAGGCATTTTCTGTAGAAGGAAAGCAACAAATTTGCAAGATTTACTTACCTTAACCTTGGTAAGAAAGATGTGAGACCCTACATGTAACCATGATGTATAAGTAGTTCACCAAGAGGCTGGGATGCCTACAACCCAACTCCACCCAAGTGGTGTTGCAAAACTTGGCCACCCTCAATGCTTTATAATTCCATACTCCAGAGTAGACTCCAAACTATAGTCCTTCTTCCCACCACCTATGGACAATCTCCCATCAACAGACACCATTCGTTTATGGATAATCTCTGAGAGGTTGTAGGTTGTTGTGCTCTCCCATCAACAGACACCATTCGTTTATGGACAATCTCCCAGAGGTTGTAGGCTGTTGTGCCCTCCCATCGAGAGACACTATTCGTTTATGGACAATCTCCCAGAGGTTGTAGGTTGTTGTGCTCTCCCATCAACAGACACCATTCATTTATGGATAATCTCCCAGAGGTTGTAGGTTGTTGTGCCCTCCCATCGAGAGACACCATTCGTTTATGGACAATCTCCCAGAGGTTGTAGGTTGTTGTGCTCTCCCATCAACAGACACCATTCGTTTATGGACAATCTCCCAGAGGTTGTAGGTTGTTGTGCTCTCCCATCAACAGACACCATTCGTTTATGCACAATCTCCCAGAGGTTGTAGATTGTTGTGCTCTCCCATCAACAGACACCATTCGTTTATGGACAATCTCCCAGAGGTTGTAGGTTGTTGTGCTCTCCCATCAACAGACACCATTCATTCCATTCTCGGCCAGTGGATGCTGCTCCCTTCTCCAGCAGTTTTTAACTGCACACGTACTTGTGACGTTTAAGCCGCACATGTTTTTCCTTTGGAGTTCACTTGTATATTGAGAGTTGCATGGCACGCATACACCAGTACATAATACCTACTAGGGTTTGTACAAGGATATGCTGCTAAATGTAACATATCACTGGTTTGTACTTCACCAGACGAACTGTTTAATAAGAAGGTGTACTGTATTAACATAATTCAGATTCACTGGACAACTGAGATAAAGATGCACAAAATAAAATTCAGACCACTCCAAAAATTTAAAACAAGCCATCCCATTTTCAATCAATATTGTTATTTGTTTTTTTACTGTACATATAGGCAGCAACAATACGCTGTACTCACTTGTCCACAGTTTTCAGACATTTTATGTTGTGTTTAGATGAAGGTTAAATCAGATATGGAATTTGGTTCCTAATGGAGAACTTTACAATAAAGCACTAGGCGTAATCTTACACACAGAGGTGCACAAAATTAATTCCAAACTTTGATTGTGTTTAATTTTTTGTAAGATTTTAAAAGCCCTGAGGAAAGAATGTTTTGATTGTTGCCAAGTTCAGTGCTACTTGAGAATGCAAGTAATTCATTTGAAAAGATGTCTTCTTTTAATATACATGTACACTCTAAGGTCATATCAGTTGCTATCAATCAATGTCAATTGCTGGCAATCCATGGAGTTGCTGATCTTATCACCTTAAGCATACAGCATAGTGGGGTAAAAGCTAATAATAATAACTATGGGGAAAATGGTTAAAAGGGTTACGAGCTCTGTGACTTTTGACCTTTCAACTTTTGACCGCCAGAGTTTACGGGACACAAGTTCATGTACCATATGATACAAACATAGGATTGGTATAGGTCTTGCACTTGGAATTTAGAGTGGGACAAAAATTGTACAAATTAGTACATAATTTCCCCATAAAATCACATATTTGACCTCTGATCTCTAACTCTTGACCCTATTCACTGAAACAACATCTAGATTTGTTTACATTTATTGTACTCCACTGTATGACAACATTCATGCTCACGTCACACTTATCATTCCATGACTATAGGGAAAAGGTGAAAAAGTGGTCAATATGTCTTTGACCTATTGACCCCAGAGTTTATGGGGACACACATGCATGTACCAACGTATCATGGTACAACATCGAGTTGGTATAGGTCTTGTACATGTTTAGTTTTTAATGGCACAAAATTTGGCATAAAAAGCACTTATTTGACCTTTGACCTTTTGACCACCAATTATTTTTAATTTTTGTTAGAATGTTAAACCCTACCCACCTATGCAATTTGTAGAGATACCAAGTAATTTCTTCAAAAGATACAGCCATCACCAAAATCAAGTTTAATTTTACCTTTGACCTTTTGACCCCAAAACTTGGGGACAAAATTTCTGGGCCAGGGGTACCAGTCCACCAATTTTGGTTCATGTGTGTATTACAGTTTTGTTAGTTATAAGCGACACAAAATTAATTGTTGCATACACACACACATACATACACACACACACCTCAAACCCATGGACAGATGCAAAAATCACCAAATTTTGTCCCGTTTCCAAAACTTATGACCCCTAACCCCTATCTTGGGTCGGGTCCAAGTAAAGATTTTAGAGCAGCGATTCTTCATAGGCAGCCCGCGGGCCAAATCTGGCCCGCCAGACAATCCAATCTGGCCCGCGAATAATAGTCATTATATAATGCAATACAGTGAGTGCATTTAATGTAAAATCAATCCGAATGAGATCGGTAAAAATCGCAAAATGTTAGTTTATTTTGTTTGTTTTTTAGGCAGATCGGCTCACTAAATCAAATAAAATGTTATCTTTAGTGCCGCTATAAATTGGGCTGTGGCTTGTCAAAGGAAGGTGGATAAGAGAACCACCGACATCTGGCGTACATCCTTCTAATCATGCACAATCTCAACTTGTTTGTATTCAGGGATTGTTTTGACGGGTTTTGTTTGTCACTTGACGCTGGTTTTGCCACACGATTAGCCCACGGCTTGAAGCTGTTGTGAAATGATGGCTCTTTGCAAAATTTAATTAAGAACCCTTGCTTTAGAGGATAGAGGAGTTTTGTGTGGCTGGTGACTTATTGCGCCATTGTGGTTGCACCAGGCCATTGTCCCGGCCACGGCATAGTCCCCAGGGACCTATAATTCTAATTTATAAATATTGCTTATTTTTAATGCAGTGGTGAAGAGAGATTTTTTAGTGGAGGAGAATATTGCCTCTCACTTTATGAAATCCAGGTTTGGACAGGTTCAATTTTTGTCTTGTTAAACAAATTGTAGGAATTATTTGACTTAACAATATACCTTCACATACAGCAGGGAAATATGTACTGTTGATCATCCTATGGTATATGTAGGTCGTGTAATCCTATGGTATATGTAGGTCATGTCATCCTATGGTATATGTAGTTCATGTCATCCTATGGTATATGTAGGTCATGTCATCCTATGGTATATGTAGGTCATGTCATCCTATGGTATATGTAGATCATGTTATCCTATGGTATATGTAGGTCATGTCATCCTATGGTATATGTAGGTCATGTCATCCTATGGTATATGTAGGTCGTGTCATCCTATGGTATAGGTCATGTGAATGGTCATGTTGATGTTTGTCATTGTCACATCATTTTGTTTTTCGAGACTGTTGAGCATTGTACATATACTACAGGATAAAGAAAATATATGGTTTTACCTGAAGTTTGGTTACCTACAAAATGAATCTTTTTTGACTGTTTCAAGTTCCTTTTTTTACATTTTGGTTGATTTGTCACCCATGCTTCTAAAGAAAAGTTTGATCATTGCTGTATATTCAGGGCAATGCTGAATTAACATGTTGCGCAACACTATATTTTGACACTAATCTATATTCCAGTCTGATTTAAATTAGAAAGGAAATGTTTTGTTTGGATTTCAAATATGACTTGTTACCCCTGTGTGAACTTCAGTACACCCAATTCCATACTATTTTTTATGTGATTTTTGCTGTATCGTTGTACAAAAATATGTGACTTGTAAACTGGTAATGAGACCAATAAAATGAAGTTAAAAAAAAAAAAGGAAAAAAAGGTACATTCAATGGATATTAACTTCAGTGGTTAACTCCGCATAATAACCATGCATATGGGTGATACCAAAAGTTGTTTTGTACACCATGTAGATATATCAAAAATCACATTCATGAAGATAGTCGTTAGAAACAACGTAACTCAAATAATTTCACATAGTCACATTTGTTGCCTTCTTGGCTTTTGTAGCTGATAATTCTTGTTTGATGTTGTTAATTGCATTATATGTGTGACCGATGGCATTGGGTTGCTTAGTTCTTGTACAAATGATAACTGACTAGCCTTGCAATGAACTGTGGTTTGCACTTTGAACTATCTTTGTGGACATATTTGCTTGTGTCCAAAAATTCTCTGAAAGTTCTGAGACTCAAACCACCATGGTTAAAACTAAAATGTCTTAGATTCAATTAACAGTTTATCATTTGTAGCTTTGTTATTAATTGGATTTTTCCCTTCAAATAAATATTAGTTACTTTACATTTTTGTTTTTAACTATGTTTTTACTGACATATTCAATGGTTTTTAGGCCACAAAATCTCAGAAGAAATTCAAGAAAATGCCAAAGACTTTTGAGGAATGTGGAAATGTAGTGTAACAAGTACTGTAGTCTGATTTCAGTCATTTTTACACCAATGAGACATATAAGCCTGATTTGAATATTTTTTTGACAGAATAAGACCACCATTATGTTCCTCTCCCATAGAAGTCCTTGACCACTGAACTAAACCTCTAAATAATTTGATTTCACATGGATTAAAAGAGCACTGTAGTTACATAGTTTGATTGTTCCTCTTGCGTGATTGAGGCCAAAAGGAAAGAAAACTGAGAAACTATTTCAATATCGTATGCTGTTTAGTAAGTTTTGACTATTTAAATGTATATGGACATGTAATGTAGCAGCAACTTTAGACAAATGCTGTAAAATCTATTCAATCATAGTACTAGCAATACCATCATAGTAGCAATACCATCATAGTAGCAATACCATCATTGTAGCAATACCATCATAGTAGCAATACCATCATAGTAGCAATACCATCATAGTAGCAATACCATCATAGTAGCAATACCATCTTGGTAGCAATACCATCATAGTAGCAAAAACCATCATAGTAGCAATACCATCATAGTAGCAATACCATCATAGTAGCAATACCATCATAGTAGCAATACCATCATAGTAGCAATACCATCTTGGTAGCAATACCATCATAGTAGCAATACCATCATAGTAGCAATGCCATCATAGTAGCAATACCATCATAGTAGCAATACCATCTTGGTAGCAATACCATCATAGTAGCAATACCATCTTGGTAGCAATACCATCATTGTAGCAATACCATCATAGTAGCAATACCATCATAGTAGCAATACCATCATAGTAGCAATACCATCATAGTAGCAAAAACCATCATAGTAGCAATACCATCATAGTAGCAATACCATCATAGTAGCAATACCATCATAGTAGCAATACCATCATAGTAGCAATACCATCTTGGTAGCAATACCATCATAGTAGCAATACCATCATAGTAGCAATGCCATCATAGTAGCAATACCATCATAGTAGCAATACCATCTTGGTAGCAATACCATCATAGTAGCAATACCATCTTGGTAGCAATACCATCATTGTAGCAATACCATCATAGTAGCAATACCATCATAGTAGCAATACCATCATAGTAGCAATACCATCATAGTAGCAATACCATCATAGTAGCAATACCATCATAGTAGCAATACCATCATAGTAGCAATACCATCATAGTAACAATACCATTATAGTAGCAATACCATCATAGTAGCAATACCATCATAGTAGCAATATCATCATAGTAGTAATACCATCATAGTAGCAATACCATCATTGTAGCAATACCATCATTGTAGCAATACCATCATAGTAGCAATACCATCATAGTAGCAATGCCATCATAGTAGCAATGCCATCATAGTAGCAATGCCATCATAGTAGCAATGCCATCATAGTAGCAATGCCATCATAGTAGCAATGCCATCATAGTAGCAATACCATCATAGTAGCAATACCATCATAGTAGCAATACCATCATAGTAGCAATACCATCATAGTAGCAATACCATCATAGTAGCAATACATTTCATAAAAATCGGTTAAAGGAATATTCCCATGGATTTTCGTTTTTCATACATGATAGACAAAATTTGTAGAAACAAAGTGGTGAAAAAACTATGTTAATATTTTATTCCGTTTAGAGTTATAACAATTTAAAGAGTAGAAAAATGGTCTTGAAAACACCTCGTACAGTATATGCCCTTCAGCTTGGTGATGTCATCAAGGCAATTCCAGCGCAGTTCTTATGTATTTCTTATAAATTCAATCAAACTTTTTTTACATTATCAAACAGCATTTTTTGGTTCATTATAGAGATAGGGTGAAATATATAAGTTACAAGAAAACATTTTTTTTTTCTTAGTGTACATCACATTTATAATGAAAAAAAAAAAAACACAAATCAACTTAAAGAAATACAAAAGATATTTTGTTGAAATTGTCTCTATGACATCACAGTTGTTACCAATCAGTCACGTTTGTCCAAATCAAAAAGTACTTTAAAATTTTGTAACTTCTAAACGGAATAAGATATTAACGTAGTTTTTCACCACTTTGTTTCTAAAAATGTTCTTTATCATATATAAAAAAAGAAATTCCATGGGAATATTTCTTTAAACATCGACAATTTTACAGCATTTTTAAACCTCATTCACAATTCTCATATTTTATGCAAGTTTGTTGATCAATGGCATTTTAAAAATATCTATTGTCATTTTTGGAAGAAATGCATCAAAATCTGACCAAATGTTTCTGAGTCATTGCCATGCTCCCGAAATAGACTTTCCCATCATTTTCAGTAAGTAAGATTTAGGAAAGAAATTGAAAGAATTACATAAACATCTTTAATTGTCTGCCTGGTCATACTGTACATCACAATTTTTGCATAAATTAGAAACTGATCAAACTTTGATCAGCCACAACTCAAAAACTAAAAGTGCTTTTGTTAGTAAACTTCAAAAGCAGTGGAGAAATTGCTACTGTACATGTCCCTAGACTTTAGGTTAAGCCCCTTTGTAAGCTTTATGGAATAAGATTGCTTGCACATGCTTTCTGTCTTGATGACTGTTAGTATATATTTTTGATAATGAATCTATTTCCTATTGACAGACAACATTTTTGATTTTTCAAAATGAATTTAGAGGATGAATTTGAACAATTAATTTAGCAGATTATGTTTTACTTAATGTACAGCATATACAGTACATGTACTAGCATGGTTTATAGTGTGAAAGTGAGACAGGTATTGAATCTGTTATAGCTACTGTATTCCCATGTATTCTCTTAGCGGAATATCCCTTTTGTCAAGAGTTTCTTTGTTGGCATCAATACTTCAGTTTTCCTTTTCTTTCTTTTAGATTACCGATACTCTTATCAGAGACGTGAATTAATTCTTGCTTTTATTGAGGATTTCAAAATGTTTGACATTTCTCCAGGAGAGGCAGCATGAATTGTTCAAAGTATACAAACCATGGAATTGCTAATGGAAAATTGTGATCATAGATTTTAAGATTGTCTTGGAGAAGTATGTGTGGTTTTAAACTCGGCATATACCACCTCAACAACATGTTGATCCAAAAAGCAAAGTTATTTGATTTCTGAGGATTAGTAGGATTTTACCATGCCAAGCACCAAAGCCTTTCGCCCACAACCGATCCAGTCATGGACCGAAAAGTCAGTGAAGGCATTTGAAAAGCCAAAAGAAAATGGGCTAATGTCACCAAGGGTTCTTTACAACAAAGGAAAGACAACTGTACCTGTTAAATCTACTGTTGGTGGTGAATGGGAGTTACAAGCCTGTCAGGTAAGAGGGAAGCTTCCGTAATTTTTTCCTTCTCTTTTGAGACTCAAATTTACTTTCAAATATTAATGCTGGGGTGGCCCCAGGGTTTGCCTGATCGGAGGATTGCATCTCTGATGGGGCTGTTACAGATCTATGTACTCAAAATGGATGGCTAGATGGGAGTGGGGTCCTTAGTACCTGATAGCATATTCCTGTTTTACAGTTTGGACAGAATCAACTTAGGAAGTTGCCATATAAATGGCAGCTCCCTGCCCAACTCAGCTCAGTACAATATTTATATGTATTATTGCATTATCATAGTTGGAGGAAGGGGGAGGGGAGGGGCTTACTACTGTGTATATATATATATATATATATATATATATATATATATATATATATATATATATATATATATATATATATATATATATATATATATATATATATATATATATATATATATATATATATATATATATATATATATATATATATATATATATATATATATATATATATATTCTAGACTTGCAAGTTAAACCTTGTACATTTTATTTGACAGATTGGTTTTGTAAGGGCAAGACCCTCACTCATCAGAAACAAAATGGATTTTTGCACTGTGCATATTTAATGAGCTGAAAACATACCATTTTAAAACTGATATTTTAACTACCATAACACCTACGGTAACAATCTAACTTGCAAATTGCTAATAAAAGATTGATTTCTCAGAAAATAATAACTTTGTTAAGATCAGAAAGGAAAAGGGTGAATTTACCTGCAAAAAAAAACTAATTAAAAACGGGAAAATACAGGCTTATGTTTTGAAGCCTGAATACATTAAAAATACATGCAATAGCACAAATCTCAGAAAATTCATTACTTTCATGCATTATTATTTGTCGGTTAAGTCAGGAAGTTATAAACACGGCAAATTCAAGGCAATTTTGTGTAGTCGCTTGTTAGAACAAGCACAATGCTTCCACAGTGGTGTTCTGTGCTCTCATTAGCTGTTGATGTTATTCATTACGTCATATTACAATTTGCAGATGCTATTATATGCAATATAGTATTCAACGTACTAAAATTTATGGGCTTACTTTTCCTTTATTTGTTCCGTTATACATGTAAAAATACTTGCAACAGCACGACAATCTTAGAAAAGATTTAAAAAGTATGCTTGACGCACAAACTGTTTACTTTCCTGCATCACTTTTTATCCGCTGAGTCAGGAACACAGTAAATTCAAGGCAATTTTGTATGGTTGCTTGCCAGAGACTTGCACAACACTAAGTTTTATACAAATAAAATGGTCATCCCAAATGTTCATTAATGTTAATTTCTGTAATAATTCTTCTACTGGCAATATTGTCCCAAGCAAAATGTTCAAGGCTCCCTCATTTATAATACATTGATTAGTTCTTACCCAAACTTATACAGCTACATGTAGTAGAAGTTCTGCATTCTTTTTTCCTGCTTTTCGGGATGCATGTCTAAGTGAAGTCAATATACATAGTAGTATGACAAAATCATAAATCCTTTGACTAAATGGAACTGTATAACTGGAACAGCTTCTGCAAAGTACGGAAACTAACCTTCAGTTGTCACAAAAACACACACACACACTTTGTAGTAATCGATTCACAATGGCTCATACAGTGTATCTACATTTTCCAGTTTACCCATGCATGTAAAAATCACATCATGGAAATTTTTCTATCTTTTCGCCACAGGCTTTTTTTTAAACAATCCACCAAAACACATCGAAAAACTTCCTGAGATCTTCTTAGTTTGTGCGGTTAAAAGTTAAGTAACGATCATTTTGGCAATTTTTTAATGCAAAACATTCCTCAATAAGAACTTCTCCAAAAAGTGTTTGCTGGCTGTAAACTTTGTGTAAAAGTACCATATACACCACGATGTTCAATTTATTTGTTAGTTTTAGTTTTTAGTTACTGGTATTTTGATTTATGCCTTGCAGGTCACTTATTCTAATATAAAGATATATTATCAAACATCTCTTTTTGATGTCATGCCTTACAAAGCATATGGTCATAAATTGATCTTATTCTAATTTTGCCTTGTTAGAGATTTAGATTGTTATCTCGTTCTTCATAAAATTATCAAACATTTCTTCTTTTTAATAAAGTAAAGAAAATACATCAAGCACTATAGAAAACTGATCAAAAAGATCAAAATTAAAAGAAGGTATCATAGACTACTTTGTTGTTGTAAAACACGATCAAAGAAAGAAGGAGTTAAAGTTTTACAAAGATGTTCAACTTCTCGCCGGTTCTAACAACTAAGAGTCTCGAACAAGTTTGAACCCATCAATAAAACCAGTCAATTGGTTTTTGCACTACTATGGGTTGAGCTTGACATCATTGATGTCTTGTCCTTTACACTAGGAACTTTAAAACTAGTAAAATCCCAGCTTTCAGCCAAATGTATTCAGAGCAGGGTCAGCAGCAGTATCATTTTGGGACTAAGGAAGACGGGAGCTTTGTCTCATGGGATGGGGGTGGGGGAAGGGACTACCGATCGGACAAAATATTTTGCCGGTACAAATATATTCTGGGATAAAGTAGGGGAGGGGAGAAAAGTGATCTTGTCAGGGAGACAAATGTTGCCACCTGTTCCCTGTTCCCACCTGGGGAAGGGCTGATATACTAGAGGTGGATGGAAAATGGAAGGGGTGGCATTGATAAAAGTAGCAGCAAGATAAAATGGAGGGAGGGTAATAGAGAAAATGGCCCCAGTTAGGCAGTAGGAAAAACGATTATCATTTCTCTAATCTGCTTAAAAAAAGCATAAGATTTTATCAAAAATGGCCAAGTTAATTTGAGGAAACCTGACATATCCCTACCAAAGCAGCAACATCCAATTTTCCACCATGACACCTCCAGATATACAACACAAATTGATACCACAGTAAATCTGATACCAATTGGACTCCCTTAAGTGACATTATCAACAATTTTCAAGATGCTCTTGCTCTAATGAAGTTCTAATTAAAGTGGTTTTCAGGACATGTCAGACATGCTTGATGCACCAATAGAATGGTTAAAATTATTTGTAATAAAAAAAATCTAATGGTACCCTACAGTTTGTATACAACTTATAAATGAACATAAAGAAAGAGAAACGACAAGTGATTAAAGTGCATCATCTTCTATATTCTTTCTTGCCATTTACTCAAATTTCATTTAAAAAATTAGGTGATCAGAATATTTGATCATATGACAATGTATAATACTATTTTTTCCACTGATGAAAATCCTTCACTTTCCTTTCCTTCAGTTCTTACCATGCATGACCATACTACATGTACCATGACCATACTACATGTACCATGACCATACTACATGTACCATGACCATACTACATGTACCATGACCATACTACATGTACCATGACCATACTACATGTACCACGACCATACTACATGTACCACGACCATACTACATGTACCACGACCATACTACATGTACCACGACCATACTGCATGTACCACGACCATACTGCATGTACCACGACCATACTGCATGTACCACGACCATACTGCATGTATCACGACCATACTGCATGTACCATGACCATACTGCATGTATCATGACCATACTGCATGTACCATGATCATACTACATGTACCATGACCATACTACATGTACCATGACCATACTACATGTACCATGACCATACTACATGTACCATGACCATACTACATGTACCATGACCATACTACATGTACCATGACCATACTACATGTACCATGACCATACTACATGTACCATGACCATACTACATGTACCATGACCATACTACATATACCATGACCATACTACATATACCATGACCATACTTCATGTACCATGACCATACTACATGTACCATGACCATACTACATGTACCATGACCATACTACATGTACCATGACCATACTACATGTACCATGACCATACTACATGTACCATGACAATGATGTGTAGTGAGGCTGCATTGCTATGCACTTGAATCTGAAGCACTTCTGTGCAAATTGTGCATTTTAGTACCCTCTCACTTTAAATGAAAATATACAGTACTAAAGCTACAATTTGATGAAAATTATTTAAATATAAGTCACTTAAAAACAAGATTTTTTCCCTAATTATTTTATCTGAAACTAAAAATACCAGTTTAAAAGAACTTGAACAAGTACAACTTTCATGTAAAAGTAATGAACAACAACCCTTTAAAATTAGGATTGCTTGACCTATTGAGATAGTCTCACTCAGAATGCCCCAATGTCCACACCTTGATAATAACAAGGTGACAATACAAATGCTGAAAGTGTCAAGTTAGAAGTAGAATGCACAGGGACTTACTGTAACTTAATATGCAGCAGATCTAATCATAAAAACAAGGAAGGATGGTTAATTGTAATTTTTACGTTCATTTCTAGTCTTAAAACCTACTTTTTCATGTACAGTAACTCAACATGGTAATTACTATATATCACACTTAACAATAATGAAGAAATTAAGAAATTTGGTGAATAATTTGTCAGAAGATTTTGTCATGTTCTCATGGGCGCAACATCATGAATTAGGTATGTATCGAATGCATGCAATGTCACCTACACGAATCTAGTCTTAAAATGTGATAATTTGTGTCGGCTGAGTCAGGAACATGCTAATATATGGATCGCTTTTTGTACCCTTTAAATTTTAGGACCTAACTTTGACACCAGATTTCTCAAAAACTAACGCCTAAATCCAGATAATTCAAAATATCATATTAAAGATAATCCTTCCGTCAAGCACTTACCCTGCGACCTGTGACAAATATGCATTCCACGCACCTGACCGTATTCAGCAATTACGTCACGCTGCATTGCATGTTGGTTGGTGTTCTGTGAAAAATTGAATTTGGTAGTTAGTAGCGATTTCCTTGCTAAAAGAGAACCCAGTCACATGAACTAATTAATGGGGCTCTGGGGACTGACTGAACAGAGCAAAAACTTGATTGACACAGGATGAAAGTATATAGGTCAGGTCAGGTCAGGGTAATGTTTTGATCGAATTTGATTAGTGATATGAAGAGAAAGTTTGTTTATTTTTTGCTTGGTTTGTTTTACAGTAGTTCAAAAGAGTATGACTACAAAAGATCAATGTTATTTAGATGAATAACTGAAAAACAATAGTGATGTGCTTATTTTACAAGAAAGTGGCCTAGATTTTCATATGATTTTATGGTCAGGTGATTTGATTGAGTGGGGCATCAAAGCAATCAAGATGTCCACTCCTTCAGGTTGAAAACTGAGGGAATTAAAAACAATTGAAAAATCTAGAGTTGAATTGTTTTAAACTATCAACTTTTAAAGTTGTGAACTTTTTCACTAAAACTATATTTTCATAGCAAAGCAATCCAAATACTGTATTTGCATTGTCTGTTTGTGGGTGTTTTGTTTTTCTGTTTTCATGTATACAATTTTAATTTTGCCATTTTAGATGATTGATTATAGAAATGGAACTCTGGAATGAAATTGTTTAAATACGACAAAATTCAATGCTGATCATAAATAGGGAAGTTAAGTGAATAATTACACATTGATGAAAAGGTTTACATATACAGTAGTTGTACTGTACAAATTAAATGTTGACAAAATAAATAGCATTCTATGCATACAGTGCCTTTTGCAAAAGGAGAGAATATATGCATCCTGCTTTTGATTTACCATTGGAATACATTAGTAAAACTTCATTTAGAGTTACTGTAGGTTAATACTTACAGTGTACAGTAGGTTAGTCTTGGTGTACTGTAGTGACTGTATTAGTCATATACCCACAATAAACTTTTCAACATACTGATGGCATGTACAGTGGGTTATTACACTTTCCATACATAAATGTAAAGGTGCAATAAATGTTAGGTTACCAAACTTAGGCCCATGGTCGATGGTGCAAAATTCGCTCCAAACTTGCTATCTCTCCAAATGTACCTTTCTTGCTTTTTTTCTTGTACGTACTGTACAGTGTAGTTCTTTTAAGTTGTCTTAGTGCTCAAAAAGACAAAATTAGGAGACCCTTTATAATTGTTTTGGGGAAAAAGTTTTTCCCAGTCGGACCTTCAAATTTTCTATCACTTGTATTATTTATGTGGAAGTCATACTTCTTTGGTTGTCATACAGCTGATTGGCTAACAAGTCATGTACATTTTAATAGAATCAAGCAGCAAGTAAACACACATTTTTTATCAAAACTTGACCTCATGAATAATCAACAAAATTTAGTTCTGCTCTAAAAGTAATGGCTGAATAGCTGTTTGCATCACGAACAGAGGACTCACAGAAAATAGATCAATTCTACCAATTCCAAGTAAGTTTTAAACGGCAGGATTTTGTGGATAAAGAGAACATCTATTGTGAACCTCAGGTGATGAAAGATTTTTAATATTTTAGTAAAGAATATTTTCAGGGAAGCTGTGTAAAGTTGAATAAAGTTCCACCAGAAAAAACATGGCGGCGATCTCTATTGGTGTGCATAGGAACAAGCATAACCTTCGTGTGGCCGCAGATCAGTAAACAACAGCAATTACACAACGTCAGCATACAGAAATAGGTAAAAGTGAAAGAAATTACGGCCAAACGATGGTAAATAGTTCCATAACTAGTCCTGATATTGTACTGATTGGGACGGAAGGGGAGACTTGAATCCAAAACATTCCATTCAATTGTCAAATGTTCATGCTTTGACTAAACAATTACTGAATATTTCTTTTCACATACTTCAGTGTTTAATTTTCCTTTTCTTTTAATTTTTTAGGTGGGATTTTTGTTACACTAAAGTGTTTAATTGTCATATACATGTATAGTTCTTACGCCTGATTATTTTGGTGTTGCTGTGACATGCGGTTTACAGTATGTGATAAATGAGGAAATGTCATAAAACTGTCACTGGCAGAAATCATGCAGTGTAGTTGATGTGTGGCGTCTCAAGAGTCTTATTGATTGTCTTGTATCAGAGGACCCTCTACCAGTCCTAGTTGCATTAAGTCTATTATAAGCACAATCTTAATGCAATCAATACCAACAACAGTACTCAATAATGAGCCATTATTCACTCCTCCCTATTGTTAGGAGCATGGTCATGGTCTGGGGGGTGGCGCTTTTTATCATTAGTTCTATAAGCACAATTTAAAGGGACTTGATCTTGTTGTATAGATTCTTTTGAGGCTCAGTGGGTGTCTGCTATGAGATTTACATGGTACAGTATTGAGCTGCATTGCTCTGGGAGGAGCAATAGTCCAGGTCTATGGACATGTAGCAATTTCGATACTGGTTGAAAGAGTATTAAAATCTGAGCATATGATGTATGATTGGTGAGGCAGATCAAATTCTTTATGTAATTCTTTCAATTTCTTTCCTAAATCTGTAGTCATTGAAAATGATGGGAAAGTCCATATTCCTGCTAGAATTTTATCAGAGAATGGGAAAGACTCAAAAATGTCTGGTCAGAATTTGCTGCACTGCTTCAAAGAATTATGATGGACATTTAAAAAACAAAGAATTTACGAAAGAAAATCTCAAGGTCGCCTTGTAATGCATTACAAAATTTGTCTAAAATATGCATATTGGTGCCTGAGATTTTTCAAATGACTGTAAAATGGTCAATATTTAACTGATTTTGATTAAAATGGTTTTGCTACTATGATGGCTTTTAATTAGATTGTAAAGCAGTTTAGCTGATGTTGCCTGTACTGTATGTGTCCATGTACTGTACCTTTTATGCATGGTGTACAGTACATGTATGTGGAAAATGCATGAAGTTTGTTACAGAACACAAACAAGTTTGAGGAGAGAGTGTGTGAAAGACATTTGGACATTACAACTTATTTAGAAAATTTTCAATTTGTACGTTTGTAAAAAAAACTCACTTCTACAAGGAAATTTACAAACAGAAATGAGTCACTCGTCATTCTCAACCACAGCAACTTCACAAAAAAGCCCACAAAAAAGAAACGATTAAATTAATGCAAGGAAACCCTATGCAGTTTTTTATTTGATAATTTGCCACATTATAAAAGTGCTGCTGTGTCAAAATATGACTCTGTGGGAATTTTTCCTGGTTCTATTTTGTCTGTGTTCCCAGGCCCTACATGGTGTCTTATCACATTTGTTCATTGTAACCCTACATGGTGTCTTATCACATTTGGTCATTGTAACCCTACATGGTGTCTTATCACATTTGGTCATTGTAACCCTACATGGTGTCTTATCACATTTGGTCATTGTAACCCTACATGGTGTCTTATCACATTTGGTCATTGTAACCCTACATGGTGTCTTATCACATTTGGTCATTGTAACCCTACATGGTGTCTTATCACATTTGGTCATTGTAACCCTACATGGTGTCTTATCACATTTGGTCATTGTAACCCTACATGGTGTCTTATCACATTTGGTCATTGTAAATGGTGTATCATGGGTGAACTGAAAATACACTCTGCTTGGTTGGATCCTTTTTGACCCATATTTACTCAGGCTTTGAAGTATCCTCTCTTATTGTATGATATGACCTAAGGTCCTTGTGGGTAATTTACCCTCTTTTCAAATTGTGTTAGATTTGACCAATGCAAGCATTCAAGTACCTGTATGTTTGTTAGGCTTTCTGCTTAACCATTGTAAGGATCGTTGAACAAGATTGTTATTTTTAAAAAGAAATTGAAAAACTAACACAGCTTCATCTGTGAGTGGAAGTAGTAATGCATTAAATACAGTTTATATTGTCTTTGGCAGTCTGAGAGTTATCATTTGAATGTGGCAACTCTCTGGTCTCAGGGATTTTCCATTCTTAAATTACTGGTGGTGGAACTGGGGGGATTAGGAGCTCAGCTGCCTCAATGAAGAAAGATATGGAGGGGGGGGGTGGTACTGAAGTCATGTTTAGCCTCCAAAAAAAATGTCTCAAAAATGTCTCAAAATTGTATTGGGGGTATCACTACATCAAGGCAGATTTGCAATCTGGTTGAAGCAAGTTGACTGTGTTTTTAAATTTTAGGCTTGATTTTAACCCCAGTAATGCCTAAAATCAGCTTTAGCAAAGTATCATTGTCCATTTCAGCCCCAACCCCCCTCCCCCACCCCCTCTAAAGTGTTTTGTTTCCATGCCGCTGTCTAAGAAATAGGGCCTACAGTAACTACCAAGTGATGTTGAGGTTAGTTGGACCTCAACATATATGCATGCACTATATATATATATATATATATAACATATAGGCATGCACTGTACATACAGTATGTGAGTTTTATCTTTATCACGTTGCTTATTTTGTGGAAATCTCCTATAATTGTCCGCAAGCCAAGCTACTATTGGTAAACAATATAGTCCAGACTTGTAGTCTATATGAGAACATTACTTCTGCAAAAAAAAAAAAAAAAAAAAATCTTCAAGGAACAAATAATTACTGTATGTCCTTCAGAGTTTTCTTTTCTGCTTGAAGATAAAACAATTTGTTATCATACCAGTAGGTCAATCACAAAATTTGTCTTGAGTGAACTGAAGTAAACAGAATTGTCAGGAATTATGGTGTACTGTATGTGCTTTTAGAGCTTTTATAAGAATAATTGCAGTTTGCAATAATAATTTGTATTTGAAAAAAAGAGTAATTTTGCATGCATTACATATAGTATTACAATGAGAGAAACTAGATGGATCTAGGGGTGTAGCTAGGGTAACTCTGGTTGGGGGTGGGGGTGTGGTTGAAATTCTTAATAATTGTATGTATGTTGGCTGGTGTCAGTGTGAGCGCATAGTGCAAAGCTTAGTGGCGGGCCCCTAGTGGGTTCCAGGAGTCCTGGGGATGAAGCTACCGGAAGCTCTGTGATTTTAGGTATTTGGAGGGGTAAATTCTGATCAGAATTAGCATAGAATGTTCATTTTTGAGTTATCTTTGTGGAAAGAGGTAGTAGGGATCATTGAAGTTCAACTGCATGTCAGCGGTGTAAAAGATATTTGAAATTGGGAGATTTATTTGTCCCAAGAGTCTCTTATCATGGTCCAAAAACTATTCGTAAGGGGGGAAGGGGTCATGAAATTATTGGAAATTTGGAAACATTTCCCAAAATTGAAAGAAATTTCCAAAAATTGAAAGAAATTTCCAAAAATTGAAAAAAACTTTCACGAAAATAGGGAAATTTTACAAAAATTGAAGGAAATTTTAAGAAAATTGTTAGAAACTTTTCGAAATTGAAGCAAATTTCATGAAAATTAAGGGAATTTTTCTATAAATGAATGGTAGATTTCCCGAAAATTGAAGAATTCTGGAAAAAAATAAGCCATGCATGGAATCTGACTCTTCATAATCAATTCTTTAGACCTTCATCATTTTGGGAGGCCAAAATGGTACTTGTTCCCCCAATAAAATGATTGCCCTGGTTCCTATGCCACTGCATATGTGATGTAACTTATTGATACAAGCAAAATTCTCTTTAGATCAGGCTATACTATGCCTCATTTGATCAAACCCCCTGTACCAGTTTATCCCCCGTCAGGGATTGAATTTTTTTTTTGTCAGGTTTGTCAAATATTGAAAGGAAAAATTTGTGTGTTTAGTAGCATATTGTTCAAATTTATGTCGAGAAGAATACACCCTCCACCCGCATGGCATATCCTGGCGCATTGCATGCATTATGAGATATTTATAGCTCTCAATAAAAAAAGTTGTAACTTGCCAAGCTGCAATCCCTTTGACCCCCTTATTTAAACAAGTCCAGTCCCGAATCCTGAAAAATTTATTATAGCAGGTACCGACAGTTAGTTTTGTGTTTACATATTGGCCTATAAACCTGCCTGGCTGATCCTGAAATCCACAAAAGAACATCTGAGAAGTATAGTAAAACAAAACATTCTCTGAAAATATTTAACTAAATGGCTTGACTCTGTCACTCAAGACCTACGAATTGCATGTGTCTGGATATCTGTAAATTGTGGACAAGGGAATAATAATAGTCTTTTCAGATGAAAAACTTTTTATGATAATATTTTGTATGTTGATAATCTTTTTCCTGATATTTTATTGCCTCAGTATCACAACCTTAATTCATTTACACAAAAATGTTTTATATGTTGAAAGTTTTACAAGCAAGTTGCCATGGAAATTATCCCTGTATAATTTAAGATCCCCCCAAAAATACAAATTTGGATTTAGAGGTGTGGCCCCCCTTCCCCCCATACCCCTCTTTTCAGTCGCTACGCCCTGGATGGATCTTACTGTGTGTCATGATTCATATTCCTGCATTTCTTCCCTGCAATTAAACCAATTTTACAGCATTCTTCAATCCATTTAAGAAACTCTCCTATCTTGAAAACATGACATGACACAGTATAAATATTTCCCATTCTAAAATGTAGCTTTGTATGCTCTGATAGTAATTTTAGCCAAAACCCAACATTTGCTTGTGTTTGCAATTGAGAAAAAGTAAATGTAACACAAGTAACTCCCAAGCAATGTTGTCAGCAAAAACAATGAAAACGACATGTTTTGTTGAGAGTAAAATGAAAGAAAGATATTCTTAAAAACTTCATACTAAAACATTGACATTTTTGACCATTTAAAAAACATATTATTTGAGTGAGTACTGTAGGAGTGAGTAATTTTTGCAGTTAGAAAGATCACAACAAACAAATCAATTTTAGGAGAACCTTTGATATGAAAGATTTACCATGAAAAAGCAGAGGCTCATTCAGTTTTCATTTTTACTCTCTGCTGTAGGAGTACACTGACTGGGTCAACAACATTCTGAAGAAGCACAAGTTTAGACCAGTCAATGACTTAAGGAAGAGCGTAGCTGATGGTCTCACCTTAGTCAATCTGCTGGAAATTCTATGTAAGTATCGAATTTTTTCTGTGAAGACATAAATATTTTAGTTTAAACAATGATAAACTGCATTAGAAAATAATTCAGGCTTCAAGATTTTGTTCAGTGGTCAAGCAAGTTCATCTCATATGAAGAGGAACCTACTTCAATATCTTAAGTAAGAACTATGTTTATTCATACTTTATTTATCATTATTCTTGAATTTGTATTAGAATTTTAGAAAAGGAAGTAACTTAAATTTATATTCAGACATATTGTACATTTGTGCTTTTCAGTAATCCTTTGGGATGAAAAATATAATTCAGTGCAATTTAAGAATTTGACATGGTTTTTAAAGGTTTATGCCACCTTAATAAATTTCATTTTTTATTTTGGTGCGCTTTAAATGTTAGTAATGGGATTAATTAACGGTAGTTATCAAGAGTTGGAAGTTATACCTACAAGCATGGTGGAGGATGACTCTGTTCTTAGAAATGTACATGTAGATTGTAGCATGCAGAAAAAGAGCCCATCTAATGATCTACATACACCTAATAATAATGAAAATTAGGAAATAGTTAAAATTTACATAATGATTCTCCAAAGCTTCTACCAATGATCTGTCACAAAAATACACAAAAGGAACGGTTGAGTTTCATTGGTGAAGAAACGAATACATTTTGAGTCCAGAAATAATTAAACTCAGGGCCTGTTGGGAATACTCAGGGAGTTTGGGGTTTAGGGATATTCTGGAATGCATTCTCTTTTTTCTGTGTTATAGGCTGAAGAATCAGTCATATTGTAAAGGAATATGGGCAGGAAGAGATTTGATATTCATCTAAAAGAGCTTGAAAATCTGAACAGAATAGGCTTTGATTTATGCACCTGCTGTTTCCTGGTTATTATGGGCTAATAAACATTTGAAGGTTTTTGATGTATGCGAAAGTTGTGTTGTATGAAAGAGAAGACAGCTCATATCTTTCATGTTATTCTTTAACTATTTGTCCTGAAGTTACTGAAAATCATCAGACCATTTTCTCCCGTAAGTTTTGTTTAAAGGTATGATCATGGAAGTAGTACTTCCATGGTATGATCATGGAAGTAGTACTACTAGGGTATGATGAAGATTTAAAATCTTCTGGTCAAATTCAACTGCTCCCTCCAAAGAATGTTGGTGGAAAAACAATAAGTTAACAGAAGGAGGCCCAGTCTCTTTCTGATGTCACTAATTTACATAACAAGTTTGTACTAGCATTTTTCATAATAAGGCCTCAAATTTTATAATGCTGTACTTTGTGATTTGATGGGATGTTTGACTATTTTCATGCTTTATAACATATTTTCTTCCAGTTACAGTAAGCTCAGTTGTAGGTCATAGTGTCTTTTCATAGATCTTTTTAAAAACATGGAACTATTAGAAGACCACTAGACCGAAAAGTGAGTGCATACTTTTAGGGGTCCACCAAAAATCGAATGCTGATCTACCATGCAATGGCATAGCAATTTTCTGGTTACTGTGAATATTCAAGTGACCTTTTCCCTCATGGTGGGCTATCGAGCCATGAAGTTTATTGATCTTTTGCAGATAATATGTCTGTGAAATTTGCAAAAATGAGTACCCCACTTTCAGTCTAGTGTGCTTCTTTAAACAAAAGCTCCATTATAAAAACAGTATACCATTGGGGAAAATATTGACAAGTTTATTGACTTGTATGTATATAAAGTTATACAGTTGTGATTCTTGCATTTCCTGCTATCATAGACAGCAAAATCAATACCTAAGTTGATTAATTGTCATTGACCATTGTGCTTTCTGCACACCAAGGACCTACTCCAAGCTTCATGGTTGGATGGTTGGCTGCCCACAGCTCTCCCAGGATAAAGGCATCTTTCAAAACCTTCAAGGGTTATATTAGGAAGTTTTGGTTTTTGTCAAATTTTAATGGGACTTGGTATAAAAGAAGATCCTCAATGCAGGCTAACAGCCATTGCATTTATTTTCATCCCTTTCTATTACACATAGATAATTTTAATTGCAAAATTCATAGGGTGAAAATCAAAATCAGGCAATTCAGAAAGCAACATGTATGTGAATATTCTACATATAGAAACATTAAAATTAACTGGAAGTAGAAATAGCAAACCAGGGATGGATCCAGACACTCACAAAGGATGTGTGTACTGTGTAATTAGAGGTGGGAATGATAGAGGGGAGAAAAGGAAGGGGGGGGGGTCAAGTGGACAACAATGAATATTCCTCATCATTCCTCTCATTATCACTTTGAATTGCAGCTGATTCTCTAATGTAGGATAACTGTTCCAACACAGTGTATTGCGGTGGGGTATTGATCTAATGATCTATTGTGTCACAATACCGCCTATCTCGATTTTCAGGAAAGATACAGTATTTAAGCACTCACTAATGGATTATCTGGGTAATATTTGGTTACATGGTTTTGTCTGGGAGATACACATAATTGATTATGGGTAATTATCCTGAGCTATTATAAGGCAGTTGGTTTTTGATTAATTGGATAACGTATTCGATGTCATGTGTGCAGGGTGCTTACAAAATAACCACCACAGAAACATTGTGAGCATCAGATGCAAAATAAGCAAATAATGTAATCAAACTTACTTTAGGTTTTCAAATTAATTAGGTAAAATGTAGTCAGAAAATGTTGGGTGGGTGCAGAGAAGGGGCACTTTTAAAATACTGTAACTTGAAGTCAAATACAGTATGTGTATTTCTCAGGAACCTATTCACATCATACTGCTTCATCAACTTTTAATTATAGTTTGCTATGTAAGCGATCTTGAAATGAAATAGTGATTTCTCATAAACAATTTCATTTAATGTGCTATTGTGTTTGGCTCAATCAGCTGTAAAATTGCTATTTAAAGGAATATTCCCATATTTTTTTGTAACCTTTCATGAGAAAGAGAAACATTTTAAGAACAATTTAGTACAAAAATCATGTTGATATGTTATTCTTACCAGGAGATATTTTAATTTTAAGGTTCACAAAAAAAATGCCAATAAACGAACAGTAAATGGCTCAGTATGACATCACAGCAACACATTTTCCCACAAAGTTTATGGTATAAATTATATTTGTAAAACCTGCTCCAAAAAAAAAAAATTGGTGAAAGTTGGGTATTTATGTATATTGCCAAATAGACCCTACTTTAATAACTTTGGAAAATTGTTTCTAATCATACAGAAACAACCAAAAAGCAAAGCAATATATAACATTTGCAATGGAATTGCCTCTATGGCATCATCAAACACTAATTCATCATACTTTACAATAAACTTTAAAATGCATTAAGAAATCTTTAAAAATCCATATCTGCTGAATGGAATATGATATCAACCTGTATATATCCCCACTTTATAAAAAGGGGATGGTATAGACAATTATCCCGATAATTGCCAATTTTACCGCCTCAAATTTTCAATTAATGAAATAACTGCCCATTGCCACTTCAGTTATTTGATTAAGAAATTGGGAACAATTACAGTATATCACAAAACTAACTATAAATTAAGAAAATATATACTTGATCTCAATTACCATTATATTACCACAATGTAATAGTTATCCTGACTAATGTCATGTGATACAATTTTGTAAATTCAAATTTCGAAAGTTTCTTGATGTGACCTTAAGCTATATGATACTTAACAACTCAAGGGCTCTTGTGTTTCATGCAAAGATACAAGATGCACCGTTAATTTCTATTACAAGTGATTTGCTCATCACCGCAATGACCGGTATTATTTTACCCAGGTCCGCCAAGGGGAGGTGTATGTGTGTGGAGCGGGGAGAGGTAAGGGGGGGGGGGGATTATTATATCTTGCATTCAAAAACCAAATTTGAATAAACGTGTTTGTTATTAAGAATGACTTTGAATTACTTTGGACTTGAATTTCACCCCAAGAGTACAGCCTACTACTGTTTTCTACGGCTTTCAGAGGTAAATATGTTTAAAGCATGTTTTGATGTTATTTTGGGGCCAGTTTTAGCCCTAAAATATTGAATATTCCAGGAGCTTCTAGGGCTTTGCCCCCTGGATACCCAATGGGGCTTCACCACTGGACCCCACCAGGGGCCCGATTAAGACCCCTGGACCCCACGCCTATCGGTGAGTGCTTCATGCAAATATTGCCGCTAACGCGGCAAACTATTCCTCCCACAAAAATCATCCCCTCACCCCCACTTCAAAAAATGGATCTACGCCCTTGGGCTGATCATATCTTATGGTCTTGCATGAACTCAAATTCTCATGTCACTTAATATTTGTATGAATAATCTATGAACCGTGTATGCCATAAAGAAATAAAAATAAAAATAAATAATAATAATGAAAATGAAAAAAATTAAACAAAACAATACCAGACCAAACTCATCTTGTAGCTTGATGCCAGGTAATTTATCAACAACGAGAGCTGGGTGGCCTTGGACCCATGCCTTACCTTTCACAATAACTCCCAAGGTTTTATTTACATTAATTCTGAGCACTTTGTAATTTTCTCAAACCAAATGGTGAAAAGAGCAGACACATAAATGAAATTCAATTTCATTGATCTGTTGAATATTGCAAACATAAATTCATTTCTTGTCAAACATAATTTCATTTCTTGTTCATAATAATTCATTATCAAAATATAATTTTTCAAAATCAATAAGTGAGTGGGATTAGAAATTTGTTAATTAAAAGCAGCATTCCGAAAATATACCTGATAAAATAATTTTTCTAAACACAAGTATTGGGAAGAAGAGACTATTTAAATTGATTGCCTACTTTTGATTTTTACTCATTACCTAATTTTCTATGATATAGATGTGGGTTACTGGCTTACACTGTAGAAATGATTGTAGTAGCATTTTGAAAACAGAATGACTGTATATATATCTGTTCTTGTCTAAACACTTGAGTGGTCTCCACCCTTTACAATCAGGTCAGCTAGAAGTCACAATAGATCAACTGCCTTTATCAACATTGCAAACAGGTGTTGTACTAAATCCCTGTAATCCATTCCTCCTAAGAGGATGATTTCCATGGAAACAGTAAACTCTCTTTCATCTCTCTGAAATCGAGGCATGTCTGGGGTATTATGTTGGTCATATGGAAAGAGAAGTAAAATAACTGATTCAAGAGTAACAAAGAAGTTTTGAATGTTTTCAGGCATTAGTCAGTTTCTGTTTGAGCATGGAAGTGCCTGATTTAAGGTTTATGATCTCCAGTTAACTACTTACATTATTGTATTAAAATGAAGATGTCCACAGTCGTTAGTTGAAGACCCAAGGGGATTGCAGGGTCCCGAATGCTAGAATGGATGGCTGAAACTGTAAATGCTCTTCCAAGACTAAGTCCAAAATAAAATATTTGGTATTTTAATTTCCAATTTTATTGTCCCAAATGCTTAATTCGGTGCGGGAGAAAAATGAGCTACCATGCATCCCCAAGCAAAACAAAAATGCTCTTAGTCATTTTGATGTACATTGTAAGAGTTAGTCTTAAGATAGCAATTCTGCCAGCATGCATGGAGATATCCAAATAGTATCCCATGCATTTACATAGTCCTTGAAATATTGTGAGAAATAAAGCTTAAGATGCTTCTAAAGGTACACGGGTCACCTTACCCTAACACATCAATCTCAAAACGCTACTCGACCCACATTTGATATAAGGAATGTTTTCACCTACAATCAGGCAGTTGGATAGAGTTGCTTTTTCTTGGTGTATTGATTTAACCTACCAGGAACATGTCATGTAGATAAACATCCATGGAGGTTCCTTGTTGTCTTGGTAGTAGTAGGTAATAAAATGCTTTCATCATCTTTGTGTGAAAAGTTTGAAATTTCATCGGGAAATTGATCTTCTGCAAACAGTTTTTGTAAACTTCTTGTGATATCGTTAAAGACCACATGAATTCATAACAATTAACTAAAGGTTTTAATAATGGATGAAATTCTTGTAAAATATTGAAAATATGTTGTATAATTTGTGACAATTGGGTTATACCAGATAGAAAAAGAAAGAAGTCTAAAAAGAAAATCAAAACACCCATGTGCTCTTTATGATATTATATACATTTAAGTGAGCCTAATGTCACTGCAAAATTTATTGTAACATGCAAGTTTGTACACTAGGCCTCCTTGACAGTGGTGTAAATCCATTGGAAAAAGGGGGTAGGATTGATTATGTATCGCCAAAGGCGGCACTTTGAGCTCTTTACACTCGATTTGCGGCATGGGGTCCAAGGGCCCTTAAGCTGGCGAGTCACCCTGAAGATCTTGCAAATTGACATTTTGGGGGTGAAAATAGGCTCCAGCACATAGGAAGAAGTGTATTTCAAAGGGTAAGACACAAGTCACAATTGATGGTAAATATGATCTATAATACACAATATACAAAAAACAAAACCTAATATGGGAATAAAAATGGTTTATTGTTAACATTTCTGTGGATATACGTGAAGGTCCATGATCCCTTTTTGATGAATATATGCAGTGATAAAGAAATATCTTTGGTAAATTTTCAATTTATTCACTAATAAGTAATGATTTAAGTAAATTATTTTCAAACTATTGGAATCATGAGCCTGTTTGGTGTCTTTCTCCACCCTGCCCCTCTCTTAGTTCCTGTATTAAATACAATTTGGTAAAGGTATAACTAGATTACTTTATATTGATACATATTTGACATTTTAAATATTTCTGTAAAGATTAATATCCATTATAGGAATTGGATTTAAGATTTATTTAAAAATTTTGCTCTTTATTATATTTTACTGCAAAATTAACAGAATGTTTTGTTATTTTTAAGCATATATGAGCATTATCATTTAAATGTAAATAAGTCTACCATTTAAATAAGTCTCTCATTTAAATGTATATAATATCATAAAGAGCACATGGGTGTTTTGATTTTCTTTTAAGATTTCTTGCTTTTTCTATCTGGTTTAACCTAATTGTCACAAATTATACAAAATATTTTTAATATTTTCCAAGACATTTAAAAGAATTTCATCCATTATTAAAACCTTTAGTTAAGTTGTTAGTAATTCATGTGATCTTTAACGATATCACAAGAAGTATACAAAAACTGAAAGTTGTTTGCAGAAGATCAATTTCCCAATGAAATTTCAAAATTTTCACATAAAGATGATAAAAGCATAAAATCACAAAACTTGGATCAAATAATTGTTTTAAGACCTTTTTTTAATCAATTTAAAGCTGCCCATTCCATTGTGTTAATTTTGCAGTAAAATACAATAAAGAGCAGACTTTTAAAATAAATCTTAAATCCAATTCTTAAAATCCATGGCTCAGTAATTATAGGTAAAAGGTAATGAAACCTTTAAGGACATTTAATCCTGGCTGAGTGTAAAGACATTATAAATAGAACAATCTGACAATTAGCAGATTAGAATTTCCAAAAATGTCATGATGAATTTCCATTTGGGATGCAATTTTTTTTCTAAATTTCATGATTTACTAACATAAAGCATTCAATTCTGAATTTGTGAATGTGGGATACACAGACATAATTTCATTGGGAAAGGGGGTGGGATCTCACTGTTCCAAGTCTGTTTCCTATGCTTTTAAATACCAACCAACCAGCCAATGTAATTCTGAACTTAAATTTAAAGTACCATCAGCACAAAAAGTGTGTGTGTGTGTGGGGAGAGAAAGGGGTGGGGGGTGGGAGAGGGATGATCAGCCCCTTGTCCCCCCGGGACTTATGCCCATGCTCCCTGATTATATTTTCTTAATTCTTGCGAGGATCTTGAAGAGAAATTAAACATAATTTTATTGTTTGCATTCTTTTAAGAAAGTTGAAGCACACAATTGATGCACATACTTGTTTTTCAACACTAAAAGTTGTATTCGTAGAATGGACCATAAAATCTGAATGAATTCAATCGCTACTACAGAGTTACATGTCTGTGGATGGGTAGAGACAACGTTTAGTTAAATTGCTTTGAGGGGGAATCGGAGAAAATAGGTAAAATTGTATCCAATTGATTACTTTAAAATGTCCATTTTACATTTCAAAACATTTTCAGCCTAAAGTACAGCTGTATGCTTATAAACTTAATTTTGAAGAAAGTTTTGATTTATGACCAAGTTGATTGTCCCATGTCCTTATAAAATTCAATATTTTTCTGCGCACAGTTAATGAAAAAATTGAGGGAATACAACCACGACCGATCATCAGAGCCCAGAGACTTGAAAACATTCACCGCTGCCTTCGCTTTCTGCAGAATAGAAGATTGGACATTCAAGGCATCAACTCTCAAGGTTTGATTTCTTTCTCCTTATCATCAAATTGATTGCTGATGACAGATGTTTTGTGCATTTAAGATCTGTAGAATGAGTGAACTGTAACTTTAATGTCCCCCCTGCTAAGTTTGGTCGTTATTTGAATAAAGAGGCTAGAGCCATTGTGGTGATTGTACATGCATATTTGTTGATTTGCTGAATACAAATTCTTGACAAATTCTGACTCTTTGAAAATGTAATCAAATTACTTGCTATGCATGGTGATTTCTTGTTTACTTCAGAGTGAGACTTTTTTCCAGTTATTTTTGTAAAGAAACAAAATTAATTTATCTGTAGGTATATGATGATGAAATATTGGTCATTTTCATTCGTGTCAATTTATGTCCGAATCATTAATTTCCACTTTTTGTATATCATTGAGCCATCCAGAGATTTGTAGGTTTCCTTTCCCTAAGATAACTCTTTGAGCACGCTGTTAGCTTTGTCAAGATTTGCTCTTATAAGCTTGTGGCTAACTTTCAGGAGCTCGCAGTGAGGTAACAGGAAGTTGTGGCTCCAGATGAGTATGTTTTTGTTTTGCAAGCTTGTAAAGGTTCCAATTGCAAGCTTGCCATTTGTATAAGGGTTTGTTGTCCTCTGTTACTGTCTCTGTTTTCTTATTTCCATTTTGCTTTATACTACCTCACATTTGTTGGATAAAATGTTTGTACTATCTTATAAGACTGTGGTGCTCTAATACTTTTCATGATCTGATGCATATTATGTGTTCCTACTTCAAGAACCTCATTGATTTAAATTCCTTGGCAGACAGGAAAATTAGAAAAATGGTGCCGGTCATGTTTTTGGGTATTTAACTAGATCAAAAGGAGGCTCTGGCATTATAATCCTGTGGGAAATCTTATTCATCAGTTCTCAAGAACTTGATTCTCCCTAATTTGCCTGGGTATTGATCATAGCATTGTCAAGACTATGCTGACAATGAACAAGATTATAACCCTCTGTGCTTGTATTGCCTGTGGAGGGGGCAGTACTCAGGAAAGAAAGAGACATAGTTAATCCTTCCTCCACTCAAAATATTGGTTTTGGGAAAAAACATTGATGGAACTATTACTGATTGATCTGGTCTGTTTCTACTGCAGGAGCGATACGTACCATCCATATTTGTGTTTTGCTACATGTGAGGAGCAATATGTACCGTCTGTCCGTATATGTGTTTTGCTTCATATGAAATGATCTTATTACTTTGTGTAGAAACTTCAAGTTCTTAGGAAACTAAAGGGGTTAAATCTTGTTGCATTTAAAGGTATGCCTCTCAGGAACATAGTTTCTTTATTTGTAAAGGTATTTTACACACATTTGCAGATGATATATTGAGGGGTATTTTGAATCCCTCATGGAAAAAAATCCTGTAAATTGGATGATTACCCAATTCAATTAATGTATTACTTTTTCTTAATATATTTAAATTAATCTTTAGATAAGTTGTTTTCTCATGGTCTCTATAATTTGGATCTTGTCTGTTATGATTATTTTTTCCTATTCATCATTGGGTGTCTGGTAGGATTTGAATGTATATATATATATATATATATATATATATCTTGTAACTCCTGACAGAGGCGTAGCTAGGGTACTCTGGTTGGGGGGTGTAGAATCAAACTTCCCAATAAATTGTATGTACATTAGCTGGTGCCAGCGGCATCAGATTGAGTGCATAGTGCGAAGCTTAACGGTGTGGGATTTTAGGTGCCCACTAATGGACCCATAGTGGGGTCCAGGGGCAAAACCCTGCTCTGTGATTTTAGTATTTTGGAAGGGTAAATTTTGATCAGAATTAGCACAAAATGTTTGTTCTTGAGTTATCTTTATGGAAAGAGCTACCCATCTTTAATACAAGGGATCATTGAAGTTCAACTGTATATCAGTGGCGTAGGAATATATTTGAAATTGGGGGATTTTATCATTTGTCTGTTTGGGGGAGGTCGTAAAATTATTGGAAGTTTGATAACATTTCCAGAAAATGAAGGAAACATTCTGAAAACTGATTGAAACTTTTTGAAAATTGAAGAATTTTTTTCTTCAAAAATTATAAACATTGCAAAGTTCCATCACATATAATGACTTTGTGGCTGAATGTGGACGAGACGGCAAAAACTGTTTATCCTTATGAATAATCTCACCTGGAGATTCAAAGTGAATCCATACCCTGATGAAAAACCAGATACACTTTCAACAAAGTTTGCAGACTTCTTCATCTGCAAGACCGAACCTATTCGAGAGGAGCTTTCTGATCACAAAATGATTCGATTATTTTTGCAACGAGTTTGGGCAGTTTTCAGAAGTCTCATTTTTGTTTTGAGCTCAAAAAACACCCAATGTTACTTGGATCCCTTTCCAGCTAAACTTGTGAAAGAACACATTGACATTATCGCTCCCATTTTTATCAAGTTGGTAAATATCAGTCTTCTCTCAGGATGCTTTAGTGAGCATTGGAAACATGCCATTGTTAGACCTTCACTGAAGAAACTTGGGCTTGAGCATACTTTGGCTAATTATCGCCCAGTCAGTAATTTGAGTTTTGTATCAAAAATTTGTGATAATATGTTCAATTTTCTGAACACGTTGAAGTGAACGATTTACTGCCCCCATATCAATCAGCACAGCGCAAAGGTGTAAGTACAGAGACAGCATTGCTTAAAGTTATTACTGACATTTTATTAAACATGGATCACAAAAAAGTTACTATGTTATTCATGCTGGTCCGCTGGACCTCTCTGTGACCTTCCACACGGTTAACCATGATATTTTGCTATATATTCTCAGTAACAACTTCGGCGTAAAGGACAATGTGAAATCTTGGTTTGATAGTTATCTCAGACCCCAAACTGAACCCAGAGTGTCCTAGGTAATGAGAGGTTCTCAAATAAGCAACCGCTTTATCAAGGTGTACCACAAGGATCATGTGCCGCTCCTGTGCTTTACACACTTTATGCAAGTACCCTTTCCCAGACAATTTCAAAACACCTCCCAGAAGTCATGGGCTATGCGGATGATCACTCCCTATGCCTTGCGTTTCAAGCGGGAGACGGCACTTTGGAGCATGATGCTGTTTCTGCCATGGAAGGTTGTTTGCGTGATGTTAAACTTTGGATGAATCAAAATCGTTTAAAGATGAAGAATGCTAAATCGGAATTTATCATTTTTGGATCTCGCAACCAGCTTGCTAAGATTGGCATCACCCATATTACAACAAAGTGTAATAGGAGAAGGTGTAACACGTTACTTACTTGGATGATGTTCTGTCTCTGGACAAACACGTAAATGAAAAGTGTAAAATAGCCAGTTATAACTGGTAGACAGTGGTGCTGTCCCGAGGGGTGGGGGTGACATGTGTGCCCCCTTATGTCCAAAATGTCAAAACATTATTTTGCCCAAAATGGCTAATTTGGACACTTCTTTGGATGGGGGTGTAGTTCGTGCTTATCCTAGTTTGGTAATTAAAAAAGTCGTGTATTGCACACATTTAGAGTCTTTTTAAGGCATTTAAAAAATTTTAAAGGCAAGGTTTCTCAAGGGGCTTTCCGCCCCCTGGACCCTCACTGAGACTTTTTCCCTAGACCCCTTAGGGCCCCTTGACCCCATGCCAAAAAGGTTTGTGCCCCCTTCCCCCCATTACAATATTAGACCCCTGATGGTGCCACTGCTTATCCAATATAAGAAAACTAAGAAAACATCAGTGCACTCCACAAGAGCTCTAGTACAAGCTCTGGTTGCATCACACTTTGACTATTGCAATTCTCTCTTATATGGTTTACAATATTCTACAATCAATCATTTGCAACGGATTCAAAATATGGCAGCTTGTGAAATTTTGAACCTAGATATGCCTCCAGTATATCCCTTGCTTTTAGGTCCCTTCATTGGCTCTCAATCAAATAATAAATCAATTTTAGAATTTAAACTGTTAACATACAATGGTTACATGGCATGGCCCCTTCTACCTTAATGACCTGTTATCACACCTACATGTACATTACCGTTATTCCCTCAGATCAAGCAATATTTGTATTTTAAATGGGGCGGGATGCCATGTGGGACAAGGGGTGGGATGCCATGTGGAACAGGGTGGAATGCCATGTGAGACATGGTGGGATGCCACGAGTAACATATGGTGGGACATAAGGTGGGATGTTATGTGGGACATCAGGTGGGAAGCCACTGATGCGGGACACAGGGAGGGATGCCATGTGGGACATAGGGAGGGATGTCATGTGGTATATATGGTTGGATTAATGTGGGACATACATGTGTAGGATAGGATCCATGTGGGACTTAGGGTGGGATGCCATGTGGGTTATAGGGTGGGATGCCATGTGGGACATGGTGGAATGCCATGTAGGACATATGGTGGAATGCTATGTGAGACACTGTATGGTGGAATATCATGTGGAAGATATGATGGAATGCCTTGTGGGACAAGGCATGGGATGGGATGTCATGTGGGACATGAGGTGGGATGTCATTTGGGACATGGGATGTGATGTCATTTGGGAAATAGGGTGGAATGCCATATGGGTCATAGGATGGGATGCCCTGTGGGACATATGATGGAATGCCATGTGGGACATGGGATGGGATGTCATGTTGGACATGGAGTGGGATGCCATGTGGGATATATGGTGGAATGCCATGTGGGACAAAGGATGGCTGGGATGTCATGTGGGACATGGGGTGGGATGCCATGTGGGACATGGGATGCCATGTGGGACTTAGTGTGAGATGCCATTTTTATAATTGGCCAGGTCATATGATATATGGGTGTCAATTTGCATGGGCATGCGAAGCATGACGGTATTTACTGTTCTAGTTTGTATAAATATTGGTTTGTATCATTTGTACAGCGCCATAGATTATGTTTCGGTTTGTATTAATTTGCACTTTATAAGTATAATAATAATTTTCTGCTATTTTAGATATTTATTTTGAATGTTGTAGCTGTGACATCTAGTGAATTCATTTTACAGAACATCAATTTCTATGTAAATTTTTATTTATTTTCTCTCATTGATTCGTTTTTTTTTTTTTTTACAGAAGTTATAGATAGCAATCTCAGAGCCTGTCTTCTCCTCATTAACAGACTACGCAAAAGATTTGAAAATAAGGTAAGAGCTGTCTCCTGCATATTGCTATGGTTAGGTCCTATTGTAGGTTTCTTAAAATGATTTGACGTTATTCAAGTTGGTTGTATATTTTAAGACTTAACAGGATCTTGCAATGTTTTAATCCATATAATGAAATGTATTTTGTTTCATGATATCAGAGGTTGTTGGGAAGTGTGTGGCGGTTGTAGTCATGGCCATACCAATATGTTACTACAAGTGAGGAGTAAATCAAATCATCAGCACATCCAGGCATGGTTCTGCATAAATATCATCATGGTCGCAGTACTGCTAAATGGTGCCATCTGATATGTGCATAGCTTCTCATTTTACATATGGTTAGGTTATGCAAATCATTTAGCTATCAATGTGCAAGATAAAGTAAGAAGTATGCTTGTAATAGTGTAGCAAGGTAACATTACATATTCATGGGGCCATCTACTATTATTTTCAGTAATATGTGAGGATTTTTGTTTTCTCCAAGAAAAGTATCTTGATATTTTCCTCTTATTAATTTTCTAAATAACATGAGAAAGTAGTGTGATAGATGCAATGAATCACATTATACACTGCTTAACCTGTTGAATTTCTGAAATGTGTATGTTCTGACTTTCTTAGTTTCAATATTTTTGCTTTTTTAGTTCTCAACAGCAGGCAGCAACCATACCCAAAATGGATCAGTCATCACCCCACGTCCAAACTCAATCCAGGAGGATGGGGAGTCGATACACATTCAGAGCAGCCGTCACTCTCTGGTGAGGGAGGGGAGTATCAAGAGCCGGGTAAGTGTGCCATCTTCAAGTAACACACAAACATATGGGTTCAAAAATATATGGCAGCATTTTGTTTTTCTTTTTACAGATGTGGTAAAGAACCTCAATTTTTTGCCAACGGAGTAAGGCGATGAATATGAAGGGTCTTGCTGTCAATAGCTATTGTCATACAGATGACAAAAATATCAAACTAAGGATTAAAATATGGGTGATATTTCAGTAACTTTCTTTCCTCGTGGCTGTTTTTTTAGTCCCTGAAGTTTTGGGCTGAAATAACCTATAACCAAAAAAATTACAGTTGTAACAGTGTACATTTTTAGGAATCTTAACAGATATTTTCAAAATTGTAAAATCTGTTGTATAAATCAAAGTTTCCATTTTTAATCTGTGTGTGTTTTATTTATCTGCATGGCAGAAAATGATTTCATGGCACCACAGTTTCTCATCAGTCCCCACCATATAACATATATATCTTTCATTCACAAAAAAAAAAAAAAAACTTGGAAACTAATTTATATTAAAACACAAATTCTATGGATCTTCCACTTTGGACTTAAATTGACAAAATAATAGTAAAAATTATAGTGAATATTTTGTTGGAGGTAAAAAACTTGGAATGAATTCCACAATTTCAAATGATCAGGAATATTAAAAAATCACCCCTTTAATAAAAAATTAGTTTAGGGGTCAAGCATGTCCTATCTAGAGGACTTCAAAAGAAACAAAATAGTGAAGAGCACAATCAAAAATCTTTTTCTATTTAGGAGATATTTAAGTTTGAAGTTCTGTATCAGTTGTGTAGAAACGACTGAAATCAGACTAGTTGTGATGTCACCCCTCAGATTCCTCAAAAGTCTTTATGTATTCTATCATATTTGTCCCTGCAATTTTGTGACTTAAAAACCTTTGGATATGCCAGGAGAGTAGTAAAACATAGTCTAGGAAGAGTAAATATAATTTACCACCTAAAGAAAGTTTGCGGAAAAATAATTCAAATAGTACAAAATTGAAATCAATTTCCTTAAAAATACATTAAAACAATTAGTAAGGAAGTGAGGAAGAGGGTGCCAACCTTCCATAGTAGACTTACTACACCAGTCATTTCTACACAGATGAGACAAAACTTGAACTTAAATATCTCCTCAACGGAATAGGATCTCGAAGTATTTTCTGCACCAATTTGTTTCATTCGAAGTCCTTTTTCATATAAAATAAACTTGCTTGACCACTGAACTAATCCCTTAAGAGAGTAGAAGAAATTACAGTGTTTAATTTATGTTGACCGATATTATAACATGCTCATGACAAGTCATAAAAGGAATTTTAACAAAACATTTGCCATTCATAAATGGTTGATTGATGTTCTGGCGCAGAGCATTGTATCAGTTTCATCTCAAAATCGTTCACCCTCTGTTGTGTACAAGCATTATGTAATGTCCCTGCAACAAACTGAATAATAGACTTGATTAGTACATATTAGTATAACTTTTCATGTGTGTTTAGCATTTAAGAGTTATTTACTTTGTAACTAAAACCAATTGGATATGTAGCTAAGTTTAGTCTTTGTGATAACTAAAAACGGAGAGGTAGTAAATAGCTGTTATGTTTTTTTTTTGATTCCTAATTAGAGTGTGAATGGCATTTTGCTTTTAGCAAGTGTACAGTGATATTCATCTTGTCATGTTAGAACCAGAAGTAGAATGTATCATGAATGTTGTGAAAGAATGTTTGGTACCTGGGAGGTATTTAGTTTCTTTCACTGACTTGTTTAATTTAAGCTCTTTTCAATTTGTAGCTGCATCAAATTTTGTTTATACATTTGATCTGAGTGAACAGGCATAAATAGGTTTTAGGAGATTGGTTGCTCAGTCAGTTGAGCCTACGACTGAGATGCAGGATGCACTTCTTGAGATATGTTGTTGACAGACAATTCACTCTAACACATCCCCACCACTCTATTTCTGCCCTTCTCCAGTTCCAATATGTCCCAAATTTTAATCACTTTTTCCTTAACCCTTACTCTCCCAAGGTTCCAAAAATTTCTGAAATTTTTGGAAAGAGGATTTTTTCAGCACTTTCTGTTTCATTTGTACCAAAACAAGTTCGACTTTTATGAAAGCTAACATGTTGAACTTTCCAAAAATGTTCTTATTTCTGAACTCAAATATGCAAATTAGGTCATTGAATTAGCATATTAGGTCTCCAAACATTCTATCTTTATGACACGCTTGTGCCTTGTGGCTAAATAGCAAAAATATATGGATAGAATTTCTGAATCGTCCTTGGAAAGACCTTTCATTTGATACTATTCATGGATTTTTAGGAATCAGAAGAAAAAAAATGATGCAAATATGAAAAATTTGGTACATTTTGACCAAAAAATTATCCCCCATCCATCCATCCATCCATGTTCATTTGTAGTAGGCGCCTTTTCCATAGGATACAAAGCACCCAGAATGCTGCCCCAAAGTTCAGTAAGTAATACATGATTAAAAAAGAAAAGTCTTAAGACGTGTTTTGAACTGTCCAAGTGAACTGGCATGGCGAATGTGTGAAGGCAAAGAGTTCCAAACATGGGTGCTGCAGCTGAAAAAGCCCTAGAACCAGCTTTGGTGTTAGTTCTGGGTTCAGTCAGGAAGTTTTCAGAAGAGGAGCGAAGGGATCGTGCTGGTGTATAAAGTTTCAGACTGTTGGATATGTATTCAGGTGATTGATGTATCAGGGATTTGTAGACAATAACACATGTTTTGTATAAAATTCGCTGTGACACAGGAGCCAATGCAATTTGTTGAGCAAGGGTGAGGCATGATCACGACGACGTTTCCTGAAGATAAGCTTAGCAGCTTTATTTTGGAGTTTCTGTAGGCGATTTACATTTTCATGGTAATACCATTCAAAAGGGAATTACAGTAGTCCAAACGTGATAGGATGAGTGATCGAACAACATAATGACAGGTTTCAACGTCAATGTACCGACGAATCTTGCCAATGTTTCTAATGTGATAATTAATTGTTTTACTAAGTTGTGTCACATGGTTGTCCATTGACATTCTATTATCGAAAGCAACTCCCAGATTTTTAACTGAAGTGACTGGTGAGATGCAAGTATTGCAAAAACAAACTTGAGGTTCTCAAGGGCTTTACTAGCATTTGATGAAGAGAATATGATACACTCTGTTTTGTCCTCATTAAGTTTAAGTTTGTTTGCAATCATCCACTGTTGGATATCTTGCACACAGGAGGTCAGTTTGAATAAAGCACATTCAGCATCGAGTGGAACTTTAGGGTTAAAGGCTAAGAAAATCTGTATATCATCAGCATATATGTGATACTCGATCTTGTGCTTCCGCAATATGTCACCTATTGGGATAGTATAAAGTGTGAATGACAAAGGTCCTAAAACAGAGCCTTGTGGGTCCCATATTCAAGATTTACAGTGTTGGAGTCAGCTCCAGGAACATGGACATGGTTAGTCCGACAATTAAAATATGATGATAGCCAATCCAAAGCGTTGCCAGAAATGCCAAAGCTATGCTCAAAACGACGAAGCATGATTTGGTGGTCTAGCGTATCAAACGCGCAGACAGATCCAACATAAGAAATAAAATAGCTTTCTGCTGGTCGAGCGCTTGAAGAACATAATCTTGCACATGTAGTAGGGCAGACTCAGTACTGTGTGAAGTTCGGTAGGCGATTGTAGTGGCTCAAAAGTTTGTGTTTGTTGATGTGTTCAGTGAGTCTACTGGTTACAACTTTTTCAATATATTTTGAAACTGTAGCAATGTTTGAGACTGGGCGGTAGTTTTTGAGTTCATTTTTGTCCAAAGATTGTTTTTGATGATGGGAGCCACAATTGCATGTCCATAGGCTTTGGGAAAATACCATGTTCCAAGGAAGCATTCACAACTTCTGTAAGTTTCGGGAGGATAGTTTTCACATGTTGTTTCAACAGCCATGTTGGAATCATATCAAGAGCACATGTCTTGGAAGGTGACTTCATTTATATTCATAAGTTCATCTTCAGTGACAGGCTGGAAATCAGAAAGAAGTGAACAATTGAAAGGAAACCTTCTGTCTATCAGAATAGATGGCGAGTCAACATGTAGGTCATTAATCTTGTGCCTGATGTCCTTGACTTTATTCTGGAAAAAATTACTAAAGTCATTTGCAAGTGTAATTGGACATTCACTCTGTGGAAGAATTCTTGAATTATTGTTGAGAAGTGTGTTGACAGTGGCAAACATGTCCCTTGGGGTGGAAGACTGTAACTTCTCCATGTAGAATTCTTTCTTTGCAGAGAAAAGAACAGTTCTTACATGTTGCTTTGAATCATTATACGCTGATAGGTCAGAGAGAGATCTACTTTTGCGCCACTTGCGCTCACAGCGCCGCCGTTCTCTCCTGGCATCATCAACTGATTTGTTGTACCATTTTTCTGTGAATAATCTATCTAATAGTGTATGGCACTAAATTTTCCAAAAAAATGCATTTTCCCCTTCTATGATGTCCAAAACTAATAGAATGCAGAAAAACAAGATGTTTACATCATCATTTGCAAAAAACAAAATGAAAAATTATGCAAATGATATGCAAATTAGGTCATTTACCTCATTTATTATGCACGAAACTGTTTTTTGTTTATTTCTGACCCAATTTCAGCCATTACAAGCTTCACAGCTACTTTTATGTTGATAGACTATGCTGATTATCCATTAGACACTTACTTCTGTTCATTCCACATGGAATTCATAAGAAATGTTTGCCGAAAAGGTCCAAATTTGTAAAGTCTTCTGCTATACCTTGTTGCTGCAAATAGAATAAAAAAAAAAAAAGAATTGCAATTATATTCATTCAACTTACTTTAGTTTGGTCTTCCCATAACCAGTTACCGAAGACCTCGTGTCGATCCCGGTCACTCTCCACCAGTACTTCCCACAGATGATAGTCTTGATGATAGTTTCTAACCTGCCCCACAATTTTGTGGTAACTGTGGGGACAGACTTTTACAGCTGGGAAGCCCGGGGGTACATACAGGGGTCCAAAATGTTTGTTTTATTGATCTAGTCATCACCACAACAGTGGCATAGCCAGGGGGAGGGGAAAAGGATCATGGTCCCAAAAATGGGGCATCAAAATAATGTACCAGTACTAGGCCTATATACAAGCATTTTCCTCTAAATGGGTCTGGGGCACCCCCAACATTTGTATTTTGCCCTAACATGGGACCCCTACTCCACTTTCCCCCATAAAATTGTGATTTCGGCCCCTGAAATAATGGAACTTGGATTTTGTGAAATTGGGAATACACATATTTCAGTAGGCCTAAATTTACAATTTTGCCATTGGGAAATACATATATTTCAGTCCATTTAGAAATGTTATTATTGGGGTTCAGCTTTCATTTGTTTCATCCGGGCTATTATAAAAAGGACCTAAATCCTTTTTTTTATATGTGATTTTAGTGTCCCTTTTACTTGTTTATCGTAACAAGCAAAAAATCCCCGCTAATTTATCATTAGAATTCTATAAGCCTTATTTTATTACTACACATTTACAATGTAGTACTTTCGCTATTTTTGGAAGAAAACACTCACCAACTCCGTAATTTGGAACAGATCGCTATCCATCTCAGCAGGCTCTATATTCTCCTGTTCCTTAATCTGGTCGAGTTCTGGTACATCTTCTTCATCAGAAGTACCTTCCGACTCCTTTGAATCATCATTATTCTGAAGAAAACATAGGAGTCGGAAGGCACGTTTGACGTTGTATCTCGCCATTTTGTTGTATCGAATGTGCGAAGAAAAAAAGAAGAAAAAAAGACGTGAATTGACATCATTATCAGACCTTTTAGGCAAGTAGAGGGGGTGCATCTGTTATTGTAATAGTTCGTCTGAACGATCTATTTCTCCTCTACCCGTAGAGATTTTAAAAATTCCAATACAATAATTGGGCCGGTTTTTATGATTTTTTTGATAAAAAAAAGGTCAAAAATGGCTCAAAATCACAAATTTTGGCATATTTTCTTCAAAAAAACTTAAACATTGACCAAGTACAAGTAAAAATCGTGTAGCAACCAACAATTCAAACTATCTTCATACTTTATCGAAGAAAAAAAAAATTGAAAAAATATTCATGTATGACATTCGTCGTAATCTTTTTTTTTTTTTTTTTTTTTAAACGTTTTTTTAAAAAATACACTTTTTTGTAACGATTTTACTCAATCTTTTTTAATCTAACCCCCCAACAAAATAACCATATTATGACAGATCTATTCAATCTGGTTTGAATGAACTTATTTGCAGCTCTATAGGATTTTGGGAAGGTACTCAAATGTTTTTATGGAAAAGGGATCGTAAGCGTCACGGTCACCGTGACGCTGTGAGAGTAAGGGTTAAAAGAGTAAAAAAACCACACATCAACCTATATCAAATCCAGTTATGAGTTCTCGAGATACAGTACGTTGATGACAGACAAACAAACAATCACAGGCAAAAACATAACCTCCGTCCAACTTCGTTGGCAGAGGGAATGATTTTCCATATGAACTGTACAGTATGTACTTGTGGTAGCATGTCAATATTTATACAGTATGTGAAAATTACAAGATCTAAAATCAAATTCTAACAAATTGAATCTGAGATAGTCAAAGCCTATTTACAAGTATGAGACCTTTAATGTAAAACGTGCGCCTTTGTTAAGGTCATAGATGTGATGATAACTTTGTTTCTGGTTCAAAAGTCATCTTGATTGATGGCCGTCTTTTTTACATCAATAAACATTACCAGAGAGTGCACTATGAAGTGTGTCGAGAGCTGAGATGATGCAAGACTATTTCACATTTGAACCAACAACAAACTTTGGAACTTGAAAATAAAACATAAATGTTCAATTTCAGGAAGGAATACAATTTATATGTAGTATAGAAATATCATTACTTTTTCTGTGGTGGTTTTGACATTTATTTTGTAGACATGAATATCGGAGTCTGCTTTATATAAACATTATATCGGGCGACAACATTTTATTGAATATTTTTAAATTTGTTTTGATTTTAGCTTATTTCTAAAAAGTATTCATGCTTAAAGTTGCGCTGCAATGTAATATTCCTATATAATGTTAAGTGAAAGGTCACTTTTCAACTCACTGGTGAATTCTTTGAAATGCAATAACTCCTAAAAGACATGGTTTTTTTACCACTTAGACTTTACATCAGTCATTTTCAAACAAACTTTTGCCTCCGACAACAGATGTTGACAGAAATGTTTGAATGGTCAGAGTTACATGTTATGATGTGTTGCACCACACTAGTAAAGGTGTCTCGATGCATGGTGTGATTAATCTTACAATCTAGAAACATCTTTGCTAAAACATATTTGGGTTTCAAGAGCATTCATGACTGTAAAAAATGTGATGACGTGTGGTATGTTCTAGATACCTGTGGACTAGGTAGTTAGTAGTGAGTGGGTCAGTGTTGTTTTGCATCTCCTGAGAAAACGGTAAAGCTATCAAGCTGAAACTTAGTGAAATGGTGTAGCGTGATGTGAACTTGTGTCCTGCATAAGGTGGGTTATGTACCGTAAAGGTCAGAGGTCAAATAATTGATTAAAAATAGAAAAGTTTGTGTCATGCTTCCTGGGAAAACTGTAAGTGATATTGGGTTGGTACGTGGTGGAAGGTAATATAGGCTTGTGTCTCACACAAAATAGGACATGTCACTCAAATGTTAGAGATCAAATAATTGAATTAAAATGGTAAATTTTGGTTTGTCACATTCCGTGTGAAAATCTTAAGTGCAATTGAGTTGTTACTTGGTGAGTTGATGAAATGAAGGACGATGCAAACTTGTATCTTGCAAAAGGTGTGACATGTTGCTTGGAGGTCAGAGGTCAAATAATAATTAGATTTGTCTTTTAATCATTGGAAACACATTGCTATTATATTGATCCTTGGTGGGTTGGTTGGTGGAGGTTGTTACTTGGTGGGTCAATTGGTTGAGGGTCATGCAGGGTTATGTCCCAAACATATTGGGATGTGTCACTGGAAAGTCAAAGTTAAAAAAAGGTTTAAAGTGCTTAAAAATTGTAAATTTAGGTTAATTGCATGTCAGGGAAAGACGGTTAGTGCAATTGGGTTGTTGTTTGGTGGGTTGATGATGGATGGATGATATAAAGTTGTGTCTCGCAAAAGATGTGCAATGTCGAATAATTGATTAGAAGTAGTCAATTTTGTTTCATGCTTTCTGGGAAATTCATATGTGATATTTGGTTCGTACTTGGTGGGTTGGTGTAAGGTAATGTAGGGTTGTGTGCCACACAAAATGGGACATGCCACTTAAAGGTCAAAGTTCCAAAAAAGATTTAAAGGCTTGAAAAATGGTAAATTTTGATTGATCGCATGTCAGGGAAAGACAGTAAGTGCAAGTTGCTTGTTATTTGGTGGGTTGGTGATGGATGATGTAAAGTTGTGTCTCGCAAAAGATGTCACTTGATTATAATTTTTCAAATTGTATGCGGCATAGGCAATAAGGTCAGCAACTCCGTAGATTGTCATCATCTTGTTAATTTTTTAACCTGATTCTACCACATTTCATTACTGAAGAGATTTCACAAGTGATCAAACATAAATGTTGAATACAGTTATGCTGATTACAAGTGAAACGGTGACGGTCAAATTGTCTGTCACCTTTTAAAAACTTTTTCTTTTGATTTAATATAACTGATTGTCTTTGTAGATCTCTGGGTCATCTGAGGCAAGCTTGGGGAAATACACCAACCAGGACTTGACCAACTCATTCGGCAGCAATGACCTGGGAAGAATCAAACAGCAGCATCATCAAGAGCAGACCATGGAGAAACCAGAGCCAGTCCTCCCAGGGACCATGGGAGCTGTGCCCCAGGAGGAAGGTCACGCAAATGACACTAACAAAATGAATGACATCATCGTAAGTCACACAGATTGGTTGTTATGTGGAGTAAAATGTTATTGACGTTTGTTTGTTTCATTCATGTAGATACTGAAATGCGTCATTCATTTCATTCTACATATGTAAAACACTATTTCTCTATTTTTGTTTGTTCTCTTGTCAAGGTATCTCTCAATGTTTTCACTTCTTTACCTCAACATGTAGCTCAAAAGTCAAGAGTTGTGGTCCATTTAAAAGTCATTCCATTATTAACTGTTTTGACAATAACATTTGACAGGTGTCATTGTTGAGGGAGACAATGAAGCCTCCAGATTGTCTTCAAGAAGGCTGAAATTATTAGAGCTCCCTTCCCCATTTTATTTTGTTGTTGTTGATATTTCAGTTATAATTAGACAAGAACATATGCCAAAATTGTGATGCGATGGTGGTAACTTATTCATCTAATGTGAATCCATTACTTTTGTATCTCTTCCACACAATTTTAAAGCGAGAAATGACTAGTAGTAATTTTTAACAAACTTTACTACAATCTGAATAATTCTGGGACTAACAACTACTAGGGAAGCTCAATGTAGTCCACCAATGATTTGGAACATACTTAAAGGATTAGTTCACTGGCCAAGCATCTTTATCTTCCTTCTATCAAAGAGTGTTCCAAAATGTAGATCAGATTAAAGTGTTATGAAAGGAGATGTTGATCAGATTAAAGTGTTACTAAAGGAGATGTTGATCAGATTAATGTGTTGTTAAAGGAGATGTTGATCAGGTAAGAGGAGATGTTGATCAGGTAAGAGGAGATGTTGATCAGATTAGAGGAAATGTTGATCAGATTAAAGTGTTATTAAAGGAGATATTGATCAGATTAGAGAGATGTTGTTCAGATTAAAGTGTTATTAAAAAAGATGTTGATTAGATTAGAGGAGATGTTGATCAGATTAGAGGAAATGTTGATCAGACTAAAGTGTTACTAAAGGAGATGTTGATCAGATTAATGTGTTGTTAAAGGAGATATTGATCAGATTAGAGAAGATGTTGTTTAGATTAGAGGAGATGTTGATCAGATTAATGTGTTGTTAAAGGAGATATTAATTAGATTAGAGAAGATGTTGTTCAGATTAAAGTGTTATTAAAGGAGATGTTGATCAAATTAGAGGAGATGTTGATCAGATTAGAGGAAATGTTGATCAGATTAAAGTGTCACTAAAGGAGATGTTGATCAGATTAAAGTGTTACTAAAGGAGATAATGATCAGATTACAGTGTTGTTAAAGGAGATATTGATCAGATTAAAGAAGATGTTGTTCAGATTAAAGTGTTATTAAAGGAGATGTTGATCAGATTAGAGGAGATGTTGATCAGATTAGAGGAAATGTTGATCAGATTAAAGTCTTACTAAAGGAGATGTTGATCAGATTAATGTGTTGTTAAAGGAGATATTGATCAGATTAGAGAAGATGTTGTTCAGATTAAAGTGTTATTAAAGGAGATGTTGATCAGATAAGAGGAGATGTTGATCAGATTGGAGGAAATGTTGATCAGATTAAAGTATTATTAAAGGAGATATTGATCAGATTAGAGGAGATGTTTAGATTAAAGTGTTATTAAAGGAGATGTTGATCAGGTTAGAGGAGATGTTGATCAGGTTAGAGGAGATGTTGATCAGATTAGAGGGGATGTTGATTAGATTAGAGGAGATGTTGATCAGATTAGAGGAGATATTGATCAGAATAGAGGAGATGTTGATTAGATTAGAGGAGATGTTGATCAGATAAGAGGAGATATTGATCAGATTAGAGCAGATGTTGATCAGATTAAAGTGTTATTAAAGGAGATATTGATCAGATTAGAGGAGATGTTATTCAGATTGAAGTGCTATTAAAGGAGATATTGATCAGATTAAAGGAGATGTTATTCAGATTAAAGTGTTATTAAAGGAGATGTTGATCAGATTAAGGTGTTATTAAAGATGTTGATCAGATTTAAGTGTTATTAAAAGAGATTTTGATCAGTTTTGTGACATCACACCCCCACACTGTGCTCATTAATGTTGTGACTTACTAAACAATTGAATATGGCAGGAGAGTACTGAAACAGTAAATTAGCTGTACTTTACCACCTAAATAAACACCTTAATAAACTGCAAATGGAGTAACTTCCTAAGGAAATGTAGAGCCTACAATCCAGTGGAATTAGACTCTAGATCACTGGATTGTCAGCATCTTGCTCGTTTGCAGCCTAAGAACCACCAAAGGGAAACCCTGCAACAAACCAACATTTGACTGGAAGAAGCTTCAAATATGATCAGTTCGCAAATACTGTTGCAGAAGTAGCAGATAAAGTAGTTCTTAAACGCAGATCATGTGGCATGCCAAGCTGGGTGACTGACACAACCAGGCAGCTAAAAATGGAGAGGGACGAGGCTAAAAGAAGATATCTGATCTCCAGAGGCTCAACAGCAACTTCAATGAGTCATACAAAACAGATGAATCTGCTATGCTAAACAAGCAGATGAAAGATCTCAGACTGGCTGACTTGGCTGGAGACTACACCACAAGATGCAAAATCATGCATGGTCTCTCTGGTAAATACAAGAATCCTAGTGTTGAGGTGAAGAAAAGAGATGGTACTCCAGCTCTCTGCTCAACAACAACATGGGACACCCACCTTCTGAACTGCCTCCATCTGCTGCCGAGGTCAACTCCCAACATGTGAGGAGACACTGAAAGCCATTCACCAATTAAAGTACAACAAGGCTGCAGGTCTTGACTGCGCATTCACATCTGAAGCACTCCGGAATGGCGGGGATGCAATGGCAGACGTAGTCCATGGTTTTTACACAGAAGTGTATAGTACTCAAGAAGGGAGACCTTAAGTCTCATGACCAATTACTGGGAAATATCTCTTTTGCAGATTACAGCCAAAGTTCACAACAAATCCTGCTTTATAGAATCCAAGATCACGTAGATCCGATATTAAGGAACAACCAGGCTGGATTTCGTCAATGGAGAAGTTGCGCCCAAGAGATCCACATTCTTAGAAGGATCATGGATGGATTTTGAGATTATCAGCTTCCTCTTACAGTCACATTTATAGACTTAAAAAGGCCTTTGATTCCATCAACAGAAAGCTTATGTTCCATGTGCTATGACTTATGGAATACCAGAAGCTGTGGTCAATGCCATAAGCGCACTCTACAACAAGCCAAAAAGTGCAGTAATGGTAGATGGCAACATTTTGTATTCTTTCGATGTCTCCACTGGAGTTCTACATTTAACAACTTGTATTTTGCTGATGACATTGCTCTGTTGGAATATTCCCCAGGCACAGGCCCAGCTGACAAGAACTGCAGCTGCAGCAGAAGATCTTAGCCTTATAATACTGGAAGTGTATCCAAGACTGAGTATATGACTTTTGACTGCCATATCCATTAAACATTTCAAGTATACGGTGAACCCATCAACCATGTTTCAGATTTCAAATATCTTGGTTCCAAAATGGCATCTGCTGCGAGCGACCTACAAAGATGAAAGGCATTAACATGGTGCACTTTCTGTAAACTGGAACATCTGTGGAGAAGTCCCCCAACTATCCATCTCTGCAAAAGTGAAATTATTCTGCACTTTCTGTGTGACTATCCTCCTATGGCTGTGAATCCTGGGTGTTGTCCCAGGACAGGGAGTGCAAAATCAATGCATTTGCTTCCACCTGCTTAGGGATTATGCTAAATACCAAAGGGAGAGATCATGTCTCAAATGCCAGCATATATGACATGACCAACACTGAGCCTCTTATCCACTTTGTAAGGAATCACCAACTGAGATTCTTTGGCCATATCCTTTGTCTCCCAGAGGAGGAGCCTGCTAGAAGATATGCTCTCTACATTCCAGCTCATGGCAAAAGAAAAAACAAATAGCCACACTTGCCAAAGATCGCTGTGCATAGAGAATTCTTATGGTAGCCTGCTCCGCAGCCGAAAAAAATATTGAAAAAATATTTGTAATTAGTAAGAGGAATGAAAGTAGTTTTTCGCAAAATAGATAAACAATTGTTCAGAAAGTGAGTAGCTCCAGTCATTTTCTTACAAACTTGTAAAAACGTTACAATTTAATATTTCCAGAACAGAACAAGAGCAGTTTCCTCGTATTCCTGTTTGTATCATACAAGATGGACATATCTGAACAAATCCTTCAAATTTTGAGTGTGACACTTATTTCTGCAACATCATTTCATAGATCTTTCAAAAATTTAATATTTGATAAGCCATACTTATATCTCCTGAAGTTTTTTAAACTTTCAAAACACTTTTATTTGGTATTTAGTGTTCTTTTTAAAAAGCAATGAATCAATGTTTATTTTAGTCACCTGTCTTTGATGTTCTGCATTTTCCTTAACAATGTCCTTATTTTCACTCTTTTGTTTCATTCTGCAGTCTACTACAGAGCTTGATTCTCGAGGCGTGATGCAGTTGAAGGCGGAGTCAAAGAGAAGAATCTACCGATGTGCAAGTAATGTAGAATCTGTGCTGCCTCCCTGGAATGACTATCACAACAATCTCAATGTAATTATTTTTATTACACTAAAATAAATGCTAAATATTGTGAACAGCTGTTGTAATGTGAAAACACTTATGACATTTACAAAGTGTGCCATACATTTTGTACATCTTTGTCATCTAGACCTCTGTCATTCTCTTGTCCTTTGTCATTCTCTAGACATTTGTTATTTAGATCTTATTCACTTATTCAACTCATTTGTCATTCTCTAGAACTGTCATTCTCTAGACAGTTTTCATTCTTGTCATTCTCTAGACATTTGTCATTATGAAGACCTTTGTCATTATGAAGACCTTTGTCATTATCAAGACCTTTGTTATTCTCTAGACCTTTGTTATTCTCTAGACCTTTGTCATTTTCTTGACCTTTGTCATTCTTTAAACCTTTGTCATTCTCTTAACTTTTGTCATCTAGTCCTTTGTCATTCTCTACACCTTTGTCATTTTCTTGACCTTTGTCATTCTCTAAATATTTGTCATTCTTTGAAAATTTGTCACCTCTAGACCTTTGTTATTCTCTAGACCTGTGTCATTTTCTAGACCTTTGTTATTCTCTAGACCTGTGTCACCTCTAGACCTTTGTTATTCTCTAGACCTCTGTCATTCTCTAGACCTTTGTTATTCTCTAGACCTGTGTCATTCTCTAGACCTTTGTTATTCTCTAGACCTGTGTCATTCTCTAGACCTTTGTTATTCTCTAGACCTGTGTCATTCTCTAGACCTTTGTTATTTTCTAGACCTGTGTCATTCTCTAGACCTTTGTTATTCTCTAGACCTGTGTCATTCTTAAGACCTTTGTTATTCTCTAGACTTGTGTCATTCTTAAGACCTTTGTTATTAATTTTTAAGTGTGTTGGGGATGTGCCAGCCTCACAGTGCATGTGGACAACTATGATATACACCTGCTCCCTGCAATTGTTTGATATATTTTAAACTTAAAATGTTCATCAGGTTCATCTCCAGCTAATCTCTCTACTAAATACTGCATCACCCTAGGTGTGAAGGTTTACATTCTGCATCCGACAGAACCCACTTAAAAGTGAGAAGAACAAATAGATAATCACTTAAATATGCAGCTGATAAAGATTTCTTTCATATTGTGTCTAAACTCTGGAACCACTTGTCCATCAGCATTCGTACAGCCAACCCTTTACCAGTTTTCAAGAAACATTGAAATCCCATTTATTTCCTCAGTCATAATACTTGCTTTTTCTCTCACCTTCACTTCCTTTCATTATCTTGTATTTTACCTCAGGTAGATTAATTTTTTGCCGCTGTGGTCTTAATGGAATGGCATGGTATAAAAGCCTATTGTATGTATGTATGAATGTATGTAAGGGTGCACGGGTGTATGTATGTGTGTGTATGTATGTGTGTATGTATGTATGTGTGTATGTATGTATGGATGGATGGATGGATGGATGGATGGATGGATGGATGGATGGATGGATGGATGGATGGATGGATGGATGGATGGATGGATGGATGGATGGATGGATGGATGGATGGATGGATGTATGTATGTATGTATGTATGTATGTATGTATGTATGTATGTATGTATGTATATATGTATGTATGCATGTATGTGTGATATACTACCTTCCCATTCATTATCATTTAGTAGAGGTTTTTACCAGTTCTTGTAAACCTTTGGTTTATAAGATGTACTTATATTAATTTACATTTGTGTATACTAGGAAGTAGAGATTAGGTGTCTTTTACAAACTAATTTCTTTGCTATTCCAGGGGTTCAGCTCTCACTATCAGGAAGAAGGTCCAGGCATCTCAGTCGAGGAAAGGTTGAAGAATTTGCTTGAAACTCCCAACCCAGGTGGCTTTGTGCAGGTCAGTTAACACCTCTTCAATCCTTATCATTAGTTTTCTTGTTATTCATACAAAGACTGTATCTTTAAATAAAAGTGTATGTCTGGTGATCTTAGAATAACCTGAATAATTTGAATTTGAAGCTGACAAAAATGAAATGAGTCCTTTATTACATTAATTAAATAGTGAGGGTGAAGTATATACAGAACTTTTAACAGTATAATGCATTCCTTTCAATCTGAATGAATGCAGTTTTCAGAGCTTTAAAAAAAAAAGAACTGAATAAAGTGATTGACTGCTAGATTGATATTTAAATTTTTCACATTGGTGTATTGACTCCTTTATTGGGGTATTGACTTCTTTATTGGGGTATTGACTCCTTTATTGGGGTATTGACTTCTTTATTGAGGTATTGACTTCTTTATTGGGGTATTGACTCCTTTATTGGGGTATTGACTCCTTTATTGGGGTTTTGACTCCTTTATTGGGGTATTGACTCCTTTATTGGGGTATTGACTCCTTTATTGAGGTATTGACTCCTTTATTGAGGTATTGACTCCTTTATTGGGGTATTGACTCCTTTATTGAGGTATTGACTCCTTTATTGGGGTATTGACTCCTTTATTAAGGTATTGACTCCTTTATTGGGGTTTTGACTCCTTTATTGGGGTATTGACTCCTTTATAGAGGTATTGACTCCTTTTGAACAGGACTTTCTTTCTGTCTTACCTTTGTAATTAAATTGAATGAATACTGAAACACCTTTATATGTTAACAGTCTTTTGAGAGATGTTTCCCAAACCATCCATTTCTTAACTTGTAAGATGAACTGTAGTTTGAGATAATGTTGCTTTTCCTTAGGATGAAGATGAAGGTGAATTACTAGAGCTACCTCCACCAGACATGGACTCATTTCTGGGGGATGATGACATGCTGGAGGAGGAGGAGGATCGTTTGCAGGCGATGCTGGAGGATCCAGATAACTTTGATGATTATCCCAGGGACTGGGACAGATTTGTGTCAGGCTATGTGGTGAGTTCATATAGAAAATATGCCCCTTAGCATAATCTGGCATAGGGTGTTCTAAACATCATATTACACTGTCCACTCATATATTCCTCATGGACTGGTGTCATGTCCAGGGGGAGTCATGTGCTCTAATCCGCTTACACCAAGGAAACCTTCTTGGCTCCTCAATTCATTGTAAATTATTCGTCAAGTGTCTTACATACACACAAAACCCCCTTATGCCCCATTAGACACCGCTCTCATGGGCAGTGTTGGTATCAATAACTTTACCCCTGTATTTGAAGAGCTCTGCATGCTTTTGCAGAAAGGTCTGGGTGGGAAGATACTGTGTGGTGATATACGAGTAGAACTGGAAATCAGGTAGCATTCTCTGTTTCCATTTTAATACCCTATTTTATTAAAAAACAGGGACTACTTTTTTTTAGGCTTAAAGTTTTATGATGTTACAAGAACATGGCACTTGATCCCATGTGCCATTCCTCTTTGCTATGAGATGAATAGTTGGATGTGAGTTAACATAGTTTGTTTGATTGTGTTTCTCACTCATTGGTAGAGCTCAGTGTATATTGTTGGTGTTGATTGTCATGGAATAGAAAAAGATTTGATAATACATAAAGTTAGAAAAAGACAGACTCGTTAGTTTCAGCTACTGTATGTAGATCTAGGGGTACATAAGTAGTTTTTTCTCGTTCTTACATCTGACTGAAATATATCATTTTCGTAAAACATTTTTGTGGCCATTTAAGTGGTTTATATCCTATATAGGGCTGTTGCATATTCTGTAGTGTGTAAAAGAATATATGTTCATCAGTGATTTGCTTCCTTTTTTTGCACTTGTAGCTTTGCATGTCCTAAAGTGTGAGGGCATATTTAAGGAAGTTAAAAGGTTAAAAGAAATTGCTTGAAAAGGTTTGCTGATTTTAAAACTGTTTTTGTTGTACCCTTCACTCAATAGCCCTCTAATACAACAGACCGGAAAGAAGGTCCAAGGGCCCAGGCCATGCTTGATCAATCCCCATCTGCTGATTCTCCAAATGCAGGGCCCATCTTCCATGTCCCACCCACTCAGCACATGGGACACCCGGAAATACAATCTCTGAATGGTCCTGTGCCAAGATATATGCCTGAAAGGTAAGAACACTTTTGTTTGGCTAAATATTCATCTTGACGGTTTTTTTTCACAAGTGTTAATTTCTACTCATTTACCTTCATTTCAATTTTGGTGCTTTGAGAATTGTCAGAAATGAGGACATTGAAGAGATGAGTGTTTGGTTGCATAATGATAAGCACATATGGAAGTGGAGTAGGGATTACATCATTGAATCAGAGCAAGTGGGGTAGGGATTACATCCGTGAATCAGAACAAGTGGGGTAGGGATTACATCCTTGTATCAGAGCAAGTGGGATAGGGATAACATCCTTGAATCAGAGCAAGTGGGGTAGGGATTACATCCTTGAATCAGAACAAGTGGGGTAGGGATTACATCCTTGAATCAGAGCAAGTGGGGTAGGGATTACTTCCTTGAATCAGAGCAAGTGGGGTAGGGATTACATCTTTGAATCAGAGCAAGTGGGGTAGGGATTACATCCTTGAATCAGAACAAGTGGGGTAGGGATTACATCCTTGTATCTGAGCAAGTGGGATAGGGATAACATCCTTGAATCAGAGCAAGTGGGGTAGGGATTACATCCTTGAATCAGAACAAGTGGGGTAAGGATTACATCCTTGTATCAGAGCAAGTGGGATAGGGATAACATCCTTGAATCAGAGCAAGTGGGATAGGGATAACATCCTTGAATCAGAGCAAGTGGGGTAGGGATTACTTCCTTGAATCAGAGCAAGTGGGTAGGGATTACATTCTTGTATCAGAGCAAGTGGGGTAGGGATTACATTCTTGTATCAGAGCAAGTGGGGTAGGGATTATATCCTTGAATCAGAGCAAGTGGGGTAGGGATTACATCCTTGAATCAGAGCAAGTGGGATAGGAATTACATCCTTGAATCAAAGCAAGAGGAGTAGGGATTATATCCTTGTATCAGAGCAAGTGGGGTAGGGATTACATCCTTGTATCAGAGCAAGTGGGGTTGGGATTACATCATTGAATCAGAGCAAGTGGGGTAGGGATTACATCCTTGAATCAGAGCAAGTGGGGTAGGGATTACATCCTTTGCAGAGCAAGTGGGGTAGGGATTACATCCTTGAATCAGAGCAAGTGGGGTAGGGATTACATCCTTGAATCAGAACAAGTGGGGTAGGGATTACATCCTTGAATCAAAGCAAGTGGGGTAGGGATTACATCCTTGAATCAGAGCAAATACAACAAGCAACTCAAACTATTTTGCAGTTAGTCATGAATATACCCAATGTTGTGAATATTCACAAGCTTTCATATTCTTGATAGGAAGTCTAGTCACTTTTTGTAACATGATACATATTGATACGTTGTACTAAATGGACATATAACCATAGGCATAGGATCTCAATTTTGTTTTGGGGGTTAAATTTAATGTACAAGAAAATATAACCCTATTGATGCTAAGCTGAGCAAAATGTTTCAATAATGTGTTAATATGTGTGCCCAAAACAATATAACTTGAGGATATTACACCCTTGCAACCTGCCTCCTATCCATATGCATATAGCAGAATACATTTTGAGATGATTTTAATCAATGATACATTAAATTTGTCCCACAGGACATCCATTCCAATGCATCTTCAACCCAGCAATACAAAGAGCATATCAGGAGTGGTATATGGAGACAATGAAGAGTACCAGAACAACAACTATATGCCAATGGTGAGTAATCACAGACGTCCGATTTGGAGAAGAGTATCAAACATACATTCATACAAACATTATCAACTGCCAACATCAGTCTGAATAGCTTTCAGTCTGCCTGAATAGCTGTTACTCAGTCTAAATAGCTTTCAATCTGTCTGAATAGCTCTAGGTCTGTCTGGATGGCTGTTGGTCCACCTGAATGGCTGTCAGTTTTCCTGAATGGCTGTCAGTCTTCTTGAATGGCTGTAGGTCTGTCTGAATGACTGTTGGCTTGCCTGAATTACTGTTTGTCTGCCTGAATGGCTGTCAGTCTGCCTTTATGGCTGTTAGTTTTCCTGTATGGCTGGCTGTTGGTCCATGTGAATGGTTGTCAGTCTGCCTGTATGGCTGTTGGCCCACCTGAATGGATGTCAATCTGCCGTAATGGCTGTCAGTCTGTCTGAACGGATGTAGGTCTGCATGAATGACTGTTGGTCTGCCTGAATGGCCGTTGGTCTGCCTGTATAGCTGTCAAGTCTGCCTGTATGGCTGGCTGTCCACCAGAATGGCTCTTGGTCCACCTGAATGGCTGTCAGTCTGCCTTAATGGCTGTTGGTCTGTCTGAATGGCTGCGGGTCTGCCCGACTGGCTGTGGGTCTGCCCGAATGACTGTAGGTGTGTCTGAATGGCTGGCAGTTTGTCTGAATGGCTGTAGGTCTGCCTGAATGGCTGTAGGTCTGCCTTAATGTGAAATATAAATATTTGATATTCTGAATTTGTAGAAGTTGAATACTTAAATGTAGACTTTAATTATAACTGAGCCCTATATGAGAGGATATTTGCTGAATTTGGAATTAAATGGTTATAGCTTATGTGAATGAATATAATAGTGTAATTCTGTTGTATTTCTTTTTTGATAGAATCATGCCAGTGACAATTACGAGGATGAGAATGCACGTCACAATCACAGATTTAGTCGGAGACTTCCATCTTATCAAGATCACATTCAGAAAAACCCCACATCCAGAACATTTCAGAGAGTCAAATCGACAGGCTCTAGTCCACCTACAAGTGGCTATGATTCAAGAGGACATGGTTCGCCAAAGTTTTCTTCAAGACAGCTACCAAACCCAAACCAAAGGAACCCACATGGAATCATTTCTAACGGATACCATTTAAGACCTTTCCAGGATCCACAGTTATATAACAATAACTCCATAGTAGGGCAAGCAGAGGGCAACTCATATATTCATAATGGTTACCCGCATCAGGGTCCTGCACATTATAGCACACCCAATGAACGAACTGCGTTTGTGCCCTACAGGGGCGATGTAAATCCTTCATCTGTTGATGGTTACACATCATCTTCACAACTTCATCTGGACATGTTTCATGATAATTATTGGGGAAGATTTAGTGCTATGGAGGAAACATCTGACTTTACGCAAGATTATGAGGGTTACTCAGGGACGTCATCCAGATCACATACGCCTCCACTCCCCGCCTTATCCCCTGACATTAGTCCCCCAGATACACCTCCAAGGCAACCAAGTTTTGTTCGTTCAGCCAGCACTGTTGAAGTGCCATCATTATTGTACAAATCATCTCCATTAGTTTCTAAGAAAGGGAAGGAAAACTCGACAAGAAGTAAAAAAGTTCATTCTAAAAGTTTAGGAAACACAAACTCAAGGAGACTTTCAGAGCCAAAAGTGGGTACGCAGAAAGGTAGTGGCAAAGGAAAGAGGAAACATACCAAAGGGGGTCGATCGGGCACCAAAGAAGGTTCTGCTCTTCATGGTGGAAAAGATGCAAGGAAGGCTCTACCAAGTAGAGGTAAGGGTCATTGTGCCTCTACCAAGTAGAGGTAAGGGTCATTGTGGCTCTACCAAGTAGAGGTAAGGGTCATTGTGGCTCTACCAAGTAGAGGTAAAAGTCATTGTGGCTCTACCAAGTAGAGGTAAAAGCCATTGTGGCTCTACCAAGTAGAGGTAAGGGTCATTGTGGCTCTACCAAGTAGAGGTAAGGGTTATTGTGGCTCTTCCAAATAGAGGCAAGGGTCATTATGATTCTACCAAGTAGAGGTAGGGGTCATTGTGGCTCTACCAAGTAGAGGTAAGGGTCATTGTGGCTCTACCAAGTAGAGGTAAGGGTCATTGTGGCTCTACCAAGTAGAGTTAAGGGTCATTGTGGCTTTACCAAGTAGAGGTAAGGGTCATTGTGGCTCTACCAAGTAGGGGTTAGGGAGGTCATTGTGGCTCTACCAAGTAGAGGTAAGAGTCATTGAGGCTCTACCAAGTAGAGGTAAGGGTCATTGTGGCTCTACCAAGTAGAGGTAAGGGTCTATGTGGCTCTACCAAGTATAGGTAAGGGTCATTGTGGCTCTACCAAGTAGAGGTAGGGATCATTGTGACTCTACCAAGTAGATGTAAGGGTCATTGTGGTTCTATAGAGTTAAGGGTCATTGTGGCTCTACCAAGTAGAGGTAAGGGTCATTGTGGCTCTACCAAGTAGAGGTAAGGGTCATTGTGGCTCTACCAAATAGAGGTAAGGGTCATTGTGGCTCTACAGAGTTAATGGTCATTGTGGCTCTACCAAGTAAAGGTAAGGATCAATGTGGCTCTATCAAGAGAGGTAAGGGTCATTGTGTTATCTGTCTTTTCGGATTCATTTCAACCTGTCTTAAAGTACCATGCAGAGTATAAAACTAAAAGGTTTTTTTCAGTCCTTGAACCAAAAGTTTAAGGACTGATTACAAAAAATTTCAAAGTTTTTTAACCTTAAAGCTCTTTGTTGTATAAGTAAAAAATGTATTATTAATATTTAATTAAGACTTGAAAATATAATGCAAAGATTGTCAACATGTTTTTGATCAGGAATTTGTAAGTAAAAATGTGCAGTAGGTGGGTGTGAGTCTCTGTTGTAATACTGTATTTTTACCCATGTGCTATGTTGCAAAGTTATAATTTGATAGATAGAGATATACACACTGGCAGGGATGCATATGAGAGTCTACAATAATGGGGGAGAAAGAAAAGGTCATGTACCTAAAAGTGTAAACTAAAAGGTGTCAATGGTCAAAAAAGTTTGAGACAAGAAATAAATATGTGACATGAGTGGTTAGTGTCTTTAGTAATTATTTCTGGCCAAGGTTTTGATTATGGAATAGGTATATATTTACACTACTTTTCTTTCTTTTTTCCAGCTCTTCCCAAGGGATACTTACAGCGAGTACCAGAAAAGAAGGAGGAATCCGACACAGATAACACATCTCAATCAAGTCACAAACCCAACACCCCTCCAGCCACACAGAAGGACATCACGAACCAGCAAATAACGGCACAACCTGATTCTTCACAATCAGCACCCTCACCTCTCAGGGTTGTTGACCCGTCGAGCATAGAGGGTGTGAGGAGCAAACTGTTGGCGCTGGAGGGAATGTATAAAGATATGCTTGATGCTGTGAGTGGTAAGAAGGTGGAGGCAGGGAAGAGTGTGCGTGTCGGGGTACCAGTTGGGCTTACAAGAGGAGGAAAGGGAGGCTCTAGAAGTAAGTTTTCTTTACATTGTGATTTAGTTCCCTTTTTTGAATTTGAAGAGAAATATATTTGCTTTGTTTTTGTTTCCAGACAAAACTTTGATATTTGAATAGAGCTGCCTAAATATCCAAAAAAATCTACCAAAGATTCAGTGATATGGCTGAAGATTTGATTATACATGCAAAATATTTGATATTATAGGAGTTAAAGAACAGAATTTCTGTGATTCATGAATATTTTAAGAAATGATATTCTGGTTTTTTGTTGTTTTAAGAATAGGTGTTTGACTTGTTACTCATGCACTCGTTATTCACAGACAGTAGCAGACTTGGTTCAAAACAGAGGGAGAAGGATGTGAAAGCGATCAACAAACGGTTTGCTCGTGTAGAATCTCATGTTGTGACTCTTGCCAGGAGTGTGGCTCACCTCTCCTCTGAGCTGCGGACCCAGAGCTCACTCATTAGGGAGATAGAGTCTCTCAGACAGCAGGTAGATCAAATCAATGATATGCAGTGTATGGGAAGTCAACATGCTTCGGTCTACAAGCCCATCATCCCACAGTCTGCTAGCCCAGATAAAATCAAGAAGCTCACCAAGTAAGTTGAAAATTATAGAGTGGAGTTCACTTATACATTAGATGAATTAGTTGATTGCTGTTTTGGTTGCTTTTACAAGAAAGAGAGTCTAAATGGGTCAAGCTTGCCTTAAAGTGATCTTTAAATACATCCGTGTGGAAGTCTGCTTCTGTTCTAAAACTTGTCAGTACCTGTTTGATAAAAGCAATTCATTTGGGGCAGGTTTGCAGTCATTTTGACATACTATGTGGAAGATTATCGAAGCAATTCTTCAAACAAATTCGGGCAAATCTATTGATGATAACTCTGGAAGGTATTAAGATGTATTAAGTAAGGTATTTTTCAATTCCCTTTCTGTTAATGAAATTTAAAACAATCCTCATTCCTGTGTGGTATTCGTTCTTGACCCATAGTTTGATTTAAGCTGAAACACTTGTGAATTGATAGATATTTCTATAGCATTCAGTTCTTAGTCTGTTTATGGTAAATAACACAAATTCATACCAAGGTTTTTGCATATATCTGCAACGTAAGTGATTTTTTTAAATCTTAGAGAATTATTTTTAAAGGCATTGAATGTAAAGGATTGATTATATCAACTAATAGCAGATTAAGACCTTGTTTATTCTAGTACAATATTTGTGTGACTAAAAAAGAAATGGACGTGCTTGGACACACAAAAACATGTGTATTCAATGATTGACAGCTTGCTCTGTTTTATTTAAAGCTCTTTGTTTGTTTTGTCAGGTTTTTTGGGGAGGAGCCACCGTTGCTGACTCTATTCTTGAATGAACTCGGCTATGAGGTAAGCTTACACTTTTAGGCACATGCCAGGGAAAGCAAGTCACCTTTGATTTTTTTTCAGTGTTGACCCAAGGACTTTGCCAGGACGGGAAGTGTTAACACTCTGCTCTTTTCGAGAAGTGTACAGAGAACCAGGCAGGGGGTGAAACTCCTACTATCGGGACCAACAGCCTTACTTCCCCTTTGAAGGATGGTGAGCGCCACTCAACCACTGGCCACTTTTCCGAAAGGTCGGGTGGGGGGAGAAGGTATGATGCAGAAGACAAGCCTCTGTGCTTATGTCAGCGTATCATTCTGGGGGAAAATTGCTGGTTAAATCACCGTTGAACCTGGGACCTCCATTATTTATTTCAGTTGTACGGTCAGCAGGCTGAGCTACTTTCCTTCCTAAGATTAAACCACCCATTTATTTCATATTCAAAGATTAATTATCTGGAGTTCTTTAAGTCACTCTTGTTACTGCCAAGAGTGAAAATTCACGCGTTAATGTATTCACACAAAAGTAGTTCAAAATTTAAAAATGTTCGTTGTTCGATGAGGGCTTAACGGCACCACGACAGCGAGGGACAAATTGTACCAAAGAGGTTAGGTCATTCCAGTGGTAGAAAGGAAAGAAAACAGAGGGAGATTGAGAGAAACACGAGAAGTAAAAACCAGAAAGCTGGGATCGAGAGAGGAGGTACATGGGTAAAAAAAAAACCAAGTAGAGAGAGGGGGTGGGAAAGGAGGACTAAATATGGTTGTAGAGAGAAGCATGATGGAAGGAGATAATTTTATCTGGAGGGTATTTCTCGATGAGCTCGGCTATTGAGTTGTGAGGAGCGATGGAAGCTCTGGGAAGGTTGTACAGGGGGCAAGCAAGGAGAACGTGATGGACTGTGAGGGTGCAATGGCAATTGTTGCAGAGGGGTTGGGGGAGCCAATGAGGTGGGAGTAAGTGAGGTGGGTGTGACCTATTCTAAGACGGGTAATGTGAACGTTGTCGACACGGGAAAGGTTGTGGATGGTGGGTTCGATCGGAATAGTGGGCTGGATGACATGGAGTTTGTTATCAATTTGGGAGCCCCATGAGGTTTACCAGTGGTCATGAACAAGAGAAGCGATAAGCGGTGTGATTTCAGAAAGCGTTTTGGGAAATGGGTTTAGGGGGAAGATGAGGGCAAGCTTAGCTTAAAACTAAAGAAACAATTCGATGAAGTAAGGCAATAGTTTTTCTCTTCTCAGAAATATGCCGGACTTTTTGAAAAAGCTGGAATTGGAATGCAGGAGTTACCGTATATCAGAGAGGAGCAGTTGGAGCAGTTAGGATTACCAATGGGCCCAAGGATAAGGCTGTTACAGGAAACACAACTAATGGTGTAGTACGGAGTGTAGAAAGGTTATGATGAGGGAAATGATTCATTGTATTTATCGTGCGGAAAGAGTACAAATATTCATAAACATGAAGTGAATCACATTTGCACTAATCCAAATTTATATGGTTCCCTAGGGATATTTTATTTGGGTTTATGTCAGTGACTGATCATGGCCATATTTATAAATATTTTATGTATGAAATTTGTTTATTAGAGTTTATCGTAAGAGAGATTTATATAGTGTTCTGACTAAATGAATTAAGGTTTGTTTTTATTATTGGGGAAGGTGGGGGGAAAGTGGGACAATATTTGACTCATATTTGGACTTACTGTTTATCATACTGGTTTTTTTATGGAACTTTAAGCACACATTTTACATGAGAGTGAGATAAAGACAATAATGTTTATAGTCGTTAGGTGAATGTACACAAGGTTGAAAAATGAGTGAATGATATAGATTGGACTGTGTTTTATTCGTATGGAATGATCATGTCTTGTATGTGTGATATTTTATTGACTGCGTGTGTTATTCGTATGGAATGATCATGTCTTGTATGTGTGATATTTTATTGACTGTGTTTTATTCGTATGGAATGATCATGTCTTGTATGTGTGATATTTTATTGACTGTGTGTTTTATTTGTATGGAATGATCATGGAATGATTGACTGTGTGTTTTATTCGTATGGAATGATCATGTCTTGTATGTGTGATATTTTATTGACTGTGTGTTTTATTTGTATGGAATGATCATGTCTTGTATGTGTGATATTTTATTGACTGCGTGTGTTATTCGTATGGAATGATCATGTCTTGTATGTGTGATATTTTAATATTTTGATCACTTAATTTGTAAGAATAGAAATACAGCATATATAGAGGTCAATATTTGGTAAGTTGTAGGCTTATTTATCATGCAGAATTATTTATATCAAGATTTCATTCACTGCATTTAGCAGTTTCAAAATTGAATTATAGGTGATATTCCTTTGTAATTATTTATAGGTTATTTTCTTCCCTCTTAGTCTGCATAGGGCAAGAATTTCACCAGATTTGTTGTGATACCATTAATGATCAATTTTAACACAATCTCTTAGCTCTGTTTGGTGATCAAAAGAATAAGTGCATGGTGTTTCATAACTACAAACAACTATGATAGAACTATTGTATGCTTGCATTGTTTTGTTTATGGTTGTATTAGCAGAGCTATATTATGGTAGTGATAGACAGTTTTTGGCTGCACATCCACAATGTTCCCTACACACCCACTTGTTCACATTTCATCACTGATGTGTACGTTGTTAAATTGATATTTCCCTGACTTTTCATGTGCATTTATATGATGGAGGATGTAAAGAAACAAGTTGGTTAAAAACAGTGTGATATCTTTTTTCATTTCGGAGTTATTCCGAAGATGTCACCAGTGTGTTGAAAAGTGACATATGCAGTAGACGGTGTGATGTCATCCTAGTTGCACTTCCAAGACGATGATGTTTTGTTTTTCTATGAAATTTATTTTTATTTTTCTCTTATTAAGAATATAAGTTACATGAAAAGAAAGGCAAATCATGTTCTTGTAAACTGCATGCTATACCCCATCTCAATACTAAAACCATTTCCAATAATTGAAAAAGAGGTAATTGATTTTAAAGAAATTCATTAAAAGTGAATTGTCTAGGAAGTGCAGTTAGACGTTTCACTGTTGAATTGTGGGAATCTTTGGAATGTGATAACTTCTAAAGCAGAATAAAAAATATCAAAATGGCTTTTCACCAATTTTGTTCTTTAATTATTTATCCTCTTTCATAGAAATCCACATAAAACTTCTGGTAATATTCCTTCATTGCCTTGTGTCATGTAAGTTAGAAGTGGTTGTCCTCTTTATGATTCATATTTGAAGTCAAACAATAATACAAGCCTTGCTGTTTCATTCCATTTACATAGTGAGTATTCTCCAAATGAGTTTGGTCGTTATTTTTTACTAGATGCTTTATTTTTCTTTATTCAGAAGAAAGTATTCTTTACACAATTCTATGCATTTCTTGTGTGAAGTAATTTAGAAATTACTATTTTATCGCCCTTGAGATTTCACCTTGATTTAAAGAGAGCCAAAAAAGTGCAGCAGTCACGTCATTTGCCAAAGATTTTTAACTATTATGTTTACATAGGAGGAATGGCTGCCGATTGGCTGAGACTAAATGCTGCAGGGAATGTTCAAACAAAGTACCACAATTGTCATTTTCATACTTATTTATAAATTGTTATTTTAAGGGATTTTTACATAGAATTTAGAATTATAGAGAGAAAAGTTGGTATTGTTATTTTGTAGATGTTTACATCGTTTTTTAAGCCATGCAGTGGTTGATATTGTTATCTTAAACCATGCAGTGGTAGGTATTGTTATCTTAAGCCATGCACTTGTTGCTATTGTTATCTTTAGCCATGCAGTGGTTGCTATTGTTATCTTAAGCCGTGCAGTGGTAGCTATTGTTATCTTAAGCCATGCAGTGGTTGCTAATGTTATCTTAAGCCATGCAGTTGTTGCTATTGTTATCTTAAGCCATGCAGTGGTTGCTATTGTTATCTTAAGCCATGCAGTGGTTGCTATTGTTATCTTAATCTTTGCTATTGCTATCTTAAGCCATGCAGTTGTTGCTATTGTTATCTTAAGCCATGCAGTGGTTGCTATTGTTATCTAAAGCCATGCAGTGGTTGCTATTGTTATCTCAAGCCATGCAGTGGTTGCTATTGTTATCTTAAGCCATGCAGTGGTTGCCATTGTTATCTTAAGCTATGCAGTGGTTGCTATTGTTATCTTAAGCTATGCAGTGGTTGCTATTGTTATCTTAAGCCATGCAGTGGTTGCTATTGTTATCTTAAGCCATGCAGTGGTTGCTATTGTTATCTTAAGCCATGCAGTGGTTGCTATTGTTATCTTAAGCCATGCAGTGGTTGCTATTGTTATCTTAAGCTATGCAGTGGTTGCTATTGCTATCTTAAGCCATGCAGTGGTTGCTATTGTTATCTTAAGCCATGCAGTGGTTGCTATTGTTATCTTAAGCCATGCAGTGGTTGCTATTGTTATCTTAAGCCATGCAGTGCTTGCTATTGTTATCTTCAAATTGAGACAGATAACTATGAAATTGAGAAATACCATTTATGATTGATTACAAAGAAGTATATGAAATTCTAGATCATAAATTGCATAGGTGTGATATACTTTTTGCAGTTTTTCTAGCACCAATTTTTGCAATCAATAAAAAGATGATAAGCCTGGTCTTCCATGAGGTCTTTCATAATAGCTGATGGGTCTCATGTGTTTCATTGTACGTATGCACAGGCTGCAAACTCTTGTGTGTGTCTGGGGACTCTAATGCCTGAAGACCTTTAATTTTGATTACATGATCAACAAATATTAAAGAGGGAATTACATCTGAAGAGAATTGCTTGACCCATCACCAGTAAATCGGCTGCATGCTAGCAATGTCACTTCTGCGCTGGTTATTGATTGGCTGGTCTGTGATTGTGTAAATATTTCGACCAATCAGAAATGTTGTATTGTATTAGTTTTGTTGACTTTACGTTAACACGATATTTGGCCTTTAAGAGTGCGTGAGTGAATCTAAAAGATCTAGTTAGCGTTACATCATCTATATTTGACAGGTTGATGATTAGATTGGCTTCGTTGCAATGGCAAGGAAAACAAGTAATAAAATGCTCTGAATTCTCTTGAGGAGGTTATTAGTATTATGAAGGTGTAATAATCTCATCTGATTATATTCAAGTATAAAGAAAATAAAAGTAGCTCATTAGTTCATGTGGGCGTAAATTAGATGGGCATTGAACAACCAATCATTATTACAGTGAGTATTACAATCCATATTATTACAATCCATATTATAACAATCCATCACAAAATTGCATCACATCTTCCAAACTCAGCTTCTTAGATCCAAATTGTCATAGTTTGATACAGATTTTACTAATATTAATATTAGAGCAGTTTTGATGTAGGAAGTACATTCCTTGTGTCAAAGAATTCTTACATATCTTGATTTAACAAGTTGTATATTAAAGGAGATCCTTATCTCATATAATAGAGGATTAAAATCTAAACTAGCTGTCAAAACAACAAAGTCAAATCTTATTCTTATCTCAAGTTATTATGTTAGACATTGACACATGGAGGCTGACATTTTGTTCAATATTGTATTGAAACCTTGTTCATGATGACATTTTTTTCATGTGTACACAATTAGTTAAATAATTTCATGTGTACACTAAAATGTCCTTCACAAATGGAAAACAAATTTTCATAAGCTAGAAAACTTGAGATATAGATTATAAAGAAATACAAATCATTCCAACTTTCTGTTGGTTGATGACATCATTTTCTGCATATTTTACAGAAAATGTGTTAGATTGCTTCGGGAGGTATGAAACTTGGTCAAAAGTTTATATGAAAGATCTCATTGTTGATCAGACTGCTTTGCAAGACAAGTCAGTGTTGCAATGAACATACCCACTCATAAAACACATTTCATTACCACTTTGTGTGACAAAGTACACACAAATTTAAGCATCCCAGGTACTAGCAATAAATTTTGTATTCCATGAAAGACTTCATCACTACAGTTCAGGAATTTTATTTATATAAATCTATACTTTTTATACTTTTTTATTATTTTTAGTTGTTCATATTTGGTTGGACATTTATTCACGGTCTTATCTGCCAAACAAACAACTATTTCCTTGTGAAGGTTCTTTGATGTTGTTTCATCAGGAAGGCATTTGAATATTTTGTATCAGTATGAAAGTCACAATCCTTGCATTATGAATTTCAGAAATATTTTGTATTTCATTAAAGGTATATGGATAAGTACCGTGCAACATTAGCTAATATGGACATGTACCATGCAACATTAGCTAATATGGCCATGTACCATGCAACATTAGCTAATATGGACATGTACCATGCAACATTAGCTAATATGGGCATGTACCATGCAACATTAGCTAATATGGACATGTACCATGCAACATTAGCTAATATAGACATGTACCATGCAACATTAGCTAATATAGACATGTACCATGCAACATTAGCTAATATAGACATGTACCATGCAACATTAGCTAATATGGCCATGTACCATGCAACATTAGCTAATATGGACATGTACCATGCAACATTAGCTTATATAGACATGTACCATGCAACATTAGCTAATATGGCCATGTGCCATGCAACATCAGCTAATATGGACATGTACCATGCAACATCAGCTAATATGGACATGTACCATGCAACATTAGCTAATTTGCTTTCAAATCTATTAAAAACCATCATAGCAAAAACGTTCATCAAAAGCTGTTGAAAACTGACTATTTTACGTTTTTAAACCTCAGGCATCAATTTGCATGTTTTATGCAAATTTTGTGATGTATTACACGGCAACCTTGATATTTTCTTCTGTAAATCCTTAGTTTTTTAAATGTTTACTGTATCGTAATTCTTTAAAGTGGTGCAGCAAATTCTGACCAAATGGTTTTGAGTCTTTGACATGCCCCCAACAAAATTCTAGCAGGAATACAGTTTTCAATCATTGTTAGTGCCCAAAACTTAGCAAAGAAATTTAAAGAATTACAGAAAGATTTTGATCTGTCCGCCCAATCATCTATTAAAAATTTGGCGTGAATCAAAAACTGATCAAACTTTGAGCACCTATAACCCAAAAGCTAAAAGTGCAAAAACTGATCTGATCTCATTTTAATACTCTTTCTACCAATATACATGTCCATAGACCTTTGAGATGATATTTAAAATGTGAAGGAGAAAATTGTGAAGTCAATAATTACTGTTTAATGCAGGACTGTCTCTGAATCCAAAGGTTAGCTGGACTAATGTGTTGTCACATCTCAATCATTACAGCCTCATGGCATTTGACTTGTACTCTCCCATTACTATTGCCCCCGGCAACAGTTGCCCTTTCACGCAAGTCTCCAGAGAGTCGTTAACATTTAAGGATCTCATCACTAGAGAGCACAGCTGACAGCTGATAAACCTTACCATTGTGCTTTTCAAGAATTGTGCTTCAAGTATAATCCATGTACCACGCGTTAAAGCGTTGATTCTCCTAAGGAACCTTTTAAAGACTTTTCACCATCATGAAAGTTTGGTACTTTGATTAGATTGACCTAGATTGTAACATGCTAACAGTATGATCCCGTTTAGTTGATGTATAGGGCTATTGTAAGGGCTCTGATGGAGACAAGACTGCCCTTCGCAACCAACCAACGCACAAGAGCAAAAGCTGACAGCTTTCAGTCTAGCTTCATTTCTTACGATGACTCATGCATGGTGCTATCAGTATCCTTTTCGATACAGCAAAAAAAAAATTGATTGCTCCCTTGATTCTTATCTTTTTCCCATTAAAGATATAAATAACAAAAACTGTAACAAGAACATGCTGGGAAGAAGTGGGAAAGGTTTTTACCAGCTCTCTGAAGACAGATGCACCAATTTTGTTCAGCTCATCAATGTTTTTTTTTTGTAGAAGTAATGTATTATATTCAAGGAATATTCGTATGAATTTTCAATTTTGTATATATGATACAGGACTATAAAAAAATTAAAATTGTTGATATTGTATTCCGTTTACAAAGTTTTCCTTTTTCAAAGATTCCAGCAGTGTGAAAAGTGACCTCCCAGGCGGTGTAAAGCGTGAGTGATGTCAGAAATTGCAGATCCAAGACATGTTCTTTAAAAATTAATTGTCCATTTCTAAATTATTGGCAGCATTTGTTGTTTAATTATTGAGATGGGGTATAACATGCACTTTGGAAAAACGTGCTTTGCTGATCTGCTCATGTGCCTAACATCTCTATATGAAAGAAAAATAAGTTTTCATATTATAGAAATAAAGAATTATCTTGGATCTGCATTTATAGCATCAGACATTTCACTTCAAGATCACTTCTCAACCCACTGGTGAAATCTTTGAAATGCAATAACTCCTAAACGGAATAAGATATCAACATGGTTTTATACAAATTTATTGCTTTAATAATCCTCTATCATTTATATTAAAATTGATGGAAATATTCCTTTAAGGTTGACAAATAGACTAGAGCTGTCCGAGGAGAGTAAAAATACAGACAAGTGTCAAGTTTGACTTTTGCAGATTGCTCAAACATGGTCAAAAACCATTTTATATTATAACTTGTTTATAATCACTATATATCATGCCAAAATGAAATTCAATTCAGGATTTTGGGAAGTGTCAAATTTTTGCTTGGGTATTTTATGCATCTTGCACGAGTATGACAAGTGCTCAGAATGTTAATACCTATTCACAAGCATGATCTTCCATAATGCCTTCTACTTTCATGATTGTCTGCCTTCCATTTTCAGCATAATGTACAGATTTGTAATGTTCTTTACTGTTTTTAAACTTTTGTACACAATTTGATACCTTGTACATTTTGTAATGAATATATATACAGCAGAAAGTTAATATATGTCAGTGTCTTTTGTTTACATGTAAATAACAGAAAATGAATATTTTTTTGTTTACATGTAACAGAAAGTTGATATGTCAGTGTTATTTAACAAATAGTTAATATATGTTGTGTTTTTTGTTTTCATATATATATATATATTATATATATATATATATATATAACATATACTAGCCTGAGAAGACATGTACAGCTAGCACCATCCATAAAATTTGGTTGAATTATTAAATGTCTCCAGAGGATTTTATAGTCAGGGATTATGGTTGGTGAAATAGTTAAAAGGGGGAGGATTTGGTAAAGGACTAGTTCAGTGGTCAAGCATGTCTACGTTAAATGAAAGAAGACTTCAAAAGAAACAAATTGGTGAAGAAAGTGTTCAAAAATCTTATTCTGTTAAGGAGATAATCAAGTTTAAAGCATTTTATCTGTGTAGAAATGACTGGTGTAGTAAGTCTACTATGGAAAGTTGGCATCTTCATCCTCACATTCTTAACGATTTTTAATGTATTTTAAAGAAAGTTTATTTTTCTCAGGCGGTATATGATAAATACCTTTCCTTGAATCAGTTTTACTACTTTTTTTGACATATCCTATGATTTTTAAGCCACAAAATATGGTAGAATACATGTAAGACTGAGGAATCGGAGTCTATGGCATCACAAGTATTCTGATTTCAGTCGTTTCTACACAAAATGAAAACACCTTTAAACTTGGATATCTCCTTAACGGAATAAGATTTTAGAATGCTTTCTTCATTGTATCGTTTCGTTTGAAGTACTTATACGATAGACTTGCTTGACCCCTGAACTAATCCTTTAATGCTGAAGGGTGATACATTGCTATTGGACGGAGTAGATTGATGCTGGCAGGAGGTTTATGATAGTGTCACAGAACTTCACAAGGAGGTAAAAGTATGCTGAGAAAGGGTCCTAGGAGATGAGGCCGCACTGGAAACTCATTTTTGTCACCTTCACTTTGCTCTTAATGAGGAATGAGACATTGTTACATGGCAAGATGTCTGATCTTACTAAACAAAAATACATGCGAGTTGTGTTGCTAGTGGAACGAAAGTGATGCTTCTAATGTAGAAATTGACAATAGTTTGCCTGCCTATCTTTCTAAATGCAACTATTTTTAGCTCAGTGTTGTGTTAAGGTTATAAAATCCTGCAAGAATTTCACTCTGACCTTTGTTTTGACACCTATGGTCTTGAAATTGGCTCATAAAAGATGTCATCTTCAATTCTAATCCTTGTATTTTGTTAGGTGTAAATCATTGTAATTTTGTAGTTATGGCTAAAAAAAGGTGCAAACTTTTCATACTTTTAGAGAATTTTGGAGATATTCCATGGTGTCAGGTTTCACACAAGCTCACCTCAGACATTTTCTTTTGGGAATTCCTTATCTCAATAGATATTGTGTCCAGTACTTATACTTATTCTTGTTCCAATTGCAACTTTGTATGAAACTTTCATGGAAAGTGTAAAATTTATATGGCAGTCTGGGGGAAGCCCTCTGAGGACCAATTACAAATACTCAAACTAGAGTTTAATATGCCCATGGAGGCAGCCATTACCCACCATGCAACTTCCCCCATCCATACACTTTGTAGTGTTAAGACTTAACTGTTTTGTGAACTTTGCATTTGCTGAAATGTGGGTGGCAAATGGAATTATAGGTAATCATGTGAGCTAACTTGTATCCAGTACCATTTCCTATGTTCACCAATCCGTTTTTGAGAACAAAGGAAATATATGCAATGACCGGTCTTTGACCCGCCCCATGTTTTAGAATGTTCGTACCACTAACATTGGTGGTGTATATTCTCGTTCGTGTTCAAAAGTCAAGTCAAGTTGGATTCTTGAATTGAAGTGATTATTTCCTGTGATTTTTTTACATTTTGGTCTTTGTATTTGTTCTTCGCGAAACATTTATCGTTGTATCCTTCTCAATAAAAACATTCCTGTGACTTGACATCAATAACTTTAATGTCATCGCTTTCTTTCATTGACAACAAATCACCACCACAGGCTGGACACTCAAAAACTTTTACTTAAAATTTAAAGGGTTGAACTTCTGCATTAGTGATGCACTGGTTTTAAAAAAGTAATAACAATACAACAAAGAGAATAAAAGGAAAACAAATCTTTGGTTTGGAGAGAACTTCCATATTATCAATTTTGTATTGCAAAATTAAAGTGAATGGAAGCAACAATCATGAATTGTTCCATTCCACCTTCACAGATGTACATTTTATGAATACTTTAAAATCAAGTTGTACAACCCTGACAACTAAACACAAAGATATGATGAACCCTGATGATGGCGCTAGCTGCAGGCATCCATTTCAAACTACTTCAAATTGCAATACAACTGGTGACTTGGGGTGAAGGTTAGGGTTAAGGAACATCATGCTATTAAACATGCGATTAAGGAACATCATGCTAAAGAACATGCTATTAAGGAACATCATGCTATTAAGGAACATGCTATGAAGGATCATCATGCTATTAAGAAGCATGTTATTAAGGATCATCATGCTATTAAAGATGCTATTAAGGAACATGCTATTAAGGATCATCATGCTATTGAGAAAATGCTATTAAGGAACATCATGCTAATAACAAATATCATGCTATTAAGGAACATGCTATTATGGAACATCATGCTATTAAGGAACATCATGCTATTAAGGTTCATCATGCTATTAAGGATCATCATTCTATTAAGGAACATGTTATTAAGGATCACCATGCTATAAAGGATCATGCTATTAAGGATCACCATGCTATTAAGGAACATGCTATTCAGGAACATCATGCTATTAAGGAACATCTTGCTATAAAGGATCATCATGCTATTAGGGAACATGCTATTAAGGATCATCATGCTATTGAGGAACATCATGCTATTAAGGAACATCATGCTATTAAGGATCATGCTATTAAGGATCATGCTATTAAGGAACATGCTATTAAGGATCATTGTGCTATTAAGGAACATCATGCTATTAAGGAACATACTATTAGGGATCATGATATTAAGGATCATCATGCTATTAAGGATCATCATGCTATTAAGGATCATCATGCTATTAAGGATCATGCTATTAAAGATCATGCTATTAAGGATCATCATGCTATTAAAGAACATGCTACTAAGGAACATGCTATTAAGGATCATGCTATTAAGGAACATCATGCTATTAAGGAACATCATGCTATTAAGGAACATCATGCTATTAAGGAAAGTAAATATCACAACCCAAACACTACAAATGTTAATTAACAACAAACAACTTTTCTGGCAGTTACTTTATAAAATATCTGAAAGTAGGCACCATCAGAATTTGCTATTTTACATTAAGTAAATGAAAAATTATCTTCAAGCAGAATATTTTGATCAGCCAACATTTTTCCATAACGTCCTTTAAAACAGATCTTTATTCCTCAAATGCAAAACATTACTTTTAAGAATATTCCCTTGGCTTGTCATGGAGCTGCAAAATGGAAGGAAAAAAGAATCCTCGGAATTTGTTAATTCACCTTATAAATACTTAGTGAACATTACGAAAGACTGAACAGAATTCTTTTCTTACTAACTACTAACAACACATTCTCATAAATACCAAGAAATTATGAATTCTAAAATATTTAGGGGTGAGATCGGAAACCAGGACACAACACAGTCACTGAGAAATTGAGAAGGCACTGAGAAAGATGTATGCAAATTGTCTTGATAGCTAAGCAAATGTTTTTCAGTAAGAGGTCCTCTGGTCCTCCATCACTGACCTGTTTTACAGGCAAAATAAAAGCACTGTTACCATGAAGTGGTTGTGCCATAGCACTACAATGCCCCAAACACTAGAATTTGAGGAACGTGCACAAGTGAGTTTACCTTTTCTGATGTTCTTAGACAGAAAAAATGGTGTATCTGAAGATGAACAACTGGAATGATTTAAATAACCAAAGAAACAGATACTTTGAAGCAATTACCGAATTGTCTCCATAGGTGGAATTTGGAAGGAAAGAGGGGGGAGGGGGATTTGCTCTCCACTCCTATCTTTTGTATATATTAGCAGGATTTCACCCCTACTTTTAAATCCTCCCCCTCCCCTCCCCTTTTTTATTATATATTATAGAATGTGAAGCTCGTCACACCAATGCAGGATGTCATAAATGTGGCCCGGTGTAGTTTGCTGCATCAACAAAACCTCCAATCATCAATGGTTCCTGTGATCATGTGACTATCTCCCCATTCCTTTCACTGACACACGAACATTGACATGAATGAAACAAAAAAACGAATAATACTTTGCTTTTTGTATGAATTTAAAGAAACTATTTAGGCATCTAAACAAACATTTGTTGAAATAAATTTATTCAAGATAAAATTGGCAATTTCTTTCAAACTTTGGATTCAATGATTACTAAGCAATAATTTCTATAAATAATTCAAGCATTGCAAAACTACAAATAAATAAATAAATATTGATTTTTCACATATATTAATTGGAATAAGTAAAAATAATCTTGCATATAAAATTGAATAATTTTTGCACAAGCTCTACTGCACAGCTACTTACAGGAACACCCGGAACTAAAACATGAAAATAAGCTTTGAGAATATCTGTAAGATCAATGCAGTGATCAATATAATATAAACAAACAACTTATGGACAGCTTCCCCTGATGCTGGACATGACTTAAATTTAAGCACAAATATATTTAATTCTTTTTGTAGAACATACTTTATAATCAAGGGATATGCTTTCCAATTATAGGCAGGATTTGGGGACCAAAGAGGGAATTTTTTCCCCCACATTTTTTTCTTCAAAATTGTTTTTTTGTATGATTATTTGTTTGCATCTTAGCATGATTTCACCCCCCCCCCCAATCTTCCCTCCCACACACACACTTTTGAGTTTGCCACCCACTTTTGGTAGCAAATCCCATCTGTGTTTCCAATCATCCAGCAAAATATTAATGAAAACATCTATGCAAAGGCAAGTAACCTGAGCAACATTTAAAAATCCAAATAAAAAATATAATTCATACCATGCGTTTGAAGAAAAAAAAAGACATGTTAACTGTGAAAAAAGACTTGAATGTTGAATGATAGGCTTGCATGGTTTAGGAATACTAATGTACATCCAGATTGGTATGTCATCAATAAAAAAACATGTTTGACACTCTTTTAATGATCACTTGGCGAGTTCCTCTCTCTGCAAAGTTTCATGTTCCTCTCTCTGCAAAGTTTGACTCTTTTAATGATCACTCAGTGTTCCTCTCTCTGCAAAGTGTGACACTCTTTAATGATCACTCAGCATGTTCCTTTCTCTGCAAATTTTGAGGTGCATCAAAAATGAATGAGGCTGAAATATTCATGATTTGTAAACATGAATTGGGTGTCGATTCTGTCAAGTAGGTCATCAAAATTATGCATGGGAATTCACGGTTTCAAAATGTACTCATATGTAGAGAAAGGATGTGATACAAGAGCATAAGGAGGAATTCAATGTTCTTATTTTAAAAACGCTCTAGTTCTATGTAATAAACAAGGCGAACACATCACAAAGCAAAAGATTGATTAATTGATTTAGGGGCTTAACGGCACCACGACAGCGAGGGTCAAATTGTGCCGAGAGGTTAGATCATTGCAGAGGTAGGAAGAAAAGAAAATAGGAGTGGGAGAAGTACGAGAATTAAGAGCCAGGAAGCTGGGATCGAAAGAGGAAGTGCAGGGGTGTAAAAAAAGGGTAAAAGTAGGTAGAGGGGGGTGGGATCATGGAGGACTAAATATGGTTGTAGAGGCATGATGAAGGAGATAATTTTATCCAGGGTTTTTTCTGGAAGAGCTGGGCTATGAACTTGTGAGGGGAGGGGGAGGTTGTACAGGGGGCAGGCAAGGAGGATGTAGTGGACTGTGAGGGGGGTAATGGCAATGTTGCAGAGGGGGGCAGTAAGGAGGTGGGAGTGAGTGAGGTGGATGTGACCTATTTTAAGGTGGGTAATGTGGATGTCTATAAGGGAGAGATTGTGGATGATGGGTTTGGTCGGAATGGTGGGCTGGATGTTGTGGAGTTTGTTATCAATTTGAGAGTCCCATGAGGTTTGCCAGCGGTCATAAACAAGGGAAGCGATAAGTGGTTTGATGTCAAAAAGGGTTTTGGGAAAAGGGGTAGGGGGAGGTTGACAGCAAGCTTAGAGGCTGAATAAGCTCAGTCATTGCTGGGGATGCCAACATGGCTGGGTATCCAGAAGAAAAGACTACTTTTCGTGCAAGGGGGGAGGGGGCAGGGTGCAAAAGGAGTTTACGGAGGTAGGACGTGGGGTTATCCCACTTAAGGTTGAGTAAAAAAGTAAGGGCAGACTGAGAAGATAATGAAGTGGCTGAGCAGCGAGTACATAGTGAAGGCAAGCAGGATGGCCTTGGCCTCGGCCGATAAGATGGACGAGTAGTTGGGAAGCCTGCTACTGATGCTATTTGTAAATAAACTGTACAATTTCAATTTCTTTCATTTTCAGAAAATTTTCTGTGGTTAATTTAAAGAAAATTTCTTCAATTTTTGGGAAATTTCCTAATGATTTAGAGACTACATTTTAGAGACATTTTTGTCAATTTTCTGGTAATTTTCTTCCATTTTCAGGAAATGTTACTAGATTTGACCAAAATTTCCAATAAGATTCCAACAATTTCCCTTCATGTTTTTAATTTCATGCTAATAATTTCCCAATTTGATCTCCCAACTGGGAAGAAAGAAGTGAAATCCTTTCAGGAGCAGTTCCCCCTTCCAGTGGGTACAGCCTTTTTCCTTTAATTACTGTTTGCCCCCTTGTAAGCCGTGGTACGTATCAACAACCACAACTGATTCTTCAAAATTTAAAACATGTTAAAAACCGTGTTTGATGTAAAATGTGTTTAATCTTCTTAACTTTCATGAATGCTGTAATCTCTTATGTCAAAATAGCAAAGAAAAGAGCTGTCAATGACTCATCATATGGGACCTGCAATACCTATCATTGTATGTATGTGCTTTACTAGAACTTAGATATAAAATATGCCTTTTTATAGTGGAAATAAATCCATGAATTTTTTTCTGCATATCTTAGTTTTAAAATGATAAAAATCATCAGTGGAAATGCTGGCCAGTAATCACAATGTGAATCACAATAATCTAAAACTGAGTTTCTAATTTTAAAGGATGCCTTAACCTTCTCGTTACCCTTAACCTTCTTGTTGACTTCACAGTGGGGAAAGATGACTGACCACTTTTTAGCATACTTATAGACTGCACTATTTTCAACAGTTACAGATAATCTTAGAATTTCCTTATATGGAATAGTACCATAAACAATTCCATTACTTTCCAACCAAAAACAGTGGTTTCTTTCGTTTAGTGACCAAGAACATAATTGATATGAAATTAAGATGTACCAATGGAAAACAGGGAAGTTTTACATACTACATACTATTGTTTAGTTCAAGATTTAATGGAAATGAGACACTGCAAACCACATGATAAATGCAGTGTTTAAGATACACTATAATAAATGACTAGACTACAAACTCCAGCTTGTTAAAATGTTTCTTCTGAAAATTTGTATCAAAATGTTTTTATGCCAGATTTCTTAATCTTGATCAAAGCACCTACTGTTTCTGTCATTTATCTACTTTTGTACAATAATTTTCCCTGGTGGCCTAATGCACTTATATGGATGCTTACAATTTAAGCAAAACATGTAAACAGTAAAGCCACCTCAAATCATTGCATTAATTGCAGAATAAACCAAAGACCAGCGATGACAAACTATCACAAAGGTATGTATTAAAACATGTACGTTCATACAGACACAGAGGTAAACTATTTCAGGATTATTCTGATGAGGAACACACCTCGTTACGAATGTCATTTCAATGTTGCATCTACTGCTGATCAACTTCTGAACTTTGCCCGCAGTGCCTGTTTAATTCCTACCACTTAAAACACTATGTTCACTATGAACCTCTTTGCACTTCATCTAATACAAACTCAACCGAATTCCTGCTTATACTCTTCTGGCACTATGTAAGAATCCATCTGACTTGGCGAGTGCAACCAATCATCCATCTCCATAGAATAATTTAATCTGATTTCAAGTTATATTGTGAGTTACTGCTATTTTGACCTATGACCTCTGTGCAAGTACAGTGCAAGGGCTCTCCTTCTCACTGAAGCCACGAGAGGCAGACCCCTCTGGTCTGCTACCTGGTCACTGTGGACGGATGCACAATATCAATATCAAATGAGGTATCAATAGCAATCACTCCACCTCAGCCGGAATGTCCAGCCCTGGCTGCACCGTCACCTGTACATTACGGTTCAAACTTACTGCAGGAAAAAAAACACCATGAAGTCCAGTGAAAGCCTGTCCCTGTCCCTGTCTTCTATCATTTACATAGTAACTAAGCACGTGCTTTTCTAAGTCGAGCAATACTCCGATAACTGATCCTACTCCTATACCACCCTCAGTGCGATCAGCATGGGCATTGTTGTGAATAAACCAGCTACGATTACTGTCAATGTACATGGACCACGACTTGTCATCCTTGCCCAGCATCTGGTCTTTTGCTGCATCATATCGCGCCACACCAAAGGCAGGATCTGGATGGTTGTCATAGCGATCTATTGTTATCTCCCAATAATGCACCCCTTTTGAGAATCCTACGTTACCCAGAACTACTCTATCATCATGATTGTTGCAGGTGATCGTCAGGTTGTCGTTTGAAAACTGTATGTCAGGATGTGCTGTTCTTGGATCTGGCTGAAACCATGCAACTGCAAAAAAAATATACATTTATTTATTCAAAATGCACTTATTCCATCAGATTATAGATAGAGCACAAACACTCAGATAAACTTTCATACCTAGAAGAGGCATTGCCACATTGTGCTATGTTAGAACGAAAACAGCAAGTAAAGCACAGCACATATATCATGAAAGATTAATAATGTTCAATTATTATTGATGGCATTATGTACAATGTTTACCAGAGGGAGATATGTTGATTTACTCTAGGAAACATGAAATTAAATCAAGACCATGCTTCCATCTTGAGAATCGTAACCAAAAGCTGCACACATCAATGCTTCACTACACATTGTATAGGAGCATAAATGCGCAAATAAAATGCTTTGCCTAATGCTTAAAGAGTCGACTTCCATCATTTATCATAGAAAATTGGCATGATGCTGATATCCATCATTGGCAGACATCTTGTAGGGCCAATGGTTTTAATGCACTGTCGCCGCTGTGCAACATTTTGTGATATGAAGCAAAATACATTCCTACAAGATGGAGGAACCCAAATACATGCCCATATGCCTCATCACATTGTTTTATCCTTTTAAATTGCATATTTATGTTCTTATCTTTTACTCTACCTATAAGTACTGTTGTACATGGCCTCATGCAAGATTAGCCAATTGCTAAACTGAGTTACCCCCATGGGCCCATTTGAATGTTAAAATGAATAAAATAAAATATTAAAATCACACAAAACCAATGAAGTCAACTCTCTACAGTACCCTAGATTTGCTGTTTCAGAGGGGCAGCCCACCCACCCTTCCTTTGGCCCACTCTGCCCCCCTTAGGGTCTGCCCCACCCTCATCAGAAAAAAAAAAGCACTAGACATCAATGATGTTATAGCTCTACCCATAACAATGCTAGAAGAATTGATTGCTTTTATTGATTTTTTTTTTGTCATATCTGATATTTTTATGTTTTTTAAAAGTTTTATTTGAAGTCTATTCCATTTTGGGGCAATTATTCATCATGTTAAAAATCAAAGAGTTGAACCTTTCCTGTATAATTTGTATTCAGTTTGTTCGTTTGGATTTAATGGCACCTTAACAGTCAGGTCATATGTGCCAAATGAGGTTAGTTGTGAATGACTGCCAGATGCCTGAAAAATGTATGCTTTTAACAAAAGCTATGTGATTGTGCCATTCAATGCATGGTGCCATTATGTCTTGCTCAAAACTGATGTTGGCGAGGTTAAAGGCCAATTCCAACACAACTTATAGTTAGAAAATACATTTTGTAAACATAACAACATTTCTAACATTTACACATTAACCTTCATAAATGTTAAGTTAATTTAATTTGGCCGGTACTGAAAAAAGATTTCCTCAAATAATCTAAAACATGTGACCAAAAAAATGCAGTGTTTTGAACTTTGACCGTACTTTGAGAGCTCGTCAGACAATTTTTTTGGTGTAAAAAAAGGATAAATGGTTTCGTTTTCACAAAGATCTTAAAACAGTACAGCAAGGTATAGGTTTTTGTCGTACCCTCGGAAGGCCAGCCATCACCGACGACAGCCATACTAACACAGCTGGCATCATTCCGACCAAAGAGCTTCCATCCAATGAGTGGAAACAATAGTGGTAAATTTATATCTCAAATGATAAATGCAAGACGAACATTACTGAAAAATAAATGGTACTAATGGAAAGGGAACACACACCACTGGGGTTCAATCATTTTCATTACACATGATAAAATGACTTCGAGAGACTTCATTGAAGAAAATATGTTAGAAACATACCATAAGCAATCCTGCAAAATAATTTTAAAAAAACCCTTTTATTTTCAATAATCCCGATAATAATCCAAGCACTCTTAACAAAATATTCCAAACCGCCATAAAATGTAGGTCCGTAATTAGCATTTTGATTTGACTAGCCCATCAGGCATCACTGCTCTATTTTCAACTAGCCTGATTTTAATTTTGTACTATCCCGACTAAATTCTACAGTATTATTAATCTTGTGATTTTATTGTTTCGTTTCTGTTGCATTGTCATGCCACCCACTGGCAGTTCAACAACGCTAACATCCATTGTCACACCAGTCTTATTATTATATTTCATGCAAAATAAATGATACACCATAGTCCAAATTAAAGGTAAATGCAACTCATTTTGTACTTTAATTATATTACTGAATAAATCATGTTTCATTAAGAATGATTTGTTTATATCAATTTATGAACGCAAAAGAGCTTAAACAATACGTTGTTTTTCAATAACGTTTATTACGAGAAGCTTCCCAAACAGACCCCTACCTTGATTTAAAAATGGGCAGTGTGCTGAACTTGTTGAGGGGCACATTAATGTGTGCGAAAAGCGCTGTGTCTTTTGGTGTGAAGTCCAGGGGCATCCATAAGGCTCAATCCCATGGTGAAGAAGCTCTGGGATTTTAGCTATAATCACACCTCAGAATGAAAGTATTCTGACTGATATTGATAAGGACCATTCATGAGCCAAACAGCACAATTGCTTACTATGCTATCATTCTGTGTTCTGTTTCCATATAAGGTATTTCATTTATGAGGTTAATTAATATTATCAAATTTAAAAAAATTAAATACAAAATAAATAAATAAAAAATTCTCATGAGGGGCAGAGTGGACCCTAGGGAGCAGGGCAGACCCCCAGGAGGAAGGGCAGACCCCTAGAAGGCAGGGAGGGCCCCAGGAGGCAGGGAGGGCCCATGGAGGGGCAGGGTAGGCTGCCCTGTAAAACAGCAAAGCTAGGGGTCTGCCAAAATAGGTCTATAAATACATGGGAAACATTCCACTTTCATGTTTTCAATATTTACAATATAGTTTCAAAGTCGCCATTACTCCATGGTTGCATAATTTATTTACAAAAGCATTGGGATATGTAGGTCACTTATTCACTACTGGTACCTATAATATTACACGGACTTACTGTCTTTTCACACAATGTACACACAGCGCAATCAAGTGGCAACTCCCTGGCGCAATGATCAACGATAAGACTACACCATTCAAATATTTGTTTGCAGAGCTAGAGCTGAGCTTGGGTTTAACATAATCACGCCAAAGTTGATCAACCTGATTGGTTACAATATAACTGTCAATCTGTAAAGACCTGTTCTATTCATGCTAAATAAGGAAGTTTAGGATGTTAAGTCTGTGGAAGATTTTAGTGGGAAAAACTTCTGATACACATGGAAATGCATTTATGATATTAAGCCTCAGCCTCTGGGCCGGGCAGTCAGGCTTCGACTTTACTTTGATTAATTGTATACATAAAACATTGAGAGAAAAATTTATAATGCTTGGTACAAAAAGCAGACGATCGGGTTACGGCGACATGATTCTTTTTCTTTTTCAAAACAACATCATCACACTTAATAACCTCACGAAATAGCATTGTTGAAGACCATTCCAAAAAAAAAAAAAAATGTTGTAAAATGAAAATCCCCAGTAATATCATAATTATCAATATTATATTGTATGCAAAATTTCAATTGACGGCGCAATTGAGAAGAACACAAGGCCCCGTATCAAACCTTTACTGTACATTATTAAAGCAATGCAAATTACTTACTCCCATCCCCCGCGAATAAGTCAAGTATAAAGCCCTCCACATATGCACAAAGAAGTTGCGCAATTATATTTAGATCAGGGGAAATCCATTGGTAAATCACGTACCAGAACACATAATTAGTAAATGCGCATGCCCCGAGCCCTAGTCTCTGGATCTGGCAACCCTTCACAAACTTTTTGCAAACATCGCGAGTGTATAAATTCTTTTACATCTAACACTAACAGTGCGTAAATATGAATACAGAAATGTGTATGTGTATGCATGATTGGTAAACTTTTGTAATGAAAACATGGTACAGTGACCTGAATAGGATTTAAATCGGAAATATTGCAAACATTATAGCGTAAATATCAACCATTTAAAGTCAGCAGGATATTGTAGGTATGCTGTCTTGTCTATTTCTGTCATAATTCTAGATCATTTTATCTGATTTTTGGACTAGCCCGACGGGCGTTCAGGACTTAAATTTCACTAGTCTGATGGCCATTTTAGCTAGCCCAGACTGTCAGACTTATGCTAATTTTGAACACTGTATAATGACATGGATCCCTGTTCACAAACACACACAGCAAGTCTGCAATACCTCGCGCTTGAGACATCCAGGGTATCTAAGACATGCGCACTTCAGATTTAACATGGGAATCCCCTGGAATATTGCATGGCCCACTCAATGATTTTAACCTTCTTCTTGGAATGTAAAAAAAGTTAATACGGTATCCCCATGACCTTATTAGGAGTTACAGCATAGCTGTGATCGAAAGTTTTGCACATGCGCCGGTCAATGGTTGGGAGATATGTACTGTGATTCGATAATGAATGGATATGGGCAAAAAAATTTCTTGTGTGTGTAGCTGACAGGTTGTGTTAATGAGTGCTAGCCTAGACCTAGCCCCTTCATGAGCACAAGCTAGCTGTGTTCCATCCGATCCCGTGGAAATGTTTAGTAAATATTCATATGGACCCCTGGTAAAATGTGAAGGCAATAACTTTAGTAGGTAAAGACTGACACGAGAAGAATGTTGGTTAGATGGTTTCGTGAATTTTTGCAAACTTTAAATAACAAACATAAAAATCATTTGTTTACACGAGCATGATTTCCTAAATGGATAATAGAACAAACGGATAACCGTCACAACCTTACTAGCAGCCCTGGGATGTCCCATTGAATACTACTCAGCAATGATTCTTTTACATGTCCACGAACACAGTAAACAAGTTTAAAAACAAACTTTTATTTCTGGCAATCTGCTGCCCATAAGGCACATAAGTAACAACTCCCGGTTTACACAATGCCATTTGCATTCACCAACCAAACAAAACTTAATCCTAAGTGCATTATAAGCTTAAAATTCTAACACCCATGATAGATAGTGCTGGTACCCCCACAATGCAATGTAGCACAATTAGACTTACTGTCACTTGAGATGTACTGTACGACAATGATGAAACAACAACTTCACATGCTATCTTCTAGGCTATGTCATGACCTATTAAGAACTCATACTCCAATTTGATACAATACAGCATGGCCTAATAAGAATTTGCATATTCATAGAGAATGTCCGAATTCTGATTGGAAAATACTGTGATATGATTAACAAGACCGTACATGTAACTAATAGGCATGGAGGACCAGTCATACCAATATCACAGCCCAGCAAGGTACCAGTACGAAACACAAATAGGATTACTGTCTACAGCTAAAAGAGCTATTTTTAGCACCATTACATATTGAAATCTGACACCTTTATAGACCTTTAATTAAAAAAACTACATGGAATATCTCTTATTTAAATACAAGTTTTATGATGCATACACAAATCTCTCTTGAGCCAGAATCTCAAGCGCAAAACTGATAAAACTTAGTAGGAATCTCAAGAGCAAAACTGATAAAACTTAGTAGGAGATGCATTTTAACACAAAACTTTGTACAGGCACATATGGAGGTTCACATATGATTTTGATAAGTTTCACTCATTACACTCTGTGCGCAATGGGTGGAGCTAAATTAAAAAATAATGAAATAATAATAATTATGATATATACATATGTTGTTTTTTTATTGTTTTTTTTTTTAACCTTAATAATCTTAATTAACCTCATAAATGAAATACCTTACATGAATACAGAACAGAATGATAGCATAGTAAGCAATTGTGCTGTTTGGCTAATAACAGTCAGAATAGTTTCATTCTGAGGTATGAATATAGTTAAAATCCTGGAGCATCTTGAGGGCACCTGAACCTCACGCAGAAAAGGTGCAGAAATATCCCAAGGACATGTATGTGCCCTTAGACAAATCTAGCACCCTGCCCCTTTTTAAATCAAGCTAGGGGTCTAAAGCATTAGGTATTATAGAGTCCATTTGTGCATTTACGCTGCTTGACATCGTTTATTACCACTTTTTGTGTAAAGTCACACAACCTAGCTATGCACTTTTAATGGTAGTTTAATTCCCTATTCATTATTCTACTTGAATCTGAGAACAACTATATTCCCTGATCTTTTAGTGCAATACAAAGTAACCTTTACCCTAACAAGTGAGGCCTCACATTTATAATGAAAAGATCAGGGAATGCAGCATTCTAAATTACTGTCTAAATTTCAATTCTAATCTTTTCCTTTTTTCAACAATTAATAGTCATTTTTTAAGATTTAAAGAATTTAGTACCTAATTACAAAATAAAACTCCTTAATACCAAAATAAAACTCCTTACTAACAAAATAAAACTCCTCACTAACAAAATACTACTTCAGTACTTAGTATTTTTGACTTAATATTCATCAAAAACTTGTTCAGTACAATCTACTCGATGACAAATACAAGCAGGCAAAGACAAAAATTAATAAGCCTCTTGACAATAATCTATTGGTGCCCAGGTTCTACAGGCAGGCCTTGAACACAATGTGAGCAGACAGAATGATCAATTCAGCTGGCGACAGCCATTTACAGCTGCAGAGATCCTTTTGAATGAAGCAACAGGTTGAAATGTCATGGTTATGATGTACCAATACCAACCTCATCATAAAGTTGGCCTCTGAGGATATTTAACAGAATAAACAGATTGACTATTTGGCAAATGGTGACAAAATTTCATTTGAAGTTTAACTTGGTATTCCCTAAAAAATAATATGAATATGAATGATTCATGCAGGGTTGAATGAGAACATTTGTAACATTTCTATAATCAAAAAATGCCCTTCATATCATTTATTAGTGGCTATATTTTTCAACAATTTTGGGATTTCGAAGAGTCACATGACCACTATTTCTGCAAGCACTGGATATTGGATTATATTTCTCTCAGTCCAGCTGGAAATCATTTTCATCATATGAGATTAATATACAAAATTGGAGCGTTTAATGTTTGCTCAGAACTAACTGATAAATGACATGAAAAGTCAAAATTAATCATAGGCAGCTGTAAGAGATTTGAGTTGCAATGGCAAAACATATTTGGGGGATTTTTGATTATACAATACATCTAATTCAATACAAAAACAATGATTAGTAAATATTGTGGGTGCAAAAACACCTCCTTGCTAATAAAACCATCCATGAATTTAATGATAAATATTATATTTCAAAATTACCCAGCATTTTGTGGGTTTTAGTCACTGAATACAATAAAAGATCAACTTAACAGATTACAATGAAAGTCGGTTTTTCATATCACTTCAAGTTCATGAATTTCTCATGCCAATCATTTTTAGAAATGTTTATTCATGATCTTTTGCACAGATAAAAACCAAATACTTTCTTTTCCATTCTTATTCCTGCCTAAGTTTTGTATCATAAATAAAACTAATTCTGAAACTAGATCCCTGAAAGTACTGCAATTAGTTAGAATCAGTAACAACATGTACATGACATTTGTAATCATTACTTCCAAATATTATATTAGTTACTTCATTTGACAACTAAGAAACATTTTGAAATGTTGAATAGTAATGTTCTACGAGAAGTACAATAGGTATTTTTTCGTTTTATATATTAGTTTTGTGAAAATATTATGTTATAGTGTATAATTGCTAGTTAATTGTCACTTCCTCCAAGCATTCAAACAAACAAAAATGTAATTAAAAAAATAATCCTGAAATGTAATCTTGTTGGCTGGGATGTATTTAAACGTGTAGAGGCAGCGTCAGCTTTCAAATCTATAAATAACCATCATGGTAGCAAAACATTTCCTTCTTTAAATCTTGTCATCAATTTGCATATCTTATGCAACTTTTGTGATGTATAACAGGCTGGCCTTGGTATTTCCTTTTGTAAAATCCTTAGTTTCATAAATGTTCATCATAATTCTTTAAAGTGGTGCAGCAAATTTTGTGTCATGCCTTAAATAAGATTCCAGCAGGAATAGACTTTCCTATCATTTTCAGTGACTGAGATTTAGGAAGAAATTGAAAGGATTACATAAAGGATATTGAGCTGTTTGCCCGGTCATGAATTTAAACTGATTGCAAACTTTGATCAGCTATATCTCAAAAACTAAAAGGGATATTTCCGAAATTCAAAAACTGATCAGCTCACATTTTAATCAGTCTTTCAAGCAGTATAGAATTTTCTGCATGTCCATAGACCTTTAACAATTGTAATTGTAAGTAAGGAGTTCAAACTATACCTTCTGCTGTCTGCAAGCATATCGTCTCACAATAGTCCCCTTCACCTGCATGGTTGTATGCTTTGACTCGAGCATGATACGTTGTGTCAAAATGTAATCCATCCACCGTGCATATGGTTTCACGACCGCAATACACCTCCTGCGAAGACAATTTGAGTGATTTAATTTTAAAAGTTTACTGCTTGTTCATGGCATATGTATATTAGGGGTTACGATATATCAATTATCACGATATCAAAAATACCCTGACCTACATAATATCGTGATATGACATTTGAACTTGTTAACTGCTTATTAAAGCAAAACTTTGCAAAACAAAATTTCAAAAACATTTCAAATGAATTGAGATTTGAACAGGATATTTGCAGCAAATCTAAATTCTTTTTTGCTTTGTTTCCTTAGCTCTTAGGTTTTATGAGATACATAGCATCTGCATAATCTACAAAAGCAGTTTTTCAAATAGGACGTAACATAGATGTCACGAAATGAAGATATATCGCGATATTTTTGTCAATGATATTTGATATCTCATTTACCCATATCTTCACAGCCCTAATGTAGACATCTAAGATGCAGAGGGGAGCCATCATTTATATGCTGAGGTAGTCAAACATGGTTGATGGTATACTTGGTCCTTTCAGGAATTAATTTTGTGATATTTACTTTCTCCCAACAAGTGCGAATGCACAGAAATGATACAGTTTACTAAGCTATGCTTACTGAATGACTGATTTTTGAACTTACAGTACTTTTGGCTTGTGTGAAGTTGAAGCTCTAGTTTGATTTTTCATATCATTTTTTCTGTTTGATTTTTCAGGTATCAAGAACTTTGTTTTGGATGTTGCATAGTGTTTTTGACATGTACTTTCATTTACTAACAAAATCAATTATCTTGTAGATTTTTGCAAGTTATTATCAGTTGATTATGACTACATATTTCTGTAAACAAATTGGTACATTGGCTCTGTGATGTTTTCATGTTTGTGATATAATTATACCTCTGGTTCAACACAAACCATCATTGGAAAATAATGAAAAGGTTCAGAACAACAGCTTTATGAAATGATGGGGGTATTGTTTTCATTTGCAATTCAAGATATTCCTGGAACAATGGCTAAACATTTAAATTTATAGCTAGAAAAGGATTCTACTGTTACATGTTATGTTCTGCTCATTACTAATAACAAAGTACTGGTCAACAGGTGAGATAAAGGATTCTACTGTTACATGTTCTGATCATTACTAATAACAAAGTACTGGTCAACAGGTGAGATAAAGGATTATACTGTTACATGCTATGTTCTGATCATTACTAATAAGAAAGTACTGGTCAACAGGTGAGTTAAAGGATTCTACTGTTACATGCTATGTTCTGATCATTACTAATAAAAAAAGTACTGGTCAACAGGTGAGATAAAGGATTCTACTGTTACATGCTATGTTCTGATCATTACTAATAAAAAAGTACTGGTCAACAGGTGAGATAAAGGATTCTACTGTTACATGCTATGTTCTGATCATTACTAATTAAAAAAAGTACTGGTCAACAGGTGAGATAAAGGATTCTACTGCTACATGCTATGTTCTGATCATTACTAATAACAAAGTACTGGTCAACAGGTGAGATAAAGGATTCTACTGTCACATGTTATGTTCTGATCATTACTAATAATAAAGTACTGGTCAACAGATGAGATAAAGGATTCTACTGTTAAATGCTATGTTCTGATCATTACTAATAACAAAGTACTGGTTATCAAGTGAGATAAAGGATTCTACTGCTACATGCTATGTTCTGATCATTACTAATAACAAAGTACTGGTCAACAGGTAAGATAATGGATTCTACTGTTACATGCAATGTTCTGATCATTACTAATAACAAAGTACTGGTCAACAGGTGAGATAAAGGATTCTACTGTTACATGCTATGTTCTGATCATTACTAATAACAAAGTTCTGGTCAACAGGTGAGATAAAGGATTCTACTGTTAAATTCTATGTTCTGATCATTACCAATAACAAAGTTCTGGTCAACAGGTGAGATAAAGGATTCTACTGTTACATGCTATGTTCTGATCACTATTAATAACAAAGTACTGGTCAACAGGTGAGATAAAGGATTCTACTGTTACATGCTATGTTCTGATCATTACTAATAACAAAGTACTGGTCAACAAGTGAGATAAAGGATTATACTGCTACATGCTATGTTCTGATCATTACTAATAACAAAGTACTGGTCAACAGGTGAGATAATGGATTCTACTGTTACATGCTATGTTCTGATCATTACTAATAACAAAGTACTGGTCAACAGGTGAGATAAAAAATTATACTGGCTATTCTGACATTACCAATAACAAAGTTCTGCAACAGGTGTTCTGACATCATTACTAATAACAAAGTACTGGTCAACAGGTGAGATAATGGATTCTACTGTTACATGCTATGTTCTGATCATTACTAATAACAAAGTACTGGTCAACAAGTGAGATAAAGGATTTTACTGTTACATGCTATGTTCTGATCATTACTAATAACAAAGTACTGGTCAACAAGTGAGATAAAGGATTTTACTGCATGTTATGTTCTGATCATTACTAATAACAAAGTACTGGTCAACAGGTGAGATAAAGGATTCTACTGTTACATGCTATGTTCTGATCATTACTAATAACAAAGTACTGGTCAACAGGTGAGATAAAGGATTTTACTGCTACATGCTATGTTCTGATCATTACTAATAACAAAGTACTGGTCAACAGGTGAGATAAAGGATTCTACTGTTACATGCTATGTTCTGATCATTACTAATAAAAAAGGTACTGGTCAACAGGTGAGATAAAGGATTCTACTGCTAAATGCTATGTTCTGATCATTACTAATAATAAAGTACTGGTCAACAGATGAGATAAAGGATTCTACTGTTACATGCTATGTTCTGATCATTACCAATAACAAAGTACTGGTCAACAGGTGAGATAAAGGATTCTACTGTTACATGCTATGTTCTGATCATTATTAATAACAAAGTACTGGTCAACAGGTGAGATAAAGGATTCTACTGTTACATGCTATGTTCTGATCATTATTAATAACAAAGTACTGGTCAACAGGTGAGATAAAGGATTCTACTGCTACATGCTATGTTCTGATCATTACCAATAACAAAGTACTGGTCTACAGGTGAGATAAAGGATTCTACTGCTACATGCTATGTTCTGATCATTACTAATAACAAAGTACTGGTCAACAGATGAGATAAAGGATTCTACTGTTACATGCTATGTTCTGATCATTACCAATAACAAAGTACTGGTCAACAGGTGAGATAAAGGATTCTACTGTTACATGCTATGTTCTGATCATTATTAATAACAAAGTACTGGTCAACAGGTGAGATAAAGGATTCTACTGCTAAATGCTATGTTCTGATCATTACCAATAATAAAGTACTGGTCAACAGATGAGATAAAGGATTCTACTGTTACATGTTATGTTCTGATCATTACCAATAACAAAGTACTGGTCAACAGGTGAGATAAAGGATTCTACTGTTACATGCTATGTTCTGATCATTATTAATAACAAAGTACTGGTCAACAGGTGAGATAAAGGATTATACTGCTACATGCTATGTTCTGATCATTATTAATAACAAAGTACTGGTCAACAGGTGAGATAAAGGATTCTACTGCTACATGCTATGTTCTGATCATTACCAATAACAAAGTACTGGTCTACAGGTGAGATAAAGGATTCTACTGCTACATGCTATGTTCTGATCATTACTAATAACAAAGTACTGGTCAACAGGTGAGATAATGGATTCTACTGTTACATGCTATGTTCTGATCATTACTAATAATAAAGTACTGGTCAACAGGTGAGATAATGGATTCTACTCTTAAATGCTATGTTCTGATCATTACTAATAACAAAGTACTGGTCAACAGGTGAGATAAAGGATTCTACTGTTACATGCTATGTTCTGATCATTACTAATAATAAAGTACTGGTCAACAGGTGAGAAAAAGGAAAGAAATAACAAACCCTAAAAGCGCCATTGTTGCCATCATCGAGCTCCAACACATAACCCTCTATCCAACTGGATGGATGGGCCTGCCAAGCGATGGTTACACTGTTATTCTCAGCACTGCACTCTGATGGAATAATAACGGGTGGCTCCGGAGCTGTGAAAATAAAAAAAAAACATCACAAAATTGCAACACATATCATTCCCTTATTTACCTAGAAACATTCCATTTATCTTAACTTAACATTTCATCATGCTGCACTGTAACCTTCCTCTTACTTTCAGTAAATCAAAAAGTAGTTAAAATTTCATAACCTCAGAAATTGTTTTTAACAGAAGAATACAACAGTATCTAGGACAAAAGTCAGTGTCCCTCTTGTTTTTTGCACTTACAAACAACAATGCACTACTTTCACTTTTATCCAAAACAAGGAGAGGGTAGACAGTTTGTTTTGACAGTATAAATAGCCTGGAAACAAACATCTTCAGCACAAAATGATATTGGCTCACTTTTAAATATTTGCAAATGACTACCCTTAAAAGTCTTACTGTCTAAAGTTGCCAATTGACCTTTATAAAGACAACCAATGCCGTAGACAGATTTGAAACAGAAAGAAAATTCAAACTGGGAAGTGCAGTACCTCATGCTAAATATTCTCCCTGCTCTGCAATATGTGATTTAAAATGCAGTTTTTTGGCCTTAAGATACTTGAGAGAATTTAAAATCATTAAATCAATTATTAAAAACCATCCAGGAGGGGCATCTGGACAGGTGAGTTTTATGGAAATTTGGAGATAATCTTAAAATGGTCATGAGAGGCTATCACTAAGAATGAAAGACATGATGATAATATAACAAGGTGCACATTTGTATATTGATGACAGTTGTCCGTGGAACTTTACATGTGATGAATTGCATCTTTCAAGATAGGGGAAGAAAGAAATACTATTTTGAAGACAATTGCACCTGCATGCTGCCATTTTAGTCATATGGCCTGGTAGCCAAAATCAAACATGAAATATTGTAATTCAGCTTGTTATGAAGAAATTTGAAATAGAATTTAATGAGCAAATGTACCAGCACAGTACCTATATGGCACTCATAGAGATGTTACATCTATTAAGATTCTGTGGCATATGTTTTGTGCTGTTATATCATGTGGATCAAAATAATTTTTGCATTGACAATACTTCAGTTTTTTGTATTAATGATAATAACAATACTAGATTAAGATTCTATTAGCTCTGTCCAGTGGTGGCACTACAGGGAGCATGGGCTATTTGCCCCCACACCCCTTCACAAAACTGTTTTTCCCCCACTTGCCCCCCCCCCCCCTAAAAAATTTGGTGAAGTGGCATATTTTGTCCAAATTATAGGCTTTTGCCGAATGACACAAAATTTCCCCTCACTTGCCCCCCTCCCGCAATAACCAAAATCCTGGTGCCGCCCCTTGCTCTAGTCTTGTAAATTGACAAACAAGGCTACAACAAAAAGTGCACTTCATAGAAGGAGAAATTTAACCTTCAAGCAAATAATAATATAAAGCTACTAATGATTTTGAACAAAGTAAATTTTTACTGACATGATACCAGATTTACTGACTAATCTCAAATTTTACCCCCAAAAATGAGAAAATAAGGGAATTTAGTCACACCCCTGGTAAGCATCTCCAACTCAGTACTTTCACAACTAATGTCAGACACTTTGAAGTCAAACAATCACTTGCTTTTTAATTCTGTAGAAGTTATTCTGATTCATTGATGAAGTTGAAGCACAGACACCACCCATGCAAGACGGTGGGCAATGATACACAAGAGAACCTCTGTTGCTTTAACATTAGGACAAACAGTGTTGCTATCTACACATTCACTCATAGACATCATGTGTCAACTGAGGCTTTAAACACTCATCCTAGTCTGCACCCTCATAAAACTACCAATAATCTGAATTCATATCTATGTGAATAAAGTGACAGCATTTTGCAAAACAGAGCGTTCAAACTCCTTACCAAAGTAGCACACTGTTGATATACTGACCTAAGAAATACCATAGGGAAAAAATATCTTAATTAAAATCTGAGTAAAAGTAATGATTAGTGTTCTAAGCAATTAAATTTCTATCAATAGAATTCCCAAATAACAACAATACTATGATCATTACTAGAAAGTCAATGCAGCAATGTGGTTTTTAACCCTTGATTGTTGTAAGAACGATATTGAAATTGTTTTATTCTACGTTGGTACAAACTTTCTGTAATTTCCACACACTATTGTCCTTTTCTCCAATTTGTGAAAATTACCACAAATACAGACTTTTTCATAACTGCAAACAAATCTTAATACAAATAACCAATACAAGAACAAAATATTTCAGAAAATATGTTTAAATCATTTAGTATGCCTTTAAACGCTGAATTTGACTAATTTGCAGATGGAGCATAATGGTAAGGTCTTTGAACACCTATGACCTTTTGGGTAATTCCCCTCAGCGTCCTCCTGTCACGTCCATATCAATGATCGCACTCCAGCCATTTCCTGTTTCCTGCAGTAAGAGCTTTCACCATGATCAAGATGAGGTTCCATTTTACCTTGTTGCAATTATTCAAGCACTCTTAAATGTCTTTCTTTTTTTCCACCCCTTTACCGTCATAGCAGTAATGTAGGCTCTTTTCACAAGTTCTGTTCCCATAATATTCTGGGTTCCATCTTCAACTTTATTTTTGTTTTTATCAAAGATTGGATCATCGCATGCAAGGAAAACTTAATCATAGAGCTCTGCTACATTTTCAAGGGTATTTCTTTGCCTTTTTCTTCGCCTCTGGCAAATAAAGGATTTGACAGTTTGTCCACTGGCTTCATTGAATTTAGACGTTTATTGAAGGCGGCAGGTTCCTCTCGTGCTATTGATCAAAATCTCCAGTAGTCTAAGAACTCACGAGATGACCTGAACATGTGCTGAAGATACAAATCATTCATACAAAAGAGCTCCCATGAAATGTATAAATTTCCTGACAGTGATTTTAAAATGAGTTACTTGCCATGTATTAAACATGAGGTGTTGTCAACATAATCCCGGAGACTTGTTATACACAACAACAACTCACCATCAGGGACCTCAGGTTTCTAGCTTTGATACACAAAGTCATCTTCAGAAGACATTTGTATTCACAACAACTAGCTTCATTACTTTCTTACGAGCTCTTTTCACACACGATGAAAGCAAGGATCATCTTAATGAAGATTGATAGCAACCTGTCTTGTTCCTTCCAGCAAGTATTCTAATCCGTAAATGATAAACTCTTCTCTATCTATCATGAATTATACATGTAAATTTGCACCTGCAAGTTTAAAAAGTGACTTACAGAGTATTCCAAAAGTTGCACTCAACAAAATACAAGTGTCATTATTTTGGTAGGCGAAATAACACCATTGGCATGACCGTATATCATAAAGAAAGGAGAATATTTCTATAAAAGTTGTTTCAAGAATTCTCAATAAGTCAAATCACGAATGAATTGATTCTTTTTTGTTTTTGGATAATTGGATTTGGGGGCAACTGGAGAGGTGGGAATATATCAAACCTCCCTCTTTGTGATAATGTTAATCTCAGCATTCTCCTTTGATTGGCTTGCGGTGAGATGCAGGTGTTTACACTTCATCTTATCACAAGTTATCTCTTTGAATTTCATATGAATAAATCAAATGCACGATGGATAGAAAGCAGAAAAGACATTAAATATACAAAGGAACAGCAAAGAAATAGAACAAAGAAGATGAATACAAGACTAGTGCAAACGGCATGAGAATTAAACAAGCATTTAAAATCAAAATCATTCAAACTGAGCTAATGCACTTGCCATACACATGCTAGTCCTTTATTTGATCAAAAGTATACTCATTTTTGTTCAAGACTTTTGTGCTTTCTGATACATAATATCATAGCTTTCTCCCTTAGAAGACTACCTTTCCAAAGAAATTACAAAGTACCATTTAATTCCCTAACTAATAACAATTACTAGGACTAGAGATTTGATCATTCTATTATGATTTGATAAATAAGTTCATGCAAAACCTTGTTTTGAAGCCCTCGTATCATAAGTTTGTTATAATGTAAAAAAGATATTTATAACATGGTAAATTTCTATTTTATGCAACGATTCAATAAAAAGAGCTGTTGGGAGAAAGGGAGGGGGTTACATTCTCAAGAATTCCTTATTATTATTAAATATAAAAGTACATACATATACATAATAAGACACGTAGCAGAAATTAGAATGTAAATAAATAAATAAATACATAAATAAATAAATATTTAAAAAAATAAAAGATACAAAATAAGAAAAATTAAAGATAAAAGGTTAAAAACAGTAATTCTAACTCTCCTGCATGTAAGTAAATTGCCCCAAGGTAAATAATGAATTTTTGTAGAAATCTGTATTTTGGCACTATGTTAGGGTTTTAAAGGTTTATGTTTTAAAGTGCTAGATAACTTTAGTAAGTTATAAATCTTTGAAGTATACTTTAAAAACTTCCTGATTCTGTCTTTGTCTTTCTGTAAGATTAAATGATACCGAATGGGTACAGCATAAAGAACCTGCAATAAAATAACTGATTTAAACAGATTAACTCTGCAAGCAGATAGCCTGTAGGATCTCCTTCTTTCATCAAACTGAAAGAACATGCAAAATTGAATAAAAAAGCTTCAAGTAACGTAAAATCAAAAATGCTTCAACGAACTGCAGACAATTTGCTATAGTTGGGCTAAACTTGAATTTTCTTTCCAGGAATGGCAAACAAGGACAATTCTGTAAATGATATAATGCATGTCACCTCATATAAATAATATGAGCATCCAATTGTCAAGAAAACACTCTATACACATCAACTCATTATCATGAAAACAACAGTTTACAACTGTAGAGCAAGGCACAAATACTGTAGAGCAAGGCACAAATACTGTAGAGCAAGGCACAAATACTGTAGAGCAAGGCACAAATACTGTACATTAAAGAAAAACTTATCATCAACATAAATATAAAAAACATACTGAATTCATTCAATCAATTTCTAGATAATCTACTTAGGACATATCATTTATTTGGGACCATGAAATGTCAAGCATTTGTTTCAGAAATTTCTCTGAGTGTTGAAGTAATTAAATCTTCTTTTTCACTTTCAGGCAATGAGTGATGCAGCACAAGGACGCGCTTCTTGGATACTCCTTGACAGGGAACAACTCAGCCAATGATGCTCAAAATCTTTTAACTGACTGAGATACACATCATTTATCTTCAGAACTACAAATTTTAAATATTACAAACATTGTGGTATCAATAATATGAATGAACAAAGTAATTAGAAACAGCAGGTCAAATGCATATTGTAAGTTAACACAAAAGGGCTACAGCACGGGGTCATAAGGTCAAGAAGAAATATACCAAGCAGGGTAAGGATGCAGCACTCATGCACATTTGTTACCTTTAAATTCATTGGCTGATCCACCGAGATGAACATGAAGGAATTCTATCCAATGATGAGGCACAAAAACAATAAAGACAGAGACTTTACATTTAATATCACTTTGGTTGAATCTATAAATATCTAGTAATTTCTCTGTCTAGGGTGACGTTCATGCAATGTTAGCTCACATGCAAATACCAGTGACAGGTATATAAACTTATTTGTAATTCTTAACGGTCCAGAATTTCCTTCAGTATATTTTATAAAAAACAATTGTGGTGATGTCAGAAATGTGGTAATGTCTGGTATCTGACAGCACACTGTTGTTTTTCACAGAAAGGATGAACCTGTTCAATGTATCAACTTAAACAGGTCATTATCACACTCACAAATAAATGCCTAAAGACTTTTACAATCTTTTCAAACATTCACTTCAGTTTGTGTCTCAGTTTGAGTTTAAAACATTTCCATAAAATATCAGGACACAAATATGAAATAACAGGGAGCTGCCATGGGAATACTAAGTGATATCAATAGATACATGATAAGTTGGCAGTTTTACATACACATCACTTATCAAACTTGTCTGCAATGTGGTAGGTAAGGATTTTACATCCCTTACTCAACAGCTAAAGTTATATAGAGATGTCTATGGTTGTTTGATAAACCAGTTGTCAAGCACTCAGATGGAAACCGGTACTAGATGAAACCGGTACAACCGGGGATGGAACACGGTACCAACGGGAATAGAACCCGGTATACCACTAGGGATGGAACCCGGCATACCACCGGGAATGGATACCGGTATATAAATGGGGATGGAATTGGTATACCACCAGGGATGGAACCGGCATACCACCGACGATGAAACCTGATATACCACTGGGGATGGAACCTGGTATACCACTGGGGATGGAACCGTTATGGGGATGGAACCCGGTATACCACCGAGGATGGAACCCGGTATACCACCGGGGATGGAACCCGGTATACCACCGGGATTGGAAAATGGAACCCGGTATACCACGGGGGATGGAACCCGGTATACCACCGGGAATGGAACCCGGTATACCACCAGGGATGGAAGCCGGGACCAGGTATACCACTGGGGATGGAACCCGGTACCACTGGGAATGGAGCCCAGTATGGGGATGGAACACGGTATACCACCGGGGATAGAACCCGGTATACCTCCGAAGATATAACCTGGTATGCCACCGGGGATGAAACCCAGTATAAGAATGGAACCCGGTATATCACCGGGGATGGAACCCGGTATACCACTGGAAAAGGAACCCGGTATACCACCAGGGATGGAACCCAGTATACCACCGGGGATGGAACCTGGTATGGGGATGGAACCTGGTATACTACAGGGGATGGAACCTGGTATACCACTGGGGATGGGCCCCCAGTATAAGGATGGAACCCGAACTACCACCGGGGATGGAACCCAGTATACCACCGGAGATGGAACCCGGTATACCACCGGGGATGGAACCCAGTATACCACCGGGGATGGAACCCGGTATACCACCGGGGATGAAACCTGGTACCACCGGGAGAGGAACCCGGTATGGGGATGGAACCCGGTATACCACCAGGGATGAAACCGTGTACCACCGGGGATGAAACCCGGTACCACCGGGAAAGGAACCCGGTATGGGGATGGAACCTGGTATACCACCGGGAATAAAACCCGGTACCACCGGGAATGGAACCGGTACCTTTAGAATGCCAATGTAACCGGTAGACCATGGAGGTCTGGAATGTGTACGGAGAAGCAGTTTAACCATACTAATCAAGACAATCATATATAGCATTCACCGGGAATGGAACCGGTACCTCTAGAATGCCAATGTGACCGGTAGATCATGGAGGTCTGGAATGTGTACGGAGAAGCAGTTTAACCATACTAATCAAGATAATCATATATAGCATTATTATCTGATTGTTGATCAAATATCTCTATAAGGTAGTAAATATCAAAATACATGCAAATATAAAAAGTAACACAGGGCAAAGAACTTGCACAGCATTTTAAGCATAACAAAAACAAATTGATTACAAAATATCTGAGAATTATATTTTTCAACTATCATGGAAATTTTAGGTTCTTGTTCTGACTTCTTAATTGTTTTTCACAAACAGTTCAAACAACGCTCTAGTAATATATGCTTTAAATGCCACATCATATCAACCTTTAACGCGATGATTTTTGACATTTCTTTTTATAGAATCAACCACCCAACACACTGATAAACATGTTTATCCATAATAAATGAGTTCCTAAGGCAATACCTAGTTGCGAAAGAAAAACAACTCTTGCATTAAATGGTGTTACTGTATCTATTCCCAAACCAGAATCACTATCTTCCTGATGTCATAGAGTAAAGTAGTTTTGCCTTCCATCACACCAAAACCTACTTTTAACCTCATTCAATTTTCATGACAGCTTTGAAACATGGCAGTATCCTCAGAGAAAATGAATTCACTTCAAGGAATCGAAATAGCTTTTATCCTACAAATGGGCCTGAATAATTGATACATCAAATGAATTCAAAAATTCCCTCATGGAACAAGTGATACAACAATCTTTACACAACAAGCTTATCAGCTGTTGTAATGTTGTATATTCAATCAAAGATAACCTTGCCTATTTGATGAAGTTGGATGATTTTACAATTGTGAGCAAGAATACTTCAAAGCTGTATCCATGGAAATAACTGCAGGAACTACAAACTCATTTTCTGCTTGAAATATTAGTTTTTTAGGCTTTATGAAAGAATTAAGTACATTATTGTTGATGTACACTTATAATAGATTTAAATTGAATTATCAACAAATTTGCAAGATAGGCCATTAAGTCAAATTATGCTTTACCTTGGCAAAAGCTCTCCTTCATAAGAATTTAAGCTCAATCTTAGCTCACATAGGCATGTACCTGCTTGTAGCATACAAGCTCATTTTTTCATGTGAGGCTTTAATTGCCAGTCATGGAGAGCATAATGATCATTCTGAAGTTTGCAATACATTAAATGTAAAGGGTACACCAACGGTTTATAAACATAGCATCCATAAGTATCAGTAAGGAAATGAACACAATCGAACGTAATGTAAGTATGAGTTAAAAATAGTTTTGAATTTAAAAGCAGTTTAGGCTAAGTGCATTCACAACATCTGATGGCAAAACATTCCTATCGTTTAGTGTGAGAGCAACAGACATAATAGGATTCAGTTTAAGATCATGCCTATTTATTGGTTGGAATTAGCTTACCTTTATCAATAGATTATTGTTATTTGATTTTATAAAGCATTGTCACTACTAGGAGTACTGGGATATCCCCCTCCCTTCCCCTTACTTTTTGGGGAGAAGAGACTATTTGAAATCCATGATTTTACAGACTAAACTTAGCCATCTTCTTTATATTGCACAACTCAGATGGCAAATTGGTGAAAACCAATCCAAATAAAAGTACATAGGCATCTGTAAGCTCACCCTTTGAAACATGACAGCTTTAAAAACCTCATAAATTGGCTTGTTTCATAATTGGTTTATCCAATTTGTACAGTCATAACATCAAATCATAAATAAAGGAAAGTAAAAGTAATCCAGTTGATTAAAATTTTTCTTGTTCCCTGAAGGAGCAAAATAAAACATTATTTTCAATTAAAACTTCAAAGGTTTGGGAAACGTGTGGAAGTATTTGCATGCACAGCAACCTGCAGGCAAGATTTCACTCTGTTAATATAATCTGCAAAGATCATTACAGGTACAGTATATGAACGTGTATGAAATTCACATTAGATTTCTTCTAATAGCTAGAAACCAATAAATATAATTAAGATCCACACTTACAAAGTTGAATTAATCTTCAATAAAAATTCTTTAGAAAATGCACGAATGGCAATTGTGTCACAGATCATTTTGTAAAACCTTATTTTCTTTGTCAAGACGTTTTCGTAGACTTAACATTTTGATTGTACTTTCAAATCTGTAACTTAATCTGTATCTTTGTCTTATATTACCTTGTTACTATATTTACTATTTTATTTATTTTTGTTTTCATGTACATACTTGCATGACTGTTATAGGTGTATAATTGTTATAAGAACTTTGATGAACTTGGACTTAACTTGAACTGAAGAAATATTTGAATATCTTATCGCAATATCTTATTGCGGTAAGGATATATCTAAGTTTAAAGTTCTGTGTTATCTATGTGGAAATGACTGGTTTAGTCTATTATGGAAGGTTGGCGCCCTCATCCTCACATTCATAAAAATTATTAATGTATTTTAAAGCAAATTTATTTAACTTTTTTTATTATTTCAGATTATTTTTCTTTGAACTTTCACTTCAGGTGGTAAATTATAATTACCCTTACACGATTTGTTGTACTACTTTCCTAATATATCCAATGGTTGTAAAACCACAAAATCACAGGACAAAATATGATGTAAAACATTTTAAACAACTTTGAGGAATCTGAGGCTGTGATGTCACAACCAGTCTGATTTTAGTCGTTTTTACACAAATGATACCAAACTTTAAGCTTGAATATCTCCTTAATGGAATAAGATTTTGGAATGCTTTCTTCACCATTTTGTCTCTTTTGAAGTCCTCTTTTATATAAAATGATGCTTTATCCCTGAACTAATCCTTCTTTTAACTTGAACTTTTCTGGTAGATCAAAATTATGCTAAAAATGATCGGTTTGTGTTACATTACTTCAATTTGAATTCTGATCTTGGACATTTATCAATGAAGAAGATTACAAAGAAAAGCAGCTAAACATCCCTCAGTTCCCTTGCACATCTCTTTTCTTGTAACATGGCCAAAAATTGTGAATGTTAACGTTTTGTTGTTCAGCGCCCCTAGAGGTCTGGGGTCAACTACTCTAGCAGGCAAGGGCCCGATCGTTATGCTACTAAGCATCACTCTTTCAAAACACAGAAAAAGAATTATTTACAAATGGATTAACATCAAAATGTACAGTGGAATCACTATGGTAATGAGTGGAATCACCATGGTAATGAGTGAAATCACTATGGTGATGAGTGGAATCACTATGCTAATGAGTGGAATCACTATGCTAATGAGTGGAATCACCATGGTAATGAGTGGAATCACTATGGTAATGAGTGGAATCACTATGGTAATGAGTGGAATCACTATGGTAATGAGTGGAATCACTATGCTAATGAGTGGAATCACTATGCTAATGGTAATGAGTGGAATCACTATGCTAATGAATGGAATCACCATGGTAGTAAGTGGAATCACTATGGTAATGAGTGGAATCACTATGGTAATGAGTGGAATCACTATGGTAATGAGTGGAATCACTATGGTAATGAGTGGAATCACTATGGTAATGAGTGGAATCACTATGGTAATGAGTGGAATCACTATGGTAATGGGTACAACCACTATGGTAATGAGTGGAATCACTATGGTAATAAGTGGAATCACTATGGTAATAAGTGGAACCACTATGGTAATAAGTGGAACCACTATGGTAATAAGTGGAACCACTATGGTAATAAGTAGAACTACTATGGTAATAAGTGGAACCACTATGGTAATAAGTGGAACCACTATGGTAATAAGTGGAACCACTATGGTAATAAGTGGAAACACTATGGTAGTAAGTGGAATCACTATGGTAATAAGTAGAATCACTATGGTAATAAATAGAATCACTATGGTAATAAGTAGAATCACTATGGTAATAAGTTTACATATTTTCTATCAATGGAGCCTGAAAATTACAAGAAAGCTTCTATATTCATCGTTATCATTTTTAGATTGATGCCCTCGGGAAAATGAGTCCTTTTGAAATGGATGTAATTTAAATCACATTAAAGATAACTTGCATTGGTAATACTACTTACCCAATGCAATCCATCTACCAGGAATTTGATCTAAATACCAAATTCCTGCATCTACCAAGGAACGTGACACCAGATGTTCCAACCCAGAATGCAAAGTTGACAGCATTTATGAAATTGAAGGATTTATATAGTACATTTCAAGTCTCTTATTCACATCTCACTCTTGTATCTTCTTATTATTTGACCCCAAAGTTGCTTCACATGTCAAGTATCCTACTTTGTAATATATCACACCCATAATCATTTTAAGAAAAGTTGTATAAAAACAATCTCCACAGACATCTTGAATTGAGTCAGAGTGGTGGAGCCAGTCAGAAAATGAAAAGTTTCAATAGCATCTATCTCAGAGATGAAGATATGTTTCTTTAATAACACAGGCAGAAGGAATCTCTTTGAGTTGGTCCTTAACAATGTAACTGCAGAGGTGCCTGCAATAGAATATCACTACATGATTCATATACACTTTAATACAGAATGACACAAAGTGGCTTCAAACATATGACACAAACTGTATGCAGGAAAGACAAAGGGTACAAATCCATTAAATCATGAGGTATTTGGGTTATGAAATTACTTCCAAATTGATTTTGTTTCTTGCCCAAGAAGGGTTTAGTTTTTGGTTGCTTTCTTCTTTGTATGTTCTTTTGTAGCTTCCATGTATTTCTGTGGTCCACAATGTCACACCAATTGTTCATCCATCTTAGATGACTTTCATGAACTTAGGACCAGAGACTGAATCACTCTTTGCTTTCACTGTTCAATTTAACTTTTCATTACAAAAATTAAATCCCCAATTTTCATGTGACTGATTTCCTGGTATCTTTTTGATTTCTGCCAAATGAAGTTATTGCTTAGGTGGACATTACTAGCGAAAAAATTAACTTCATTCACAGCAATCCAACGCAGGCTTTTGCAACATAATGTTCCATTCAGCATGCCTAACACTGCAGCTAAGATGTTTTTGCATCAATCTCCTTTCTTGAACAGGAACCATGTTAAAGAGGCGATGTCATCTCAAGACAAATCGCAATGAAGTCAGTAAGTACATGGCATGTACTTACACACATCATCAACGTATTACAATCGTTCCAAATTCAGAGAAGCGTATACTATAACATTGTGTGTAAGAAGATTACTGAGGTACATGCATGTACATGAGGAAATATGACATGGCCGAGCTGAACAAAACTGTACAAATTCGTCGTTAGTTTAATCATGGAGCTAATAACTGAAATTAACTCAACCAAAACCTCCATGTTTTAATTTAAATGTAGGGGAAAAGACAAAGAAAAAATGTTGCCTTGACAAGATTTGAACTTGTTATGTTTGGCAAAAAAGCAAATCGTCTGAAGCCCTTCACGATATCCATTCGGCCACATCAATGCTTGATTGTATAGGTTGCTATATTATTAATATAGTATGACATATGATCGAAATACGTGCAGTTGGTTGAAATTTCAAGCAATCAAACAAATTGAACTGAATGTCCTTCTGCCGAGATCGCACCTTTCAACTGCATGCACTTGTTGCTTTTTAAGTCCCTTAAAGTTGCCCCTATTATTTACTTTCCAAAAGAGCTCACTTGAAATAGTTGATTAGCAAATGAGTGAAAAGATATATCATTTGTGCAAGTTATTTAATTCTATAAGCTTTATCTTGACTGCAGTATTTCAACACAAGCTCTTTTACATACTTATCGCTGCAGGGTTAATTCCATTTAATTTGATGGCAAAAGCTGTACACAGTAAAACCAGGGAGTTGCCATTTAGACTTGAGCAACAACAAGAATTTATTCTGCACAGGGCAAAACGTCATCCTGCTATACATCTCTTTACATTCACTTCAGAAACATCTCTTTCATCGGATTTCATCACACACTTATGAATCTTGAGTGTTAAAATTACGACTGGATGGAAATTTGCACGGAATACATGATGGCTACGGGCATGATATTTACCATAATTTCATATTTTGGATAAATATCAAGTTATTAACTGCATCAACTGCTGTTGTAACATTCCATAAATGCCAATAAAATGGCTATCTATTTGAGAGCTTTATTGAAAAGAGGAATCCCTTTAACTTGGGATGGGAAAATGAGCTCTTTGGCAAATTGATAGAGCTAGGGAAAAGTACTTCTGGGAATAAAATAGTGATTAGATGAACCACAGCATATTTGAAAGATTGGAGAGAAATTCCAAGAATATTGTTCTCAGATTTGGACTTCAGATAATGATTGGAATTTAACAATCTAAAATGAAAAAGACGAAAAATTGTGAGAAATTTTGTAAAAATAAATTTGACTGGTACTTTATTCAGTTTTGCAATAAAAAAAACTCATATTCCTGCTAATTCCTACATTTAACTTAAATCTCTCCAATTGTTCTGTATCTAGAAAAGAATATCATGATGATTAATGATCAATTAATGTATAGAAAGAAAACATCTGCAAAAGGGAACATTTTGTTAATAACAGCCAGTTTAAATAAGATATCAATTCTTACAGGAAATGTGAATGCAATTTCTTTCCATTCAATTTTAATGAGGGCAAGGGTCCAGCTGAAGACCAGGGTACTCCACATGTTGAAGACCTTTTGCACCCTGTTGTTAATTAAATTTGTCGGGGAGTAAAAGGAAACTTTTTTTGACTTAATACCATATTTGACATAATAAGTGCCAGGGGCGCTAACAAAAATAAAATTGCACCACTTTTTAGGCCCAAAGTTTCTTCTTAATAAGCACCCATGCTCAGGGGCCATGTACAGTGTGTTATTCGAAATGCACTGTACATATATGTGAAGTAGTTATATACTAGCTCCACAATAACCAGGATAAAAACATTGTGAATGTCACATGCAAAATAAGCAAAGAATGTAAAAAACTTCAGCATTTTAAGTCCTCAAGTTAATCAAATAAATTATGTTATCAGTCAAAAAATGTTGGGTGGGCGCTTACTAGAGCAGGGGCGCTTATTAGAGCAGGGGCGCTTAATACATCAAATACGGTAACACATTAAAACAAATTAAAAAATTCCCCACTTTTTCTATGGGAGGGTAGTAGCTAGCCGTCTATCCTCCCCCATTGGAAACAATCCTGGTACTACCCCTCAACCAGAGAGTTTGAAATCAAACATTTACTACAGAGTTAGGACCATGTTTTATTCTTCCCTCATTATTTCCTAATACGCTCTTAGATGCGTAATGACAAAATTACTGCTAAAAATAATTTGTTAGTGAAGATAGGGGCCTGAAACAGATTCTGCCAAAAAAAAAGGACACAACAATTAATATAAGTTCCAAGATGTTCCATGCAGAGAAAAAGATTTTAAATTTGAGATACAGCACTACAGAGAACTGCACATGCACTGCCATAGCATGACATTAGTATTACCTACTGTAGATGGACCTGATTTGCAATTCCATTATAATTATATTACTTTTATTTCTCCTGTGCAATTACATGATTTATCTAATGTCTGGTACAGCGGTGGTTAATTTACACAATTGGATAAGATAACCCTAGAAGTCATATCATAGTGTTCATTTTTTGACATACAATTTTCTTGCAACTTGTTTGAGAACAGTGTTTAAGAATAGACTTTCTAGCAAAACTACATTGCAGTTGCTTTTTTAATGATACCTTGTGTTTCCCTTGAAATTCTTTGGAGCATTAGTTTCAACAAATCTTTTGACTTTTAGGATACAAATCTCACATGATTAGTTTGTTTAAATCCTTGTTTTCTTCATATAAGAGAAAATTATACATTCAAAAAACTTGACATGATCAGATCTGACCCATTTAAATTGCTTCAAGGTGAAAGTGGGATGTTAGCAAATGGCAATAAGAAAGATGTATGTAGCAATAATTTATGAAAGTATATCAGCTCTAAGTATGAGAAGAAGAAAAATATTTAAAAGTTAAAAATTAAACCAACAAGTTAACCTTAAAAAAATCAAGATGATGGCAATTCCAGTTGAACAGTTCTTTTCGTGGAACTATCTTAAGGCAAAATTGACTTTTTCTTCACAAATTTATTACTAACTTTTCTTTCTATTGGTATCAATGTAGTGGAATGGAGATGTACATTTCTGAATGGCAGCATTAAAAGGGAAACAATGAAGGAAAAAACAATGAAATAAGAAATACATTATTCTAGCATCTATCTCCAATTTTTGTGCAAAAAAAATAATTCTCTCAAATTTAATTTTGGAAATAACTGCATGAAATGCACCTATATATAATATGAACAAATTTAACCCAAAACACTGTACTTTAAACTGTGATAGATTTAACCTAAGAAAGGCTTGATATTTATAATCTAGGGGCTCGATTTTAAAGCATTTAAGAATGGCTATATTAGTACTAACACACAAAGTGGGTGATCAGTTAAAACATTTCATATAATTACATTAAAGTTAAAGTCAAACCTAAATAAAACACTTCTTTCAGTCTTAATAAACAGAATATGCATAATAAACCATGCCTACATCAGTCAACATACATTTTTACTTTGCTAATCTACATAAATACTGGAAGTATGTTAAAGATAAGATTAATTGACTTTCCCTTATTTTTGTGAAATTTTGTACAATTTTTGTGAAATTTGGTTCAATTTTGAGAAATTATTTTTTAATTTTCGGGAAATGTTTACAAATTTCACTCAAATTTCCAATAATTTTGTCAACTTTTAATTTTACTGATTTTTTCTTTATTTTCATGTTAATATTTTCCTTATATTACCTCCCAACCAAGCAGGTGAAATCCTCTCATAAGGGCAGTGAAATCCTTTCAAAGGGGGCAGCTTTCCCCCTCCTGCCAATTCCTATGCCTCTGCATGCTGCTCAAATTAAATTCCATTCAATATTACTCCCCAGTCAATATTTTCATACTTAAGATGATGACAATAACACCATACAAGTATTCCAAGGTGAAAATAAGAAACCAGTTCGTTGTTACAAAGAAATGCACTTTTGTAAGACATCCTCCCAGCTAATTTTAATTTCACAAATGGCAAGATACAAAATACAGAATTGCATATAAAATTCCTCCTATTCGATGAAGATGTGTGACAGAAACTATGGTCTAATGAACGAAGGCACGGCAACGTGGCTGCCCTTACACCAATCAATCAATATCTACGTATACCCTTCTTCAGGCCCCCATCTCCTCTTGCATGAATTAAGCAAAAACATATGAATACTACATAAGCAAGTTTTGATTGTCAATTTCAGGCAGGCTCCAGTAGGCTTAATTTCATCAATTGGCCAAGAAGACTGTCGCTCGAGCGGCGATTGATACAAAATTCTGCACAAAAAATGGTTAACTAGCAGAAGTAAATATTACAAATTAATTCATCTACATGCTTGCAAATTTATGGTCTTTGCATGGAAGGTATCACTTTATCAGTTATCTATGTACTTAAATAAAAAATAAGGAGGGGAAAAAATATATTTCCATCAGCTTTTAAGACAACCAGTAAACAGTATACACACTCCAATAATCAAAATTATGTTATTATAAATTATTATCTACCATCGTAACTTCTAATAATAATTTTCACATTATCCCCATTTGAAGAAATAGATCAATATTTATCTTCAATTAACAGCCTTTTTAAACACTTTTTGAAAAGCACTTTATTAGTTTAATTGAAGAAAACCAGAACCAAAAGGTTTTGTGGTTCCGATGCTTTTTTCAAATAAGCTGATTGATTTGCAAAAATTGTATTAATTGTCATGTTATTGCATATCATGAAATATTTGTTCCAAGATATCTATTCGTAAACCACACCCACCATGCAGATCAATAAAATTGTTGACATCAGCATTTGCACAATAATTAAGATTATTATAGCAAGTATGATGCAAAGACGGTTGCTCATTTATTCTATTTAAAGAATTTGTCAGTAAGCCCTGCCTACTCACTAATATTCATGACATAACTACCACAACATTAGAGCATATGCACAGACCATGACCTATCTGTGTACCTGATAAAGCACAAATCTGATATATTCTTCATGAAATACAGTATGGTACATCATTTAACACGTTCACATTAAGCCATGTCCACAATGCATACTAATGACATCTGCTGATAACATAAGCATGTGCAACCAACAAAATTATCATGCCTAATATGATGCAAAACAGATACAGTTGCTCATTTATCACTTTTTTTCTCAAAATTTTCACTGTAAGCCCCACCACTTATTAATAGGCATGATATCACCACCAACAACCAATAGGGTGCATCTACAGAGACCATGGGCTATCTTTGTACCAAATATGACAATGAATCCAGTTTACAGTTCTTGAGATGTTTTCGCAAGCTCTTTTAAGCAAAATCATATTAAGCCCAGCCCACTATGCACATTCATGAATATCAACATATTTACATCATGAACATGTACACACCAGCTAACATCATAATTATTCAAAATATGAAACAAAACAGACATGCGCTTGTTAAAATATGAGCATTTCAAGATTTCTACAGTTAGCCCCGCCCACTCAATAACATGCATGACATCACAAGCAAAGAAAAATAGGGCACATCTACCAACCATGGGCTAGCGGTGTACCAAATATGGCATGAATCCAGTCTACCATTCTTGAGATGACTTGTTTACAAAGTCTTTTCAGCAAAATCATATTAAGGTCCACTATATGCATAAATTAATAAAATTCATCATTTTTACATCTCGATCATGTACACACCAGCTAACATCCTTATTACACCAAATATGAAGAAAACAGACACACGGTTGTTAAAATATAAGCATTTCAAGATTGGCCATCACATACATAATGTACATACAGACACACATACACACCCTTACATACATGCACACATACATATTACACAAACAAGCCATCATAACCGCATAGGTTCCTGATGCTATTACATCAGAACCAAAAATAGCATAATAATGAATGACTGAGTTGCAGTTCGAGTGTCAAGTTACTGCAAGTTTTCACCTTTTTTGATCAATGTCTGAATATTCATTCATGTTAATTTCAAGAAAACATTTGACCTTGAATACAATCATCAAAGGTTATGAGGTATTTTAATTAAACCTAAACAAATCAAATTGTATGCATAGTGGCTATTTTGTTTCTTTTAAATTATTTAACCAATAGTAATGATGCTACTAACAGACACTGTAGGGATGATACATTAGGTACAGCCTTGATTTGAAATTCCTGCTAAAACATGACTTTCATATCAAAAAACTAGGAAACTAAAGCTTACATTGATGCTATCCTCGTATACTTTGCTAATTATGTTGTTATCAGTAAAGCAATCAATTTGAAAGCTTGGAAAACTCTCAAACTCAAATTTTTACAAGCTTTTAAAACAGTGAAAAACCACACACATATCTAAATAGTGGTAACGAAGTTTTTTTGCCAAAATCCACACAACATGGTACTCTTAGAAAGAAAAAAAACATTTTTCTTTTTACTTTTCAGATCAACATCACAAGAAACTAACTCTGTTTAATTGTCACAACAGACAGAATTCCTCCCAAAATCTCAACCATCACTCTTAAAGATGGTAAGCAATTCCATCTGGGAGCACACAAGTACTGTACTAGTGCAATCTCCTAAGTGACGCTTGTGCTTACGACAGAGACGGGATCATCCTTCTTGTTTTCTGATGATATTTCATTTCTACACAATTCTTAAGCACTTTCCTCACTGTGAATTAATTAATACTTGCCACATTCCCATGAGGATTCCATTTTTCACTCAGATATTTGGGCACCAGCAAGAACTTTCATTAACTTTTAATCAAAACATTCTTACTTTGGCAATTCTGGTCTTAAAAAGTGTTTGAATGTATGCAAAAAAAAAGCTCAGCTGGGTGTGAAGGCAGGATTCTGATTAAATATAACAAGTTTACTCTCTAATTTGAAAAGACAGAAAATTATAATTTTAGTACAATATATTTCAAAAGAGATGAGTTATGTGTGATGAGTTGCAGAAAGAAAAAAAATATGTGCAAAGGGGTTAAATTTCATTACTGTAAGAATCTACTAATGTGTACATAGGAGTGTACAAAAAGTATGTTTGAGGGATACATTCAGTGGTCAGACATGAAGGGTGCAACGACCGTGAAACAACACTGTGAAAAACTACTTTGATATCTTGTTCCACTCTATACACAGAGGCGTAGGAAGGATTCCCTCTCAGGAGGGGCAAGACCCGAAAAACTTCCCGCTTAAAAGAGGAAATACTGCACTGCAAAATAATGCTTAAATTGCTCCTAATCAGAAAATTTCCAATTTTCAGGAAATATCCTTGGATTTTCAGGAAATTTTCCATCTTTTTCATAAATTTTCTTCACTTTTTGGGAAATTTCCTCCATTTCTTAACTTTAGAAAAATTCCTTCAATTTTTAGGAGCTTTTGGTGGAATCCTCTTAGATGGGCAGTTTGACTTCAAATTTTCAACTACTGTTCAACTGCATAATTATGGACCTCAAATTTTCAACTGCATTCTGAGCTCAAATTTTCAAATCTTTAATTGCATACTGATTTCAAATTTTCAACTGTATACTTGATTTCAAATTTTCAATTGTATACTTACTTAAATTTTTTAACTGCATACTGACTTAAATTTTTAAGTGCATAGTGACTTCAGATTTTCAACAGCATACTGATTTCAAATTTTCAATTGCATACTGACTTCAGATTTAACTGTATATGGATTTCAAACTTTGAACTGCATACAGACTTAAATTTTCAACTGCATACTAACTTCAGATTTTCAACTGCATACCGACTTCAAATTTTCAAAAGCTTCTGATGTACTGATAAGAATATCAATGAATGTTCCAACTATTCCAGTATTTCCAAGTAAAGTCAGATCCCAAAAACCTAATAAGATAGATTCTTGTTCCAACTCTTGTAACTGAATTCTCAGGGGACTAGCATCCTAGCCACTTTTTCAGTAACAACATTATTTATGGGTTGTGCTAATACTTTGATCTGCACCTGTCATTGTCTTATTAACTTTTCCATTTCAGAAAGTACCAATTGATCAAAGTAATTTCCTTCATGTATTATTGTGCACCTTCTTTTATTGTTTCTTTTTTTATTTTGATCTTCAGTGGATGTCCATCTGGACCTGAGCAAATTACCTCAGTGGTGATAATTCCTATCTGGTCAATTTGGCAAATTGAATCTGACATTTATTCTGACCAAGGTGCTACTCCTTTACTCTTGACTAAGAGAAGAGCCTTGAAAGTCAAAAGCCTTGAAAGTCAAAAGTGGAAAATGCTTCGGTTTTTAAAATAAGATAGTCTGAAACTTGGATGAGTTGTTCAACCTGATAAAAAGAGATGTCCAATATTTGTAGTTTTCCATGGACCAACTAATAACAAAATGTTGCATAAGAATTGAGAAATTAATTCAAACAGCTAAAGCTAAGCTAAACCCATCCAAGCCATTAGACTCATAGAGTCGGTTCTTTATGCCTGGTTTCCATGGCGCAAGCGGATGAGAGTACATGACTCCCCTAGATGGGACACCAGTCCATCACAGGCTAACTCAGTGCTGGTATTCAACTTACAGCTGAGTGGACTGAAGCAAGTATATAGAGTAAAGTGCCTTGCTTGCAGCAGGAACAATTCCTTTTGTTGCTGAGGCATTTCTTGGGCTCTGCATGCTATAATTTCTAACCAATTTTGATGGAGCTTTTGCTGTTATCATGGTTTGTATTACATTTTAGACCATTTTTAAGGCAAGAAGATAACAAATCCCTATAAGCAACAAGTTTCCAAGATGCCATATGACCCCTTATTAAGTTTTGATGAAACTTTTGCTGTTTTCATGGTTTGTGGTACATATTAAACCACTTAAGCTGTCATGTTGTTGCCCCCTTTCCATATACCTTTGTCTACAGACTTTTTGGAACACTTTGTGACTGTCAATGCTTCACCTTTTAAATGTCTTCACTCATTCACTTTAGCTGATATTTTGATATTGCAACACTTTCCACCCACATGCTAAATCCAGATGTATTTTTCCAGCTGTTTTCACTCACCAAACAATTATCAAAATAGTGATAAAAATGGTTTTTATTCACAGCAGTTGGGAAACTGTTATCCAAACAATCAGGCAATGAATTTCCCTTAGAAAGATAAATAAAAAAAACTCAATAATACACAGGAAGAAATGGATTTATGCAGGATATGTGACGTCCTTCTTTATGAGTGCAGTTCCTAATAAAATGTTCATTCCTTGAATCAAATTAAAGCCGTTCATGTAGCTATAAATCAATTTATGTTATTAGGCTTGCAAAAAGGTAAGAAATAACCCCCATAAGCAACAAGTTTTCAAGATGCCACATGACCCATAATCAAATTCCCCTACAAAAGTGTAATTTTCAGACATCAGAAAGACTGGAGGAAGTAGAGTAGTAAGGGTCCCTTCACTTGGTGAGCCTGGCATATATTTATGTGTATCACATTTAAAGGTATTGTGGGAAGTATCGGGTTTGCCTCCAGGCGTGAGCAATAAATTGTTTCCTTGAACAAGACACTATACTCTACTTCTCACTTATAAAATGAGTACCAGCACTTCTAGTGGGTTAATTAACCTGCGATGGACAGACGTCCTGTCCAGAGGGATCCTGTCCAGAGGGATCCTGTCCAGAGGGATCCTGTCCAGAGGGATCCTGTCCAGAGGATCCTGTCCAGAGGATCCTGTCAGAGGGATCCTGTCCAGAGGATCCTGTCCAGAGGGATCCTGTCAGAGGATCCTGTCAGAGGATCCTGTCCAGATGGATCAGATGGATCCTGTCCAGATGGATCCTGTCCAGATGGATCCTGTCAGAGGATCCTGTCAGAGGATCCTGTCAGAGGATCCTGTCAGAGGATCCTGTCAGAGGATCCTGTCAGAGGATCCTGTCAGAGGATCCTGTCAGAGGATCCTGTCCAGAGGATCCTGTCAGAGGATGTCAGAGGATCCTGTCCAGAGGATCCTGTCAGAGGATCCTGTCAGAGGATCCTGTCAGAGGATCCTGTCAGAGGGATCCTGTCCAGAGGGATCCTGTCAGAGGGATCCTGTCAGAGAGGGATCCTGTCCAGAGGGATCCTGTCCAGAGGGATCCTGTCAGAGGGATCCTGTCAGAGGGATCCTGTCAGAGGATCCTGTCCAGAGGATCCTGTCCAGAGGATCCTGTCCAGAGGGATCCTGTCCAGAGGATCCTGTCCAGAGGGATCCTGTCCAGAGGGATCCTGTCAGAGGGATCCTGTCCAGAGGGATCCTGTCAGAGGATCCTGTCCAGAGGATCCTGTCCAGAGGGATCCTGTCAGAGGGATCCTGTCCAGAGGATCCTGTCCAGAGGATCCTGTCCAGAGGATCCTGTCCAGAGGGATCCTGTCCAGAGGATCCTGTCAGAGGATCCTGTCCAGAGGATCCTGTCCAGAGGGATCCTGTCAGAGGATCCTGTCAGAGGATCCTGTCCAGAGGGATCCTGTCCAGAGGGATCCTGTCAGAGGATCCTGTCCAGAGGGATCCTGTCAGAGGATCCTGTCCAGAGGATCCTGTCAGAGGATCCTGTCAGAGGATCTGTCAGAGGGATCCTGTCCAGAGGATCCTGTCAGAGGGATCCTGTCCAGAGGGATCCTGTCCAGAGGATCCTGTCCAGAGGGATCCTGTCCAGAGGGATCCTGTCCAGAGGGATCCTGTCCAGAGGGATCCTGTCCAGAGGGATCCTGTCCAGAGGGATCCTGTCCAGAGGGATCCTGTCCAGAGGGATCCTGTCCAGAGGGATCCTGTCCAGAGGGATCCTGTCCAGAGGGATCCTGTCCAGAGGGATCCTGTCCAGAGGGATCCTGTCCAGAGGGATCCTGTCCAGAGGGATCCTGTCCAGAGGGATCCTGTCCAGAGGATCCTGTCCAGAGGGATCCTGTCAGAGGATCCTGTCAGAGGGATCCTGTCCAGAGGGATCCTGTCCAGAGGGGATCCTGTCAGAGGGATCCTGTCCAGAGGATCCTGTCCAGAGGGATCCTGTCAGAGGGATCCTGTCAGAGGATCCTGTCCAGAGGGATCCTGTCCAGAGGGATCCTGTCCAGAGGGATCCTGTCCAGAGGGATCCTGTCCAGAGGGATCCTGTCCAGAGGGATTCTGTCCAGAGGGATTCTGTCCAGAGGGATTCTGTCCAGAGGGATTCTGTCCAGAGTGATTGTGCTCTCATCACCTTATGCCAAGGAAGCCGGTGACAGGCGATGCAGTAATTAATCTTTCATATTTGTGAACATTCTTTTTGGTATTATCGCTATTGTTACTGCTTGTGTAAGATCACATTTTAGAGAGAAAATTCCATTTTGAGGCAATAAATTCATCTCAAGTCCACAATATTACCTATTTAATCAAAAGCACTCAACGTATTTGATCAAACTTATGTACATGCTGACAATACCTTAAAATCTTACGAGAGATTACATTTCGATACCAGGTACTTTCTACAGACTCTTAAAGATTTCATTTCTCCTTGACAGATTACTATTTTATTATTTTCTCTACCATCATATTTCCAAATCAGACAGGATGAAGAGGATTTATGCCCACAATCGTTCTTGAAGTCAACTTGACTAAAAATATTCAATCACAACATATCCCTGGATTAGGGCTCATGAGCTTCAAAAAGCCTATAGACGTCTTTTCATATGAAGCATCTTTCTTACTTTACTAAATCCAACAGTCTCAGCCACAAAATATTGAAGGTTACCCAATCTTACTCTAGTACTCCCAGGCAACTCAATTCCAATCATACCCCAGTAAAAGACTTAGTATCGAATGACATTTTCCAATATTTTCAATTTTTCTTCAAAGTGGTTTGTGTAACAGCTCTATTCCATGAGGATATGACTGACTTGCGTACGTTTAATACACAGCAAAATTAACAATTCTGACATTTAATTACTCCACTGTTCCAGTTACAACCACGCAAGCAACTGAGGGTAAAAAAATATTAGTGTAATCAGCAGAAGAGAAATAAGAAAGTCTGTTCCAAATCATAGTTACGAACATATTTGGAATTAATATGCGCACTAAAGGTGTTTATGGTACTATGTATGCATCACCTAGAAAATATGTTGTTCAATTGTGTTAATGGATATGGACAGGTAGATTTTATATGCACAAGACCCTTAAATTCAAACAGAATAGTCTCTAAATTATAACACTTCTAGTTTCTGAATGATGGATAATCAAACTTTGAATCATTCTTAATGTGTACAAGAGTTTGGTGTTGTATGAAAGAGAGGAAAGCCCAAACTTTTTAATGTCATTCTTTAAATGTTTGTCCTAACTTGTTGACACTGCTATCACCAGACTGTATCCTGCTGCTACATTTTGATAGAGGGTAGGATGGAGATTCAAAGTTTCTTAATTATAATATTGGCAGAGGATTGGTTCTTAAATTTCCTCTTTATTACAAACCGTTGATCTGTCAGCAAGTGATGAAATTTGCATATAAATGAAACAGGCAACATAATGCATACAACAAACCCATATAAACCCTACAATGTGGACCAAGAGATGAAATCAGTAGGCTTCTGGTATCAACTGAAGAGACTTGCCCAAAGTAGGACCAAATGGAGAGGATTCATTCATGGCCTAAACTCCAAAAGAGATTAATAAGGCTAAGTTAAAAAATGCAGTAAACTGATGGAATAAAAAAGGGCCATATCCGTGATAAAATCATTCCTAGGTCCCATCAGAGTAAAAAAAAAACTCCACCTAGCTAGTACAGTAAGATGTACCAAACATTCATCTTTACGATATTATCAATTTAAAAAAGCAAAACAATTAACCCAATAATAAAAAAATAAAAAAAAACATTTGATAACTTTGACAAATGATTTGACAGGATGTAATATTTGCATGATTGCCACTGCTTCAGCAGCAGAACCTAGATAGACCTGTAATTCTGTGCATACGATCTTCTTGTTGAATGAATAATTTCAAATGTGTGAAAATGTGGGTAACACTATTACACACAAGAACAACGATGCCTTCATCTACATACGCAATGTGGTGTGAATTTTCCAGGGAATATCTAACATGATATGACAGCTATAATTAACACTTTATAGCTTTCACAAACATAAATCAAATCCAATTTCTGTTCAAGCGATCTGACGTAAAGCTTTTTATTACCAAGCATGTCCTCTGATTGAGGTACTAAACTCTCTCAAGGATGCACAATCAAGAATAGAAATATCACATTAAAGGTCTCAAACTGCTATCATACTTTACTAGCGTAACGTATATCCTGTCAATCTATTGCTCCTGTTTATGCAGAGAATATCCAATATTTCAGCCGTAAGTACTGTACCTTGAGTATGATGGTGTAATAATTATGGTTATAATTTGTTACCCAAAGTATGTTTACTGCTGAATTACAAAAAGTATGTAACTTAAGTAAGTGTATTATAACTGGACTGTATACTTGTCAATGGCTGATGTTTTTTCCATGTAGTGTGTAATGCAAATGTTTGTAATGATGCAACTGAGTGTTCCATGTGTAGATTTTGGGTTCATAGAAAATGTACAGATTTGACAAAAACTCAACTAAGGATGCTGGGTAATAGTCCAGATGTTTGTATTGTATTCATTGTAAAGAAATATCTCCATTTTATAATTTGGATAAATAGGGAAGTAAGGAGGTTAAAGTCAGCAGTTGATATTGATGAGCAGCATTTATGAAGAATGTGAAAGCTATAACTTGAATATGTTTGATTACACTGATTATACTCATTGTGACTTTGAAAGTGATTTAGATCCTGACAATAACTTCTATATCAATGTATTTCTTGATTGTAAATATTTTACAGATGCACAATTTAAAGATAAGATTGTACCTAAGTCAGGTCTGTATATTATTCAATTAAACAGCAGAAGCTTAGTGTCAAACATCGACAAAATTGATAATTATTTAGAAGAGTTGGGACATCCCTTTGATGTTATCAGTTTCAGAGACCTGGCTTAATGAACATAAATAATGCAAGCAACATTACGTCGAGTGGTTATGAAATCTGTCATACTTCCAGACAGTCAGGATGAGGAGGTGGAGTAGCCATTTTTGTCAAGGGAGAATTAAAATTTAATAAATCAGATAATTAGTCTACCGTTATTCATAATGTACTGGAAATAATAACTATTAAAATATATATTAAGAATAAGAAAAACATTACTGTGAGTTGCTTTTATAGGGCACCTGCTACTAAAATAGATAGCTTCAATAACCATTTGGATATCTTGCTGAGCAATTTAAGTATTATTAAAAAGGAAATTTATGTATGTGGTGATTAAAATATAGACCTTTTTTAATGTAGTTATCCCAAAGGTAGGTACTCAGGAAATTGTTGATATAATGTTTAGCAAGGGACTACGTCCCCTTATAACTAAGCCTAGTAGAATAACACAACAACAATTTTTACAAATGACTTATGTAAATGATATTTTTAGTGGGTTACTTATCAATCATATCACTGACCACCTACCTGTTTTATGCAGTGTGCAGTGATATAAAAGAGATTAAAAACTAGAAAAACAAGAGATACATATAGATCTGTTAGAATTATGGGCAATGATAGCTTCGACTCTTAAAGAATGAAATTTCAAAGATGCTTGGAGAGGTATTGGACAAGGTCAATGCCAGCGAGGCATATTCCTGTTTTATCAATTATTTCTGTCTTATTCAATCAAAATTGTCCTCTTAAGAGACTTCATAACAAATCAAGAAACATGATTAAACCATGGCTTACTAAAGGGTGTAAAAATGCATGTAAAAAGAAAAACACTGTATAGGGAATATTGAAAGCATAATACACTGAATAATGAAGATAAATATAAAAGGTATAAGAATAAGTTACCAAAAATATTAAGTAGTACAAAGATGAACTTTGACAAGGTGTTAAATGAGCATTGAAATGACATTCAAGAAACATGGAAAATATTTGATAAAATAATCAAAGGAAAACAGCAGTCTTCTAAATATCCAGATTGCTTTGTTAATAATGGTAGTAAAATTACAAATAAGAGGGACATTACAAATAGTTTTAATGATTTTTTGGTAATGTTGGCCCAAACTTAGCAAAAAACATTCCTATTCCTGAAGGAAAAAACATATACAATTATCTAAAAAATAGAAATGGGTCTTCCATGTTCTTTGAAAAAGTTGATGCTTTGAAACAGAGATTTTAAGTGTAGTTACACATTTCAAATCTAAGAAATCAAAAGATTGTGATGATATCAATATGTTTTGTCTCAAGAATGTTATTAATTGTATAACAAAACTGCTAACTCATATTTGTAATCAATCCTTTGTTACTGGGATGTATCCAGCACAGATGAAGATTGCTAAAGTAGTAACATACATAGCATAACATAACAAGAGGAAGGCTGAGAAGGGTGAATCACCCAATAAAAAGCCCAAACTAATACCACCACCACCACAAAAAACAAAAAAATCAAAGATGCCCAGAGTTAGTAAAGAACTTATCAATGTTGACTTTAAAATTATGAACAGAATTGTTGCTAAGTACCCACTCAGGCAAACCATTCCACTCATTAATAACTCTTTGCAAATAGCTAAAACGCCGAATATCTATCCGTGAACTCTTTGGTCAACTTCAAACTGTTTCCACGTGTCACATGAGGATTAGCTAAAACATGCAAGAAATTACAGGAAGTCAAACCATCACTACCAGATAGGAATTTACAAACCTGAATCATATCACCACGTATTCTTCTCAACTCAAGTATGGTCAAATCAAGAATTCGCAACCTAGATTCATAAGAGAGATTCCTTACTTTGGGAATAAATCAAGTGGCTCTTTGCTGAACCTGTTCCAAAATAAACTTATCCTGCTCATAAAAGGGACTCCAAGAATGAATAGCACACTCAAGGTGAGCCTGACTAACTGCTTATACAAATTAAGAACAACCTCTCTACCAAGAAAACAAACATTTCTTCTAATCAATCCAAGCATCCTATTTGCCCTTGCAGCTGCTACAGCACACTGTTTAGAAGGCTTCAGATTACTAGTAATAACAACACCTAGATCCCTTTCTTGATCAACGCAACCAAGATTTGAACCATTCATGCAGTAATCAAAAGCCAAATTGCTCTGACCAAAAGGAATAACTTTGCATTTATCAACATTAAATGACATCTGCCACATTTGGGACCAAGAAACTAACTTATCCAGATCAGTTTACAACAGTGAAGAATCCCTAGCATCATCAACAATCCTGTACAGCTTAGTGTCATCAAAAAATTTACAAATCCTGGAGCCAATATCATCAATGAGGATTAGGAAAAGAAGCGGACTCAATACAGAACCCTGAGGAACACCACTTGTAAGCTTCTTCCATTGAGATACTTCAACATAAACAACAACTCTTTGTGACCTGTCAATTAACCAAAAACTTATCCAATTGGCACACTTTCCCTCCATACCAAGTGCTCTTGTTTTCAACATGAACCTGCCTAATGGAACCTTATCAAATACTTCTCTTCTTTTAAGTCTAAATATATAACATCCACATTATGACCAGAATCAAGTAGTTTAGTAACATCATCAAGAAATTCCAATAAATTAGAAACACAAGACCTCTTAGTTAAGAAACCCATGCTGGGACAAATTCAACAAACCATTGACCAGTAAATGATCTAATACAACATCCTTAACAATGGACTCCATGACCTTGCACATAACATTAGTAAGACTCACCGACCTATAGTTACAGGGCAAACTGTGGTCACCCTTTTTAAAAATAGGAGTGACATTTGCAATTCTTCAATCACTAGGAACAACACCAACATCAAAGCGCTTTGAAAAGATAATACTCAGGGGAACAGAAAGAACATCAGAACACTCATGTAAAACAGCAGGATGATACCATCTGGACCGGGTGCTTTATTTGAAATCAAAGTCTTCAACTTCTTAGACACAACATCAACTGAAAAATCAACATCCTTAATGGATACTGGAAAGTGCACACTAAGATACTCCACATTATCATCAGCAGGGGACTCCTTAGTAAAAACAGACACAAAGTAGTCATTCAAAACCTCAGCCATATCCTTACCATTATTGATAGTAACACCATCATGGCCCTGAAGGGGACAACCTCCTTGGTTGTTTTATTTGAGCAAACATAAGAATGAAATAACTTAGGATTAATTTTAACCTCTTTAGACAAACGTTTTCAAAAAGCACTTTGGTATGACTCTACAAAGCAGGGGATATATTTATACTAACAATAGACCTGTCTCAATTCTTTCACAGTTCTCCAAAATATTAGAAAAAAAAGACAAGGTACATTAGTTTTATAGATAACCATGATCTGTTAGTGTACAGCCAGTATGGCTTTAGAACAGAGAGGTCTAGGGCTTTGGCTCTTATGGAATTGAGGAAATAACCTCTGCCCTCGACAGGAAGAAGCATACTATTGGTATTCATAGATTTGAAAAAAAGCTTTTGATACTATTAATCATGTTCTTCTTACCAAGAAATTATATTTGCATGGTATCAGAGGGGTTGTAAATGATTGGGTATTAAGTTATCTCACAGATAGGCAACAGTTTGTTAAAATAGATGATTACTCTTCTGATTTGTTGTGGTGTTCCCCAAAGGTCCATTTTAGGACCAAAATTAATTGTATTATTTATTTATTTGTTTTTTCACAACATTCAAAACAAACAATAATTCAAAAAAAGAATAATAATAATTTGAAAAATAGATAAATAAATATCAATATTAATAAAAAATAATAATAATGATATATATAACAAAAGTACATAAAGTTCTAAAAGGAAGTGCCCTAGAAAAGCAGCATGGCTTAACAAGTAGGGCACTTCCCCTAAGTAATGCGATAATATGCCTTTACTTTGAGTATATACATAGTTGTATCTAAACAAGAATAGAGAGAGAGAAAAAATAAGAAAGACAAAAAAATGATTGGTTTTTAAGTTGATAGGCCAACAATTTATTAAAATAAAATGATTGCTCTTCTGATTTGTTTAATATTAAATGTGGTGTTCCCCAAAGGTCCATTTTAGGACCAAAATTATTTGTATTATACATTATTGATATAATTTTGTATTATACATTAATGATATATGTAATGTCTCAAACTTTGCCAAATTTGTACTGTTTGCAGATAACACTAATGTATTTAGTTCAGACAGTGATATTGACAGTTTGTGTTTTTGTAATGAATTAGAACAATTAAAAGCATGGTTTATGGTTTATCTTTAAATATTAGCAAGGTAAATTTGTATGTTATTTTCTAAAAGGCAATGTCACAACAATATTATATTAAGCATAGATAACCACGTTATTTAGAGTCTATTCAACAAAAGTTTTGGCATAATAATTGATAGTGGTTTACATTGGAAGGATCATATTAAGAGAGTAAAATCTAAAATGACCAAAAGTATTGCAATAATGTATAAGATCAAAGACATACTAGAAAGGGAATCTATGAAATTACTGTATAGTTTACTTGTATTTCCTTATATTAATTACTGCGCTGAGGTTTGGGGTAATACGTTTATATCAAATGTCCATCCAATTTATGTTTTACACAAGAAAGCAATAAACAATACCAAGTATAATGAACATACTAATAAGTTATTTATTGATTTGCATGCATTAAAACTTAAACAATGTGGTAGCGAAAGAATCTTAAAAAAATACATAAATGTGAAATTATGGAGACATATAAAATTTACATATTTTTTGTTATATATTTCTGTTTAGTTCCACAATCATTAGCACAATTAGTAAACAATTAAGCCACTTTTTTATTTACAAGACTTTATTTTACTGTTGTTTTGGTTGTAATTTAATTTACATGTAAGTTTTGGGAAAGTTATAAAATAAGTTTCTATCTTCTTTCTCTCCTTTTCCATTGCAGTGTATTACAAGGCTTGAAACTTATTATGTTATTTGTTATATTCAAAATTTTAATGTACTTTACAATTGTTGTTTTTTGTCACTATTGTTGTATATATTGCATAATGTAGAAATTACTGATCATGAACTGAAATCTCTGGGTGTTTTGTCATCATCTCAAAATCAAGTTTTCAGCCATAAAAGCTTTCTTTAAATCTCTTACAGTGGAAAGTAGTCCTACATTGAATATACAACTTGTGCTACATACGCATGACCAACTGTACAAAATATGCCTCTCTCTGTATGAAAATCATGATAATGTATCAAGGACATACATTTTCAACTTTTATAATGTAAAGCATGAATCATAAAGATAACAATATTTTAGTAGGCTTGTTCAGAAGATACTATCTTGGCAAGTGTTGATAAAGATCAGAAGGCCATAACAAAATGATGGTTGGTGAAAATTCATATGCAAGTTTAGAGAAGGCACAATTTACACTTATGTGGTGTAACCTGATCTTGAATGCAAATGAGAAGTTAATAAATCACAACCAGTGGCCTAGCTAGGGGCCTACGGGCCAAGGAGAGTGGTATATAGGTGTAATAATATAGGTATATGGTATATAGTTATAATGATATATTTTTTTCACAGGCCCCCTTATAGGGCCAAAACCGGGCCCATTTTAAGGGGCAACTTCCCCCCTGCCCCCATAGTTACGCCACTGATCACAACCCACGCCTAAATGCTCTAATCAAAAAGTCATTCAATTATGTCAAAATAAGCATAATAGTGATTCATTAGGTAACGCAAAAAATCCCTTTCATGTCAGATGAGGATGACTTACTAGATATAATAAGTTGGGAAATAATTTTGTTATAAATGTAGTTTGCCTTACGTCATGCATACCACACATGAGATCCTGATCCTCATTAAATACTTATTCTGACGGCATTTACGCCAAATCAACATCAATTAATCAATCAATGACATTCAAGATCTCAAATTAAAACTAGAACCAAAAAGTTTTGTGGTTCCGATGCTTTTTTTCGTGCTGATTGATTTTGTATTAATTGTTATTGTCATTACATATCATGAAATATTTGACATGACATGAATCATTCTTGACATATCATGTTCACAAGCTATTTTCAGGAAGATTATATTCAGCCTCGCCTACTATGCATATAAATGATATTCAATGTTGTTATAGAATGAAAACGTACAAACTAGCTAACATCATAATTTGAGTAAATATGAAACAAAACAGACATTTGATTGTTAAAATATAAGCATTTCAAGAATTTTACATTAAGCCCTGCCTACTCATTACATGCATGATATCACTAAAAAAAAGGGCACATCTACGGACCATGGGCTATCTGTTTACTGCACATGACATGAATCTAGTATATGACCATCTTGAAATACCATGCTTAAAAGGTCTTTTCTGCAAAACCATATTAAGCCCCGCCCACTACGCATATGAAAGAAATTCTAACGTTTTTTTACGCAACGAACACATACCCACGAACTAACAACATATTTACACTGAATATATAACAAAACAGACACATGATTTTTCAAGTATGAGCATTTCAAGATTTTTACATTAAGCCCCGCCAACTCATATGCATGACATCACCACCAAAAACAATAGGGGACTAGATATGTATCAAATATGACATGAATCAAGTTTACCATTCATGGGATACCGTGCGTACAACCTCTTTTCAAATATGACATGAATCAAGTTTACTATTCGTGGAATACCGTGCGTACAACCTCTTTTCAAATATGACATGAATCAAGTTTACCATTCGTGGGATACCGTGCGTACAACCTCTTTTCAAATATGACATGAATCAAGTTTACCATTTGTGGGATACCGTGCTTACAACCTCTTTTCAAATATGACATAAATCAAGTTTACCATTTGTGGGATACAGTGCTTACAACCTCTTTTCAAATATGACATGAATCAAGTTTACCATTTGTGGGATACCGTGCTTACAACCTCTTTTCAAATATGACATAAATCAAGTTTACCATTTGTGGGATACAGTGCTTACAACCTCTTTTCAAATATGACATGAATCAAGTTTACCATTCGTGCGATACTGTGCTAACCTTTTTTCAACAAAATCATGTTACTACGCACATTAATGAAATTCAACATTTTTACAGTACACACCAACAAACATCATAACTTCACCAAATATGAAACAAAGCTGACATGCAGTTGTTAAAATATGAGCATTTCAAGATATTTATATTAAGCCCCGCCTACTCATTAATATGCATGACATCACCCCCGAAAACAATAGGGCACATCTATGGACCATAGGCCATCTGTGTAAGTGGCTATCACATATGACATGAATCCAGTGTATCATTCTTGAGATATCGTGCTTAAGAGCTTACTGTCACAGACACACATACATACACAGGTTCCTTATGCTATTAGCATCGGAACCAAACATTCAAATTTTCAAGAGAACAGCAAATGAATTACCTTCCTGAAATTGTTTTGGTGTTATTAGTGATTCTTCTCTATGTGGAAGTTAATGAAGACTTCTCCAAGTTCTTTTTGACACAAAGCAGGTAATCATTCAGTTCCCAGGGCACTCACTGTGCTTCATCATCATTCAGTTCCCAGGGCACTCACTGTGCTTCATCAACCTTATCTTATTACTCTTATAACAAACACTCAGAAACTGATCTCAACAAACAAAGGCTAAGCAGTACACATCAATCCTAAATCACAAAACAAAGAGCCAATATTTTCCAAACAAAGTATGGAGAAAAAACAAATCTTGAGAATATTAAATGTTATATTTATAATCAGTTAAGAATAGCTGTCAAGATTGAAGACAACAATTGAATAATGATGGGTAGTGTATAAGTTTCTTCTATTTTGATGCAAAACAATGCCTGATTGTGATATTCTGCAATAAACACAATACCTTATTTAGCATAATTATTTCTCATACCAGAAAACCTTTTTTAAATTGGAGGGGGAGGGGAAAGGGGGCTATTGACAATCACAAAATGTGTACAGTCTATGGATAATTATAAATATTTAATTATACATTCATTGCATTACATTCTGTATTGAAATAAATATATTTAGTTTTTAAGATATGGTTCATCAAATTTTGAGGATTTATTTGAGATGTTTAAAGGCCTGGCAGAAATTCAAAAATATTTACAAAATTCTTTGATTTTTCAGAAATTTCAGTCAATAAAAAATATATATATATTTTCAGTAACATATTTGTTGGTTAGTTGGTTTTCCAAGTTCTAAAACATCCTGAGTGTTTCATTAAACGATGATATTCCATTTGATAGAGAGAGAAATTAAAGAAAGAAATTGCTGGCATAAAACATGTTGATATCTATACTGTGTGATGTCATAATTGCAGATCTAAGACAATGTTTATGTATTTCTTTGAAAACACTTCGTTTTATTATTGATAACATGCACTTTATATATATTACTTTTTGACAAATTTCTTTTGGAGTCAGTTTTTCTCCCTTCAAGATTTGTGGCAAAGGGTAAAAACTAAATGAATTCCAATATATAGAAGCTTTTATAGAAAAATATATAGAATATATAGAATATTATTAGAATATATAAAAACTCAAATAGGAGTAACAAAACATTTTCTTTCTATTTCACAATGTCTTTGTCATTCAATAGACAATTTTTAAAATGGTAGAAATAGGGCTTTTTTCCCTTGCTTTTGTTTACTTTTTGGCTCCTTTTAAGATTCTTGTAACCATACTGTAAGAAAACATGATATCATAACTACAATATATATATATATATATATATATAAGATATATATACATATATATATATATATATATATATATATATATATATATATAACCTACAACATATATATATACACATATATATATATATATATATATATATATACAACCTACAACACATACAAAGAGACCCACAAGTGCTAATATCTTACTACTGTATACACTGCAAGCTAAAGAGCTCGCATGTCATTAATGAAACATTGTCCACATCAAGTGTTTCATATCATCATGGTTACTTATCATATACATCTACTTCTCCCTTGAACCTCATCCTTCAATCATTTCAATGCACGCACCCCTATCACTCGTAGAAATCTTTACCTTCCAACTTTGAAGAATGACATTAATTACATTAGGAGGACAGAAATGAGCTTTCCAAAAGTCATTTTCTTCTTCATTTTTTTCATCGTCTCTGAACATAATCAAACAATCAAGTTTCCTGTGGGTCCCCTGAGCTGAATAACAAACATGTCAAATTTCACAAATTGTGTGTCAAATTTCTGCCAAATGTGAAATTGAATAATTCTGACCCTCCGTGCCTGAGATAGACGAACACATCAAGAATGTGTTGCTGCAGGAATAATTATTTCTTCTCTCCTACATTTTACAATCGGTCAGTAAACTCCCTCTGAAATTTCAAAGATTTGTGATAAAAAGCCCCATGGGTAAATTCAAGGGAAACAAAGGATGAAAACATGCTTGTTGCAGCATATACAATAGTAAGGAGACAAAAGCCATGAAAAATGAAATTGTTCCAATGGGTAGGTAAACACAGAAGTAAACAATTCTATTCTTCAAATCACCCATTAATTTGTTTATCTTGAAGCATTAACTAACAGTTTACAGGGCTTTTACAAGCAGTGTTGCAATTAGAGGTATGTCTTTAAAAGTTAAAAAAGGAAAACAAAAGCTATTAACAAACAATATTTGTTGAAAATGTTATAATTAAGCAGAACTGAAATATGAAGACCACATTTTGTACATAAAATAGGAAGACGTATTAAATTAAAGGCCGACCCTATAGATCCTACATTCATATCATGAAGCAACAACATGTACAAATTAATAGCATAAAAGATGAAAATCAAACTCTTATCTCTATCGCTGAGTAAGAACTCTTACAACAATGGATATATTTGAGCTCAAAAGTTATGTTACCGGGAAGCAAGTTGAGTACAGAGGGAGACATTTGCTTGGCTCATCTTGAATGTTAGTGGCATGACTTCATGACAATCAATACCCTTTGATGATATACACCTTCCAGGCTTACCTTTCATTTCTTTGAAGTTGAGTCTCTGAATAGCTTTGACCGCTGGTCCACTGTCTAGGGTGAGGTCAAATTCTGGTGCAACCCTCGGAGCTAGGATCAGCTCTTTCTCCCAGGATAATTCCGTTGTTCTGGCACGATTTATAAGGGAATCTGACACCTGAAACAAAAACAAAATATAGTCTATTCCTTTTAAAAGTATTTTTGATTTTGGTAAAACATTCGTGCATCCCAGCAAATGTTATTTCAATTTAAACGATAGACAGATTATAATTTTGCATATTGAGAATAACTTTCTAAAATGGAAAAAGCCTTCATATGAGATTATGAATGGACAAATATCTGAAAAGACACCCAAAATGTTTGAACTTCACTTCTGTTATGAAGAAATTTATGAATACACACTGTACCAAAAGACAAAGCATTCATAAAGTATGTTCCATTTAATATCAATATAATTCTTGCTTGGAAGTTGTCAAAAGGGAGCAGAAAAAAACATTCAATTTAGTCTCACTGACCCACATGCATAAACAAAGCTAAATGCATTTAATTGATCCAGGGTATAATAACATTAATCAATACATGCCTCTTTACACTTGATATCTCTCTTATGCCATTAACAACATGAATTTGCCAGGTGGTCACATTTCAAGTCAAACTGATTAACTGAACAGGGATGGCAGAGACGATGGACTGACAGCTAGGCTGGTGGATTTAGCGACAAATTTGTGTTGGCTAGTTCATAATGCGACAAGTTGCTCTGGAATTAATATATTTTTGTCAAGTTTTTCATAACTTTTTGATGTTTTTGTCAGTCAGAAAATCATCACGATACTACAGTGTAGAACTATGAAGTCCGTGAATCAAGTTTGTTTAGGAAAAAATATATGTTTTAAATCAACTTACACCACTTTTACTTCAAAAGTACACTGATATGAACCATTATTCCTTCAGAAGCAATTTCAATTAACTTGGAGGTCCTTTTTTTTTTTATTTAATTGAACAAATTAGAAGGAAAAAATCAGCAGTTTTCTTTATACTTTTGTAAAACTTAATTGAATATGGAGGAAAAGATGGTTGGTATTTTTCTAATCTAACGACACCACAGGTAGATGGCAAAATATTTTCTTACTCATTATTGTAACTGATTTCTCCACATAAAAACTGTGCTAAGTCTATACTACTGTGCTAAGTCTATACTACTGTGCTAAGTCTATACTACTGTGCTAAGTCTATACTACTGTGCTAAGTCTATACTACTGTGCTAAGTCTATACTACTGTGCTAAGTCTATACTACTGTGCTAAGTCTATACTACTGGGATAAGCTCTACATCACATCACACTCATAAAGCAACAATACTTAACCAAATTAAAGAATTCTTAACACAAAACCACATAAAATGTGTCATCAACAATACTACTGTATGCTTCGTCTGCATGTGCCCTCATTATTACTCATTGACAATTGTGCAAGGTTCAGTAGGTGAACATCATGCTACTGGAACTCAAGAATTTGTCAGTACTTACACAATTACTGTCATTTTAAATGCTGCCGTTAACAATAAATTTCATTAAGGCATCTTAAGATTTAAAATCTTTCAACGATCAAAGAATCAAAAAGGTCTTTATGAGAGTATTCACATGATGTTCAATTTAAGAATTATTATTATTTTCAGATTTGTCTGCATTGTATTAGATTTCAAACTTGTTTGAGGACAGTATTTTGCAGAAATGCTTTCTGAATGGCTAAACATACAAACACACATAATATTTGGTTAAACCAGATGAATAACAGCCATATTCATTACAAAACATTATAAAGCACATCTCATGATCTCAAATTCTTTATCAGCTTTTTGATAAAACATTCTTCCCTTTTGGTCAAAAACTTTGCCTTATGCAAAATGAACTGGAAGTCGTGAAAGACTTATGTTCTTATAACACACACTAAAAGCAAAGTATCTGGGTATTTAACCGAAAGTGACAACTATGATTCATATATCAAACTAAACGAGATGGGAGTCCCGATAGGAATTGCACTGCTAATGATTTAAAAAATATCTGCAACTCGATGTTTGAGTCCAAATTATCACGGGAAAAGGATGATGCATACAGCACCAAAAAGTCTAATCCGATTTCTTGCACGACAAAAGGAAAACAAATTTTTGATACAGCTTAGAAGACATGTTTTCAAATACATCAAATTTGATCAAATACATCAAATTTAGTTAAATACAACACTTTTACCAGAAAGTTTGGATGTTTTCTATGAATTAAACCACGAATATTTAAAGGAATATTCCCATAGATTTTAATTTTTTCATATATGATAGAGAAAATTTGTAGAAACAAAGTGGTGAAAAAGCTATGTTAATATCTTATTCCGTTTAGAAGTTATACCAATTTTAGAGTAGAAAAATGTTCTTGAAAATACGTCGTATAGTATACTGTATGTCCTTCAGCTTGGTGATGTCATAAAGGCAATTCCAACTCAGTTCTTTTGTATTTCTTATAAAATTAATTACACTTCTTTTACATTATCGAACAGCATTTTTGGTTCATTATAGAGATAAGGTGGAGTATATAATCTACAAGAATATATTTTGTTTTTTTCTTGGTGTACATCACATTTACAATGAGAGAAAAATCCAAATCAATTTTAAAGAAATACAAAAGACGTTTTCTTGAAATTATGCCTATGACATCACAGATGTTGCCAATCTGTCACTTTTGTCTAAATACTTTAAAATGTTGTAACTTTTAAATGGAATAAGATATTAACATAGTTTTTTTACCACTTTGTTTCTAAAAAAAATTTCTATCATATATGAAAAAATGAAAATCCATGGGAATATTTCTTTAACCCTTATTCTACCAGAGCTTTTGAGATTACAAGTGTTATTTTAGAGAACTTTTTGGAAAGGGAGCTTTTTCACAAATCTATTTTCATTTTCTACTGTAACAAGTGAAAGCTAAGACTTTGGACTTTACATTGGTTTGCATAATTTTCTGGTCAAATGTGCAAATTTATGCAAATGAGGCAAATAATTAAGATAATTAGATGTCCTAAAACTGCTATCTTTGTGATATTCTACTCTCTTGTGGCTAATTACAACAAAAAAATGATTGATAGAATTTCTGAATTGTTGAAAGAAGGACTTTTCATCTGATACTACTATTGATTTTTTTTGCGCAAGAAAAAAATTCATTTGTCAATTTTAAATTTGTTGACCTAAAAATTGACCAATGATTTTGCTAATGATCTGATAGGATTTGACACTATACTTTCCCATAAACATGCATTGTTCCTTTCTATCATTCACAAAACCAATATAATATGAAAGAAAACGTCTACACCCATTATTTCAATATAAATGTTATGCAAATTAGCTAATTTACCTCATTTATTATGTGCAGATTTGAAATTTATTTAGGTTATGCTGACTGTCTTTTAGAAACTGACTTTTGTTGATTCCATTAGAAATTCTCACTGAAAAGGTACTAAAAAATGGTTCAGAACATCAGTAATCATGTAGACTTTGCCAAACTTGGTATCCTTCACTGCCAGTTGATACCGCATATGAAATGTCAACAAATTTGTCCAAATACAGGAAAATACTTATGAGAAAACAATTTCAACTGTTTCTAACTAAGTACAAGAGGGGTAGAATGTTGGGGTGGGTTTTCTTCCTGTTTTATTTTAAATTTTATATTGAGGGGAAGGGGGGGGGAGGACCAGGGGTAATGCCATACCTCAAAATATGGCCCCAGAATCCAAATTGCTTCAAAATAAAGGATTCCATTTATATGGGACTGCTTGGCCCCCACCATGGGTCTCTTGCCACCACCATGGGTCTCTTGCCCAACATGGGTCTATTGCCCCCAACATGGATCTCTTGCCGCCAACATAAGTTTTTTACCCCCAACATTGGGCTCTTTCCCCCAACATGGGACCCTTTCCCCTTAAAATATTAATCCTACTCCATTGCACCACAACCTGACATGGAATTGGGATTTTGCGAAATAGGTGTATGGGCACTATAGCACTACGAATTAGGTAGGGGTTGATCTGTATAGTTTCATATAAAATTACTAAAAAAACAAAAATTCATGTTTATTACATAGGATTTTGATGACCCATTCATTTGTACAAGTAAATAATCTCAGATAAATGATAGCGTTTTATTTTGCAAGAGATGCGCACTAAGCTATACCTAACGTTAGTAAGCATGAAGTTTGAAAATTATGGAAAATTCCCCCCCCCCCCCCCACCACCTGCCCCCGGTATACATCTTCATATCACAACTATGAAAACTTTGGTAAACCTTGAGTAACAGATACATAATGTTTGAAACCGTGTCATTCTGTAACCTTTCTGTAATGCACCAATATTTTAAAGCATTATTTCTCAACAGAACTTGTATAAGTTATCTATCTTTTCTTAAAGTATGCTGCTGAGTGTAATGTTCCTCCATCCATTATAACCTATATTCTGTTATTTCAGGAAATATTAATAAAAAAGAAATTGTCGTAGGTATATTATTCTACCACAATTGAATTCTGCTACATTTTAACTGGGTCAGTATACCACTTGATAGGTTTTTTGGCATTTAATTTGATTTTGAACTAATGTGATTAACTGTAATTGATGATGTAAACCAGTACCTTATGAAGTCCTTCAGGTATCTTCGGATTCACATCCTTCATGTTAATTCAAAAAAATATTATTTTCATATCAAAAATATTTTGAACTGGCTCATCTCTCAAGCACTTACACATTGTTGGTTTATCCAATGTTGGTAAGAACTTTGCTTCATGTTATAACAACAGTCGTCATTTATAAACGATTGATAATAAGGACCAAAGAATGAAAATAATTTGACTTTTGCCAATCAATCTTTCGACCCTATTTCTACTCAGCAATCTGTGTGGGATGCTTAAGTCCAAGATCCTCACTTCTTGTTCTTCATGTTAACCATATTACTCACCATTACCACCCTCACCTCATGACAAAACCCAGACCCATGAATTATCTGACCCTCATACTTGCTGCCGAGCAAGCAGCACTGTGATTGGCTTACCAGGAGGAATGAGGCGGGGTCAGACTCCTTCATGACCTCGATGCTGAACTCTAGTAGTGAACTGGTTTGCTTCAGCTTGCTACTGCACTGGTTGATATGATTCCGTACCATTTTGGTTTTGAATTCTTTTTCTCTAAGAACCTGGGAATAAACAGAAAAATACTACTCAAAATTCATCACAAAATATAAATGCTCTAAAGCAAAAAACTGTTAAACAATTAATCACTTAATGTCTGAGTGTGTATGGAGAGGAGGGGGAGGGGGGCAACTGTGACTTTCAAAAAAGTGACATTGCAAAGATGGAAGGCATCGGAACCCCCTCCCAATGGCTATGCCACTATATACCATGAAGACATCATTTAATGACATTGCAAAGGTGGAAGGCATCGGAACCCCCTCCCCATGGCTATGCCACTGTATACCATGGAGACATCATTTAATATCTCCTAGGGCACACATAGATACTTATTATTATACAAGAGGGAAAATGAAATGATAATGAGTTTAGCTGGACTTTTGAAGGTGCAGTCAAACGAAAGCAGCTACTGGTAAGATGCAGCCTTTTCAAAGCTGGGTGTGAGCTATTGCAGTAATTTTTTTCACCTTAAAAACAAGTAAAAAATATGTTATTATAACCCAGTGAGCATTTTAATAGTTGTTTTTTTCTCTTTAATCCCCACATTCTTTCTTAGACTATCCTCTTTCATGAAAAATTTCAGCAATGAAATAACATTCAAATCTTGCTATGGTACTCAATGCAATTACTTGCAAGTCTTTCCATATACGCTAATCATGACATGTGAATAGCTGTCCCTACAGGTTAAGAACCTAATTACTCCCTTTTGTACATTCAATAGAAGATTCCTTGCTTTCTCCTAATACTCCTTATCTATTTAATAAAGAACCTAATTACTCCCTTTTATACACTCAATAGAAGCTTCCTCGCTTTCTCCTAATACTCCTTTTCTATTTAATATCAACAAACAAAATGCTCCAACCTTCACCATCATCATTTTTCTCCATTTCTATCAAATTTTGCCTTTTTACTTCTCTCGCTAGACAAAAATTCCCCCAAGGTTTTTCAAAACCCAGCTCAATGCACAAACAACTTTACGCATCTTGTTTGCTTGGTGAAGATATTTATGCTAAATAAACAACCCTGAAAGCTCTTACATATCAACTATTTATCCCAAGTAAAGGAAATTAAGAAATAGGTCACATCTTATTATCATCAATAAAATTCACAAAAAATACAAAATTTGCCGATTAGTCAGGTCTACTTTGAATTCACTGTAACAAAAATTCATGTCAAGAATGACTCACAGACAAAGGGACTCTTAGCGAGGCATTCTTCAGCTGAAAGGGAGACAAAAAGGAAATTGGCTTTCCTCAAGGACACTGACAAGGAAATCCATCCTCACTGATTAAGAAAATAAAACTAATATAATTTACATATATTAACAGTAATGGTAGGACATAATTTGTTTGTTTCTGTATATAGTCAGCATAAGCATTTCATTATAGTGTGGAATAGCATAGCATAATATACAACACAATACATTATGAATTTTTAAGTGCTTTAGTTTTCATGCATCTTGTTGAATTTGTTTGTTTAATCCTAAATACGGGACATGCTGAAATGATGTAATATTGGGTTTTCCTCATTTTCTCCCCCAAAAATTGTTTTTGATGAATAGTCAATAATGATTGAACGTTATTACAATTTTGCTGTGAATAAAAAAGTTGCAGAAAATATATAGAATAAGTTTACTATATAAGAGCTGTATGTTTTACTGCTTGAAATATATTATTTCTGTTCATTTCCTAACTTTAATCAACTATTTTTAGTCCAAGATCAACATATATTAATAATTGATAATCAAATGGTTCACAACATTGTTGAATTTAATAACAATGATTGAATCTGTTCTGGTTATTACACATGTGCATCTTATATGATTCTTACATAATACAGGACATTAAAAGGGTTGAAATGGGGGAAAAGAATTCAAACTTTAGGATATTTAAGTTTAAAATTCTAATTGATTTGCTTAGAAAATGCTGATATAAGATTAGAAGTGATAAAAGTGATTTTCATTAAAGACTCTAAAAATATTAAAAGATTACAAAAAATTGTTTAAATTGTATTTGTCGATCCCTACACAATCACATTAGTTGTGAGATTTCTTTACTGTATTTAAAGGTAAAACTGGTAAAATGTCATGTCTTATTCTACTGATGAGAGATACTACTTAATGTCCCTATTAGTGTTATAGCTGCATGTAGTGCCACTTATCATAGGACAAATCCTGAAACCACAAGATACATTTTTACATTTTTAGTGCCTATGGTGCTTAATTGTATTCCAGCCTTCAGACTCACTTTTAAAATGTTTTCATTATAGACACAAATAATATCTTCCCTGCCATTACAGAAATATGCAAGCTTGCACAAACAAATACTATTTGCTTTATTGTGCAAGATAGCAATCTTATATTTTTTCCAAATACTAGCTTGCAACAAGCTTGCTGCAAGCTTGCAGCAAGCTTAAAATTGTTAACTAATTATGTAAGGGTGAAAAGGTCCATGTACAACAAAATGCTATACTGATCAGTGTAACCAGTATCAGATTCAGTGTCAGGTTTCTACTCTGTTTAAGACTGCTTTAAATCCATTTCCAAACAAAATAAGGTTTATAACTCATAAACTACCAGCATGATGATCAACATTCCGGTAAAAAAACATATTGAGTTCTCTTAAATCAAAAGTATCAAGTGCTTCGCCAGTTACTCTTGACTGGTAATCACAAGCGATGACTCAAATTTGACTCAGTTTGAACAGTCCGAGTAATTGTGTTAACCCAGATAACTACGCAATGAATGAACTTGGGGCACAAAGAAATAAATCATGTAAAATAAATGTCACAAATACCATTGAGGAAACTGATTACTTCTCAAACGAACAAGTAATTTAAAAAAGTGAAGCAAACTGTTGCATGTTGTGGGAAGTACAGTATCAATGTACTGTTTTGAGTTGTGCTGTGAGGTAAGTTGATTGCCTATGATATCCTGGTCAGTTCTGTGAAATTGTGCTGTGAAGCAAGTTGATTGTCTACGATATCTTGGTCAGTTCTGTGAAGTTGGGGTGTGAAGCAAGTTGATTGCCCGCGGTATCTTGGTCAGTTCTGTGAGGTTGTGCTGTGAAGCAAGTTGATTGCCTACAATATCTTGGTCAGTTCTGTGAAGTTGGGCTGTGAAGCAAGTTGATTGCCTATGATATCTTGGTCAGTTCTGTGAAATTGTGCTGTGAAGCAGGTTGATTGCCCACAATATCTTGGTCAGTTCAGTGAGGTTGTGCCATAAAGCAGGTTGATTGCCTACGATATCTTGGTCAGTTCTGTGAAGTTGGGCTGTGAAGCAAGTTGATTGCCTATGATATCTTGGTCAGTTCTGTGAAATTGTGCTGTGAAGCAGGTTGATTGCCCACAATATCTTGGTCAATTCAGTGAGGTTGTGCCATAAAGCAGGTTGATTGCATACGCTATCTTGGTCAGTTCTGTGAGGTTGTGCTGTGAAGCAAGTTGATTGCCTACGCTATCTTGGTCAGTTCTGTGAGGTTGTGCTGTGAAGCAAATTGATTGCCTATGATATCTTAATCAGTTCTGTGAGGTTGTGCTGTGAAGCAAGTTGATTGCCTACGCTATCTTGGTCAGTTCTGTGAGGTTGTGCTGTGAAGCCAGTTGATTGCCTATGATATCTTGGTCAGTTCTGTGAGGTTGTGCTGTGAAGCAAGTTGATTGCCTACGCTATCTTGGTCAGTTCTGTGAGGTTGTGCTGTGAAGCAAGTTGATTGCCTGTGAGGTTGTGCTGTGAAGCAAGTTGATTGCCTACGCTATCTTGCTTCTATGATCTTGGTCAGTTCTATGAGGTTGTGCTGTGAAGCAAGTTGATTGCCTATTATCTTGATTGCCTACAATATCTTGGTCAGTTCTGTGAGGTTGTGCTGTGTGAGGTTGTGCTGTGAAGCAAGTTGATTGCCTACAATATGTTGGTCAGCTCTGTGAGGTTGTGCTGTGAAGCAAGTTGATTGCCTACACTATCTTGGTCAGTTCTGTGAGGTTGTGCTGTGAAGCAAGTTGATTGCCTACAATATCTTGGTCAGTTCTGTGAGGTTGTGCTGTGAAGCAAGTTGATTGCCTACAATATCTTGGTCAGCTCTGTGAGGTTGTGTGAAGCAATTTTCTTGAGACGTGATTCCTTCTTTACGGTATTTATCTCATTGACAGCTTTTACAGCTCTAACCGTTTCTACCATAGGTATTTTACATGTATTCTAATTCCATGCCAGAGTTAGATATGAACAATCTCACTCGTTTCACTAGATAGAAAAGAAAAAAAAATTCTAAAAGCAAAATATGCCCTTATTTCACCCTCCTTGAAAGCAACTTAAAAAGCAATCTAAAATGTTTCTCTTTCCAAAAATACAAGACAAAATATAGGTCACCTGGTTATACCTTTGTGACTTCTAAGACTTTAAATACTTGAATACAGAGCAGGAAATAAGAAGCGGCAAGTCAATGACATTCAACCTCAGCCTTCATAACATCCATAAACGATTTTTGAAGCGAATTAAAAACCAGTTTTTGTGAAACAATTTGCATGTTTTTATCTTCTTGATCTGTGTCAATAGTCCTATGATACATCACCCCTACAATTAACAACACTTTATACCTTTAAGCTGTCACTTCAACAAGCACATTTAATCCATTTTCCAGACCTCAACATAATTCCTTCCTTAGTTGCATATTGATGTCCTACCCGAGACGTTTGACAGAGACATAAATGTAGGAATGTTGTAATACAATAAACCATTAAAAGAGAATGATTTATGCATCGTTCGAACACATTCACAATGTTCTAAAATCAACACATTGGTGAGTATTTCTTGAAGCAAGAAGTGGGTTAACAAAGCATAGATTCATGCAGGCTGTGAAAGATTTGTATGGATCTATAGTAGATGCATATATTAGGACACGAGATCCATAGATTTAAAAAATAAAGCTTCTTGCAAAAAATCAGTAATTTTTAAAGGTCATTTATCACATTAATGTCAAAATGAATATACAGGACATTTTTCAGATTGGTTGAAATATCAATAACAGTTTGGGGGTAAATGTAATGTCACTAGCATGTATCAGATTCCCGAGTGAAGTTTTTTGAATTTTTTTTTGGGGGGGTAAGCTTTTATTTTTGAGATGTTTAAAACAAACAAAAATAATCCTTTGATGATGATTCTTTTAATCAAAGGTTCATGGGGAATTCATTAATTTGCAAAAAAGCAAAATTCAAAGGAATTTTACTACCAGCGACCTATAGTGGCATTCATACTAATGACTTACAATTACTTACATCTTCATAATAGTTTATTTGAATATATAGGGACTAGTAAGTGTGGATAATTTAGGATGACATAGTTGTACAAGTCTGACAATTAAATCCGGGTCTAATACCATAACCTCCCCCCACCCCCCCCATCCTTCCACAAACACACACACACACTACACAAAGGGTGTGTAAATGATTTAGTGCCACAAATATTGTTTCTTAAACAAAACAAAATATTCACAGTAAATGTTATATCACCATAACCAAAGCTAACCTCAAATTGGCAATTTAGTAATTCCTTGTTGATACCAAAAACTACATGATACCCACCGCCTGCCATAGCCTGACAAAATCCAACAACAAATGCTATTTGCACGTTCCCATGATAACAGGTTCTATAAAAAATATATCCAAATTGCAATGAGAAAATTTTTCAACTCTGAATCTTACAGAAATGGCAAAGTTTGCTTCAAGCTCAAATTAAACTAATTTGAATAACTTCATATTTCTTCAAAACAAAGCAATCCACCTTATAAATTCAGCTTACAGGGATCATACAAAACTTTGAATCTTTTCGTGCAATCTGCTCAATATTTTTGACATCTATAGGAATCGGGTTGATGTGTTTATGTATAAGTTGACAAAACGTTCACTTTCTACTTTATTTAATAGTTATTTTTTCTTCAATTCTGATGTTTATAATTACAATACCCCTGCAGTAAGACAGTTCCAGTAATATTTGTAAACCACATATTAAAACAGTCTTTTAAGCATTCAATTATTACGACAGGCAAAAATTTCATGAAATAAAACGAGCCAATTCAGTCTCTACTTTTTCAAGATTATTAAATTCAAAGTTTCTTCTGAATTATAATTAGTAAGGTATTGAGGTATTATTGTATTTCTTTCTAGGTTGGGTGGGGGGGGGGAGTGAGTTTGTTTTTAGTGGGAGTGTATGCTTGTGTTCTTCGTTATCATTCATCATAAGGTTTCCATGTTTGTACATTCACAAATTCCATAAGTTCATTGTCATTTTTGTATTGCTTATTATGAATTTTTTTCTAAAGATGGACTTGTAGAGAATTTGCTTATCTTAGTCTTCCTCCACTGTATATAATACACTTTGTAAAGTTCTTGCTTGTATTCATATCTGCTTTATGAAGTTTGTTTGATTATCAATTTTTCCAATTATCTTGAAAATAATGTTTGGGGGAAACAATTTATAAGTATAAGTTTTCTCTATTTCCATGCAATACCTTACAGATTAGACTCTACATAAAGATAAAAAAAATGTATTTTATTAACGTGTATATATATTTATATATATAATTTGTCTGTTACACATGCATATGTATTATTATTTGCTGAGATAAATTGTCATTGTCATTAAGCAAGCTAAGTATATACATGCTTAATGAGCTACTTAAATAGGTTTCAATACTGATTGCTTGACTCCCACTAACCTGATGAATGAGATCCTCTTTCCGCCTCTGGATAATCGTTATAAGCTCATCAAACTTGGCAACAAGACTGGCTTCAAAGTCTATACTTGCTTCCTGAAAAAGAAAACAGAAACAAGTATTCCTATAAGACAATGATATTTAGTACCTAATTAAAAGATAGTACTGGTCAGATAAACTCATCTGTTATGCATTTGTCAATTGTGTGACTTACCTCTAAACCAGACAAGGTGAGTCATTGCACCAAAGTGGGTGGGCAAAACATGTAAATTGATGCACCCCTCAGTCACTTATGTGAATGACATTTTTTTGTAAAATGACTTAACCCAAATCAATCACCTCTGTACAAAGTCAATGGGTCTGAAGTAAATTGACCCACCCCATAGTCACCCTGGTGACTGACAATTTGGTACAATGACGCCCATGTGAGTCACTATTTCATGTCAATGACTAACCTTTGACTGACATTGCTGGGGGTAGTAGGGGTGAGCCATACAACTGACAAGTGCATTGCAGAATACAGGACAAAGGGAGAAACTCATTTTAATCTGTTTAGGAAATATTTACTACTTTTAAATATTGATTTTCTTTAAAATTTCTTCATATGGCAAATCCATTTACTTCAATACCTTATCAACAAATTTAATAGCATACTCAAATTTATACTCATACTTTTAAATATTTCAATAAATGTATAAAAATAGGAAATGATTCCCAGTATAAAATTTCTGCACATTATCTGTGATAGCTTTTCTTGTTGGCTTGGTGAAGATGTCTGTGCTAAATAAACAACCCTGAAGACCCATACACATCAACTATGATCCCAAATAAAGAACATTAGGGAAAAGCTTTTAACTTGCATGCATGAAAAATATAGGTTCTAGGAATAAGATCTTCCAATGCTTTCTGCACAAATCCATTCTTCTAAACCCTTGATCAAATGCACATGTTCACTTGGGAGCTTCCATAGTTTCCAATTAATCTCCATTGACTGTAATTCTAACAAACATTGTCAAAAACCAGATACAGTACATTACTATCAAGATATCAGTTGAAATACATGATTCAAAATGACTAAATCTGGATAATAAAATAAAGGAGCACAAATGTTTTCCCATCAATTATAATCCCAAATTCCTATTTATTAAATTTCTTTTGTGACAAAGTCTCCCCACAAAAATTCTCTTAAATTGTTCAGCAGGGTAAAAAGTTTGAAAAAGCTTCCTAAATTGCTGTTGTTAATCAAAATGAACATGTCTTTGCTGCTAGTTATCTACAATCAAATTTACTTGTAAATTACATTACTTCATCCCTTGAGTAGGTCTAATGACTCACTGAAGTTTTACAAATTTGAGCTACAAGGCAGTCCAAATTGTAGAAAGTAAGCAAATATGGAATGTTTACTAAAAGCTAATTGATTCAATGAGAAATTATGACCAGGTGATGAATCACACTGGGTCTCATACCCAGGTTTAGTACATGTAATTAATGAAAGCTTATGACCTCTTTCAATTCTATCAAATGGGAATTATCATCAATTATTTAGTCAGTTCTGCTTTGATACAAAGCTGGACAAACTACTAGAGTGTTATAGGATTAAAAAGAACAATTTAAACATCTAAATGATAATTGCTGCCGCATTTATTATTATTTAAAGAGTTGTGACTTAATGGTTGTTATTACTGAAAAAATGACTAAACTCTAACATCAGAAACATAACTTTCTCTGTCCACATGTTGCAAACATGTGTGCATAAGGAAATTTGATGTCTAGTTTCATCAGCAAGCTTGACAATGAAAGTATATACAGGAAATTTTGAGACTGTTTTCTTCTTCAACAATATATCAAAATAATGTTTCTGGGTAGAGTTTAGAGGAGGGTGTATATGGGAGAGTGTCTGCCTCCAATCGAATTCCTTGAACAAGTACGACAAATAATTGTTCCTCCACCCGACTTTAGAATTTTGCTGCAGACATCGTTGAAAGGTCCATCTACAAGAACTCAAAGTGTTACAAAGTACCAACTTGTAACACCAACCAAGTCAAACATTTCTTCTTCATAAGAATCTGTCACTGAGTGGAATCACCTGGAAGAAGATATTGTATGCTAGCTAGTACCATAGAGCAGTTCAGTGATTCAATAATCACTTAAGTTTATCTATCCTCTCTCTCTCTTTTCCATTGCTACGATGCCATTTTTGGATCTACTGCAACATATACATACAGAAAAAAGGTAAAATGATTTAATACCTACACATACCTCAACTTGGTCCACTGTAGTCTTGAGTTGAACAAGAAAGTCTTTGGCTGTCCTTGCTCTATCTGTTAAGGCAGTGAGTGAATGGGAGAGTTCAGCCTGAAAGAAATAGTCAAAGATCTGATTATTACTCCAAACTTTCTACTTAAATACCTGTTGACTCAAACTTGTACAATGTACCTCCTAACAAGAAATTATAGCTAATATTAGGTGCATTTGAGGGGGCCAGTATCCCTCCCCCTTTCCTCTTCCCCATCTTACTTCCAGCACCACTAACATTGTCTGAAGGGAGAACCTTAGGAATAATGTATGTTATGCTGATTGCTGACCCTTGGGTCATTCCACTGCATTATGACTGCCAATATATTATTTGCAACAGGATCATCATTTTACACCAATCTCTCTCTTCCTTTACCAGCCCAGGTTACACTTCCAGTTGATAACTACAAAGATCGTATACAATATTATGCTTTTGTCATGACTTTAAGTTATGGTTATTTGTTCAAACCATGCATTGATATATAATGCAATGATATACTTTTCACATGTTGCAAAGCTAGTAAACACTCAAAGCAATTATTTTTACTGCTCAAATCTTCAAGCACTTCTGAGGTAGTGCAAGGGTAGTATTTGTTGTAGTTTTTCCATATTTCACACATATTTCAATGATAAACGTTTTGGCTCTCTGAAATGGTAGAAAAGTTTTTAATTAGAATCATTTGTTTCATTAAAACAAAAAAATTCTAAAAGACTCTCCCTAATTAAACTAGCCTTTTTAAACTGAGTTTTCTCAGATTGTATTAAAGTAAAAAATACAATTTCCAAAAGGAAGAAAATCTGGAAAAACAACAAGAACAATACAAAAAAAAAATCAATTTCTTTTAAGTTGATTATCAGATCATCATCAACACAAGCTTTAGTGGAGCACACTTATCTGCTACATGATGCCATACATAGGTCAGTTCAGCATGCATCCACTTTAAGAATTCCAAGTCACAGCGACTGAAGGCCTACTCTTTTAATTGCACGGAAGTACTAACTAACAAGTAATCTACTCTCAAACTTATCGGATTTCTGAAATCTTCAATTCAAAATCTGAGGTGATGTTGGTGTTTTGCCATCAAGTGCAATCCCTACAAACCCATTGTACATACATTACATGAGTATGTTGTGCATTTCCATTGGTATTATCTGTGTAAATGTGCTTAATAAAGTCGTAAGAAATGTTTAATAAATATAAATGCTTGTAATGCAATCACTTATTTGCTCCAATTTGTGACTGCAGACGTCTGAATATGTCTGCTATACTATACCTGCATGACTTATATATCAATGCTGCCAATCTTAGGAAACATTCAATGCAGATGAATTATGTAAGTTTTAAACCATTCCATCAAACATTATACAAATGACATCTTAAAAGCAAAAAGATTAACCCAACAATCATGCATTTGAGTAGAGTACTGTTCCTCAAAAGTCTGACATCTTGACTTTTCCAATCTTAGACAAATTGGCATGATGACATTACAAATGTCGGCACGGAGTCTCACTCGCTCCACACCAATTCACAGAAGAGCCAGCCACCATAAAACATAACACGAACCCTGGGGAAATTTGGATAGGAGTTGATACGGAACTGGTAATCACATTGCTTGGGGAGAAGTGTATTGAAATAAGCATGACAAAACACACAAATATGCTCCAAATTGTTCAGGAGCCAGTGAAAATTGAGCAGAAATAATTTATTGCTGAACTAATATATTTTGATAGCTACCAAATGATCGAACAGCATGAAGCAAATACATATTAAAATAAGTGCCAGTGGGAACAGCTTTCCTTAGGTCAGGACAATCCTCGAGAAATTTGAAGGTTTTCTTGACAATTAGTGAAGCAATGTCTGTGCTTCTCAAATTCGTTCTGGGCTTTTCCTGGCTTAATTTCTTTAATTTCTGTCAATAAAGATGCATTGCAAAATGTAGTTCGCAAAACTTTGTAATCAACCTCAATCCGATAAAATTAAAAAAAATATGTACATGGGAGCAAACATGAATGAATTAATATATCTATCTCATCCATTCGGCAATCTCATCCATAGATAAAATTTTCTTTTGCACACAATTAGTTTTAAATTCTCTTGTATGAATATTAATTTTCAATTATGAATTATAGTTCTATTTGCAATGAACATGAATAGTTTATGAACATGAATAGTTTATTAACATGAAATACCCTTTTTTTGTTAAATCTTTTTGTGATTGATATGGAGGTAATTTCTTTAAAGTTTGTTGGAAGAGCCCCAAAAGAAAAAACAATACTTTTTGTACCTCTAAATATAGTTAGTAGATAATCAATGTGACAAGCCATTATACCTAAAACATGGTAGGGTTGAGTGCTCAAAATAAGAATCATTTAATTTGATTTACTGATCCTTCAAGCATAGAATGGTAAACACTGAACAATCCACATGCCACATTTCCAAAACCATCAAAGCATTTCATTTTTAGCAGCCTCAACATCCCTTTAAGGATCTAAGCTTCAGCAATCACTACCGCAAGAGCCCGGTTGTCGCCCAGATATGTTCAGATTTTTGCAGCGTTTATCATATCTGAAGCGGTTTTTGAGGTGTTGCTATGTATGCCTTAAATAGATCGATATGTTGATGTAATAACAGTTCATATTAATGCGTAGTTTGTGCAAATTTTGCATTCCAAAATTCTCTAAAAATGTTTTGAATACTCAGATTTCATATATAATAACATTTGCTCAGGAAATACCACCGAATATCTCTGATTGAAAGAAAACTATGTTTTTATTGGCTGGAGTGTTAAAATACTGACTGGCACATATGCTAATTGAGCTTAATATCCCGTTTGGGATTTCTCCCAATGTGTAGTCAAATTTGCAGTATAGCACTTGTAGTTGATAGCTCATTTGGGCTGAAAAACTTGGGGTTAAAAGCAATTAAAAGCTCAAGAAAGGCAAAAAAGAACCTGAATATGTTACTTAAACCATACAATGCAATTGAGGCTGCAAATCACCAAAGTGTAAATAATTCACTAATAAAAAACAACTTTCAAAATCCGCATAAGTCCTGTTACATTAGGCATGCATTGCCTGGCACAACTCCCTGTTCACAAGGAGCTTTTTGTTTTGTGTGCAGATGATAGAAGTCTATTAAAACTGATGCATAAAATCATCGTTATCTGTAATGGGCATCTTAAAGGATTAGTTCAGTCCATCTTATATTCAAGCCGACTTGTTTTAGTTATATTTTGTTATAAAGATTCCCACTTGAAAGGTATTTGTGGGATGCTATTACTGATTAATTGTGATTCATTAATTGCAAAAATTAATTATTTGCTTAGCAATTGAGGAAAATATGAAATAGTTAAAATCATTCTTTTTGCAAGGATGTAAAATCCATCTTGACTTTACACAAATGTATTTTGCTGTTGGTTTGTCTGTTTATGATTTCTATTCAAAAGCAGACATTGTTAATAAAATTTAGGTCACATTGCTGTTGAGGCTTACGTTTTTAGGCTTACTTGAAAAACAGTTTTCACATTCAAATGATATTAAAGCTCCCGTATGCCGTGGAACAACTAGAGTCCTGGAGGCCGTAGGGATTTTGGCCTCAGCAGCGATGTCAGAACCACGGGGACAAGTGGGGGGAATTGTATGGACAGAGGCAGGAGGTGCCCTTGAAAGTTGAGGGCAGACTCATCAGGAACAGTCCGCCCTTTTGAAACTTATTTGAAATTATTCTAGGTCATTCTTAAACTTGAAAACAAATAGAAACCTACTCACTCACAAATACTACATAATACATAAAGGTCTTCACATACATTTAGTATTTATGTGACACAATAAAATCACTGTCTTTTTAGCAGGGGCACTGACACTGGGGGCTGTGGTGGAGAAAAAATGCCCCCAATAATTTTCTAAGCAGCAATTTTCAAAAGAAACCTTATACCTATTCTACCGATGGGTAATTGTCAACATTGGTCCTGACTCCCCAATCTTTGAACACATACGCAGAATTTGCCTTCCGAAAGTGGGAGAAGGCAGAAGTGCCCCTTTGCTTCCCCAAATCCTGCCTATGCTCAAACCATATGTGAAGGAACCATGGGGCAGGGGCACATTTCCTCCACAATTTCAAAAACTGACAAGAGTGCCTCTTTTTAAAATGAAAAGTGCCCCTCAATTACTGTCAAAAAAACATTGAACTTTATTTTCTACTCCCTCCCCTTGCCCTAAGTTCCTTCCAACACCCCTGGCGCTTTGGGTCCTATAACAAAGATATTGCAGTGTCATTGTTCAGGGCTAGACCCAAATCAATTTTGCTCAGGGCCTGTAAAGTTTACCCACCTTCCGGGCATTCCCAGCCTTTTGTTGCGCCACTGCTAATCAAACTTGTATTCCTTTCCTAACAACCACAGGCTACTCAAAGTACCTCCCCACCAACACAAACAGTCTTGGTCCCACCCACAATACATACATTAAGCAACTACGTAAGTTATGTCCTAGCATCACAACAATATCAAAGCTCCCGTTTGCATTTCCCACAAAATATAAACATCAAACATGTATTTCTTTCCTAACAACCCCAGCCTTTTCGAATTAACTACCCACCAACAAAAAAACAGGCTTGTAATCAACCCAAAATATATGTTGAGCTACTACGGCATTAATGTTCTAGTCTCTTCTTATATTGAATGAAATTTTTGTTGTTGTTTACGGACATATGATGTAATACTTCATCATATATGGATGCATAGTGCAAATTGGAAAAGACCCACTAGGAATTGAACATGGAACCTCTAGCTTGCCAAACTGACGTTATGATCACTAATTCAATGTCACTTGACCATTACAAAATTGTGAGGCCCATGGTTACAGAATGATATCAATCTATTAAACAGCATACTGACCTGCTTATGACCTACTTATTAAAACTCATTACTTTCATTCTACTAACTAATACATACATTACTTCAATAGATAAACAAAAATGTAAAGCAAAATGTTTAAAACATAAATTAAAAAGCCAACAATTTCTTGAAGTAGACAGACTCCATAAAGTTGTCAAATCTTTCTCTTGTACTATTTTAGTTCAGTCAGGATAAGGATGATGATGAAAACAGAAACAACGTCAACGTCGCAGGTGGTCTCACTCTGTTCCATTTTTAATGTGCTTGATTTCATGTGGGAGGCACGATTCCATTTGAAGACAGCAATAACTTATGATAAGGGTGTAAAATTTAACAAAGTCACAGGAAGCTCATCTTCATTATCTTGACACCTAGGTGGTCTAAGGCAGCAAAACAAAATTTATAATCAGGGCAATAGAATGAATAAATGAATATGCAAGTTTAAAACAGTACATACAGTAATTCAAAATATAGCAACAAGGCATACCACTGTGGTCAATGAATCGCTTGGCCATACTATTATACTTGTACTGTACATATCCCCGTCGAATTCTAAAGGATTTGCTCCCCACACAAAAATGCATAAAATGAACATCTAATGGCAGTAAATGCCGCACTTAATATTTTCACTGACCTTCAATGGGGCATTTTCTGTCGTGGCCCTTAGGACGTGACAGGTCAAGTATTGTAAACTCCATGCTCAAAATACGCCATCTTTTAATTATTTTTAAAATTTCATTTAATGAAGAGAATACGGACTTCAAATTAAGTGCTATTTGTTGAAATTGTATTTTAATGTTTATGACGCTACAATGAATTTCAGCAATGCTAATTGAAAAATTTATGGCGTTGTTTTTATTCGCAAAAATCATGTAAATTGGCAAGTTAAGGAATGTAGACGAAAAGTTCCGGTGCCAATCTGGTATTTTAATAGCTAGGTCGAAAACGTGATTTGAAGAATGATATCGTTTAGATATTTTTACTGTTTCTGAAACATAATAGAAAATATTTATTACACCAAAATATTTTTTGAAGAGTCACAAAGAGATAGTGAAGGAGAAACTTCAACAGCTAATTTAAGAAATTGTTAGCGTGGGTAAGTATGCCACTTTCCATCTGCTAAAGCAGGGATATGTTCTTTGGGCTAAAGTAATCTTGCAACCTGAATCTAAATAGGCTAAGGTAAAGGAAATGGAAGCTTATGTACAAAACATTAAATGGTGCTTAGCAAACTTACAGCTTCAGTCGGCTAAAATCCTTATGAACGACAACCAAACGTAACAAGTATGAGAAAAAAAACAGATAAAAAGTTTAGTAGACTAAGTTTAGATTTGAAACAATTTAGAATTGGTGAATGTTTATCGATGTTTGGTTGTCTGGCAGTAAAGCATTTTAATCTTTTAGAGTTTGAGCAGGTAGGGAAAGGAGTAATTACATTCGTTTTAGCATAGGAAATGTGGAAATTCAGATATCATGATTATTTCTTGTATTGATTATTACAATTGAGATTAGGTTATCATTACCAATGGCAATGATTGTTATTAATTTTACATAGCATATGGAAGCGGGTGTTCTTTCTTCTTGTTTTTAGCATGGTCCAATCTAATTAATGACGTCCTTATTTAATGTATCTATTCTATTTTAGGATAAATTAATCACATCACCTTGTTATCTTTCTTTGCTTTTCATTTTTAAGGAAACTGACTGAGGACCAGTTTCAGATTAGGGAGGACAGAGGCGCGTAGGAAGTTAAAGGCCACCTCCGAAAAGGGTTTCTCGGTTGCATACATGCTTTTATTTTGATGACAAATTGTTAAATTATTTGCATGAAATTGACATTTTGTACAAATTTTGTTCAAGTTTGGCAACAGTTCCTGAAAAATTCTAAAACTTGACAGTGCTTTCTTGGAAAGTTAAGAATTTGCGTGGAAATTAAAGATTTCACAAACATGCAGGAAATTTCTCAGAAAATGAAAGTGATTTCCCGAAAATTGATGGAAATTTTCTTTAAATTCATGAAAATTTTGCAGAAATTGAGGAAAATTTTCAGAAACTAAAGAATATTTCCTGAAAATGAAGAAAACTTCTTGAAAATGAAGGAGAATTTCTGTAAATTCAAGGAGAATTTCCAAATTATTTCCATGATTTCTCCGAATTAGGATGGGCAAAAAAAAGAAGAAAAGATAAAGGCCTATTTTAAAATTGTATTGCTTTGAAAATTCATTATGGGTCCCATGTGCGCATGGGCCCTGATAAGAACTCCACCTCCGTATCCAAAGGTTTTTGGTTCTACGCTGTAGATAGTGGCCCTTGAAAATTATTTTGGTCTAAAATTGACATTTTTTATAAAAGCCTGAAGACTTCTATCCAAAAGTGCAGATTTTTGGGTCAATATTGAAGCTTTGAGGCCAAAATGAAAGGTGTTTGGTCAAAAATGAGACAATTTTTGGTGCAAACTGTAAAAGGTTTGGTCTAAAATTAACAATATCAGTCGATATGATAATTACAAAAAATGCCACACATTGTTTATTTGATATTTCAGTTAATTACATTTATGGCTTTGACAAAATTTTGGGAGGTGAGGGGGAGGCTAAGCCCCTAATAGCCCCCTTAAATACGTTTCTCTATTGCTATCTGTACAAAAAATTAAATGCCACGACAGCCCTTTTTAAAGGGCATTCTTGTTGTAATTTGCAAGGAAAACACTTGGCTTCTCAAAACAAAATTTACTAATGGTCCACAGAAATTCCAAGTAAATCTTTTGATACATAAAGTTAGATGTGAACAATTGTCTGGCAATTAAGTTGGTTATAATGATCAATCATATTGAAATTCCTTTTTACCCCGAAAGCTCCATACAATCGCCTCAGTGACACGTAATATACGTTTATGTAAATTAGTAGCATTTCACCAGTGTGAATGAAGCAGCGTCAATAGGTGACACTCAAACGGACTATATTTTTTTTAAAATTTTGGGGCTAAGCCCATTAAATTTGTGTGTAAAAGTTTCCAAATGCTGTAAAACGTTGTAGCAGTGCACCCTTTAGTCTTGTTGCAGGGGTCTATAGTGCCATTTTCCCCTTTTCTTTCAGATTGGTGAGATTGCAGAGGGTACAAATTGCTTATCAATTCTTGTCAAAATAGTAGTTTATTACATTCTTCACAAACTTAATCAAACAGAAGAACACAAGAAAGGCCATTACCTTAAAATATCTGGACCTTTCTGGATTTTCTGTCCCTAACAGAAATATTAGCTTGCAGTAAGCTTGCAGCATGCTTGCGACAAGCCAACAATTTTTAGCTTGTGCAAGTGTACTGCAAGCTTGCAGCAAGCGTGCTACAAGCTAGTGTTTGGAACAAATTAGCTTGTGCAACCTAGCAAAACTTTCTGCAAGCTTACAAATATTTTATGATAACTTGCACAAGCTAACATTAGCTTGCACAAGCTAACATTATCTTGCATAAGCTAGCAAGCTAGTATTTGTTCCATATACTAGCTTGCAGCATATTTGCACAAGCATGCAGCATGCTTGCACAAGCTTGCAGCATGCTTGCACAAGCTTGCAGCATGCTTGTACAAGCTCGCAGCATGCTTGCACAAGCTAAAAATTGTTAGCTTGTCGCAAGCGTGCTGCAAGTATGCTGCAAGCGTGCTGCAAGTATGCTGCAAGAGTGCTGCAAGCATGCCGCAAGCGTGTTGCAAGCATGCCACAAGCGTGCTGCAAACGTGCTGCAAGCGTGCTGCAAGCTAAAATTTCTGTAAGGGGTATCTTTTTAACTCATTTAATTTTCTTGGACTCCACGTCAGGAAGCTGGTTATTTGATAAAATAAAAAAAATGAAGGAAATTAATTTTACATGCAAAAACCAGTCGCAAACGGGGAAACACATCTAACTTTGTATGCAGTTGTCTATCAGTAAATCATTTTCACAGTGAAAAACATCATGGGGTTTCAAACACATAATTCCTGTGAAATGATCCTCAAGGGTTACTATTTTGATCAGTGCAAGTGTAAGAAAAGCAAATTCCCAAAACATTATTTGATTACATTTTTATCTGAGATTTATAACCAGTGCAATTATGCAAGTTAAACTTTTCCCATTAGTTTAGTAATTCTTCACTTTGTAACCATTTCTCACCATGGCCGGGATCTATTATCAGTTCCTATAAAATATTCATATTCACAACTGGTATCTATAATATATACATAAATTTGATGACAGAAAACAACGAAAAGGCACATGAAAGTGCCCGAAGTTATAATCGTCTCAAATCATATGATTTCATCTCATAAAATAATCAAATTACAATTTAATCATCTTAGAAATCTTAGAAACTAGTAACTTCATTTATGAATTTAATCTTGCATAATATTATATGCCTTTAATCACTTGGTTTAGGAAATTCCTAGGAATTACATGTATGCTTTTTGAGAAGGATGAGATTTCAATCTCCTACATCTTGCAAAATTAAACGGATTGAAGTTGAAATATTCTGTGCAGCTTGAATAGATAGATAGAAATATTTCTATTATTAAATTTTTGTGGAAAGTTCACAAAATGACATACTTGGGTCACTGTAAGTGACGATTTATTGACGTTAATTAAAATGTTTCCACTCACAAATTGCTTTCGTACAGGTTATTTATGACCATCAAAGGGCATTCAAAAATGAACAATTATTTTATACCCACTACATTTCAACTCTTTTTCTAAATTATTTAATAAAAACCGTTTTGCGTTCTTAATTATTCCTTTATTCCAATTCATTAATGATCCATTCTGATTTGTATCTATTTTGTACTGAGTTAAAGTACTAAGTTAAATTCTTTCCAGTCAGTCCAAAAATCATAAGCTTCATGCATAAGATATAAGTGGCACTTTAGGAATGTCAAGGTGTTGACATGCATGCAACTATTTCTACACAAATATGTTAAACCAAAATACAATTTCCCCTAAACATAATGGGAAATTTAAATAAATTATCACCATGTTGTTTCATTCAATCGTCTTCTATCATATAAGATTTACCTCCTAAACCACTACATTTGTTCTTTACTAGTTCAAGCAAATGGTTTCCTAACAAACAAAATTATATTCTTTTTGCCATCACACATATGCTCAGATAATTGCAAATTGACCTGATCGTATCTCTACTTATTGTACATCTTAAAACATCATGCGTCGAAAGAAAAATTCATTCCTTAATAGCCGCTAGCAGTGTATTGTGTCTCAACCAAATTCAATGACATATTGCCAAGGTTAATCAAATTTCCAACAGTTTATAACCAACGGATTTGACCCCCCTTCACTAATTTAAATGTTTTCTTCAGTAAGCTTTGTAACCATGGCAACTGATTGCTTGGCTTTAAGAATATTTTGTACTGTGATAAGAAACTGCAAATTCACAACCTCCAAGGTTAATAAAGATAATCAGGATGGGTAAGATACGAGAAACTTGCATGCAAGCTTCAGAGCAACATACAGTAACTGTAAATAATATTACTGTTGGGAACTTATCAGTCTTAATAACAGGGAAGCACAACTTTAGTATTAACAAGTTGATCAAAATATTGTACACCACAAAACACTAAGAACATCACCAAATCAGAAATTAGACTTTTTTATTTTGCATTTAAAGGATAACTGTAGATCAATGGTCAAACAAGTTTATCTCATATGAAAGAGGACTTTAATAGAAACAAAATATTTGATGAAGAAAACATTCAAATATCTCATTCCATTAAGATGATATTCTAGTTATAAAATCTCTGTCTTATCTTTGTAGAAAAGTCTGGTGTACTAAGTCTACTACGAAAGGTTAAATGGCAACCTTATCCTCACATTCTTAACAATTGTTAATGTATTTAAAAGAAAATATATTTAACCTACAGCACCATTTGCACTCTTCCCCTGTTCCAATATGTCTCAAATTGTAATCACTTCTTCTTTAAACAGTAACAAAACCACACAGCAAAGAAATCTAATCCAAATCCAATCATCAGTTCTTAAGATATCTTGATGACAAACAAACAAACAGATAAATAGAGGCAAAAACATTTCCCCACCCCTCCAATTGCACCCTTCCCCCCGTTCCAATATGTCTCAAATTTTGAATACTTCGTCCTTAAGCAGGAACAAAACCACACAGCAATTTTGATCAGAATCCAATTATCAGTTCTTGAGATATCTTGATGAAAAACAAACAAACTAACAAACGGGCGAAAATATAACCTCCGTCCAACTTTGCTGGCAGAGGTAAAAACATAACCTCCATCCAACTTGGTTGGTGGAGGTAATAAAGTCCGTCGCACTTTGTAACAAACTACTTAACATGTTAGAAAATAATAAATCTGTAACGCCATGAGCATCAAATATCTGGACTAGATCCTGGACAATAATTTAAGGAAAGGTATTTGCATGAAGTTGAAGATATTTGCATTAAGTTGGTATTTAGGGGCAAACTTTTGGCGATTTTTGATACGATTTGGACTTTTTTCTGACCCCTAATTCGACAGAGCCTCTTCCATCTAACATGGCCTGCGTCTGATATTTACAGCTGAAATGAATTTTTTTTGATGAAAGTGAACTCGTATGTACAGCAAAAATACTAATTTGGGATGAAAAATTAATGTCAAATAATAATTTTTGGTTCCGATGCTATCAGCATCAGAAACCTATCCGGTTCGCTCGTGCATGTGTGTATGTATGAGTCTGTACATTACATTAATGTCATATGTGGCGTATGTATGAGTCTGTACATTACATTAATGTCATATGTGGTGTATGTATGAGTCTGTACATTACATTGATGTCATGTGGTGTATGTATGAGTCTGTACATTACATTAATGTCATATGTGGTGCATGTATGAGTCTGTACATTACATTAATGTCATTAGTGGTGTATGTATGAGTCTGTACATTACATTAATGTCATATGTGGTGCATGTATGAGTCTGTACATTACATTAATGTCATATGTGGCGTATGTATGAGTCTGTACATTACATTGATGTCATTAGTGGTGTATGTATGAGTCTGTACATTACATTAATGTCATATGTGGTGTATGTATGAGTCTGTACATTACATTAATGTCATATGTGGCGTATGTATGAGTCTGTACATTACATTGATGTCATATGTGGCGTATGTATGAGTCTGTACATTACATTAATGTCATATGTGGTGTATGTATGAGTCTGTACATTACATTAATGTCATATGTGGTGTATGTATGAGTCTGTACATTACATTGATGTCATATGTGGCGTATGTATGAGTCTGTACATTACATTAATGTCATATGTGGTGCATGTATGTCTCTGTACATTACATTAATGTCATATGTGGTGTATGTATGAGTCTGTACATTACATTAATGTCATATGTGGTGCATGTATGGGTCTGTACATTACATTAATGTCATATGTGGCGTATGTATGAGTCTGTACATTACATTAATGTCATATGTCGTGTATGTATGAGTCTGTACATTACATTAATGTCTTAAGTGGTGTATGTATGAGTCTGTACATTACATTAATGTCATATGTTGTGTATGTATGAGTATGTACATTACATTAATGTCATATGTCGTGTATGTATGAGTATGTACATTACATTAATGTCATATGTCGTGTATGTATGAGTCTGTACATTACATTAATGTCATATGTGGTATATATATGAGTCTGTACATTACATTAATGTCATATGTGGTGTATGTATAAGTCTGTACATTACATTAATGTCATATGTGGTGTATGTATGAGTCTGTACATTACATTAATGTCATATGTGTGTATGTACAGTATGAGTCTGTACACAACATTAATGTCATATGTGGTGTATGTATGAGTCTGTACATGACATTAATGTCATATGTGGTGTATGTATGAGTCTGTACATTACATTAATGTCATATGTGGTGTATGTATGAGTCTGTACATTACATTGATGTCATATGTGGTGTATGTATGAGTCTGTACATTACATTAATGTCATATGTGGTGTACAGTACAGTCGGGAATAACCGTACACGCTAAGTGCGGGGCGTTAGTGCACTTACCACCATGATGAATGGAGCTGCCCAAGCGCAAAATCGCGCTAAACGTGGGTTACCGCGCTAACATCACCGAGCTTGCAGCCCTGCAGCTTCTATTCACCTGTGACTTAACGCGCTAAAAATCGATACACACTGTATGCTTTATGTCAATCAAGATCGAAGTGCCTGTGCTTTGTAAAGGGACTCCTAACGTTGCACAGTTATAATAATCTGCTTATCGGATTAGGCCTGGCAGACTTTTTCTTTAGCAAAATGTTTTAACGCGAGGCCTAGAGGAATTAAAAACTTTAAGTAAAATATTATTTTGTTTTCATTCAGTTTTCACGTTGAACTCTGGGATATAAATATTTTTTTAATTCAGTCAGCATCGCAACGTTCAGAATCACAGTACACAGTACATAGGCCCTACTTGCAATATTAAACTACGAAATGAGGCAATGTCTTCATTTGCATTGCATTTTTGGACGGAATTTTCAATAAAAATACTTATTAAATCCTTTGGGGAAAAAATTGATGTGAAAATTGAATCAATCCTTGATTGAATTTATTTTTTTACAGTTTTGGACAAACAAAATGAATTTCAGGCAAACAAAAACTGATTCTGGCGATGTTTTTGATTGAATTTAGCTATCCTATCACACAGTCACATTAAAAAGCCTAGCGTTAGGCTACATGCTTTAATCGATGTGTAATGGTGTTCTGCTTTTGTTATACAATTAGAATTAGGACATAAGAGCTAATATTTCTAAGCTTTGCTGATATTGGTAGGAGGGTTCTGTTAAATATTAATGACTAAATATTTCGTTTGATATTTTTCACGATTATAGATCTACTGTTAGGCCAAATGTTGAGGATGGGAAATGAATAATTTTAAACTGATGTTGACATGTTTGTCTTATATTTTTTCCACAGCTTCCGAACTTCTGAGCCTTTGTCAGTTTTGCAGATTAGACAAGATACATTGAAAAATCCCTGGGCCAGTATGGATGCTTATTAATTGCTTTGTCAGTCTAAGTCAACAAGAATTTACAAAAAACTTTAAAGAGCTTTTTTTTTTTCCCTTTTGCATGAATAATTATTTTTATAGTAACATTTCTACGCCATTCTGTCAGCAATCCAATATCAAGGACATCCGGCTTCAGCCAGTATGAAGAAAAACAGCTACAGCATTTGGCCGTGAAAAAAGAGGCAGAAGTCAAGAGGGTCTATAAACTCGTGTCGCGTTGAACCTTTCTTTCTTACTATTAGGCCTACTTGATACAGTAAATAAAAAATTCCTGTGCATGTGTCAAGTAATGTTGGGCGTAATGAAATGCTGTTACTGCTTTTTTCTTCCACTTGTGTAGAGTACTTTTTTTTATATTCCAGTTTATGTACAAAACAGAGTGAGTGATATTAGAAAAAAGTGTAGGCCTAAATTAACTAAGCTCAATTGGGTAAAAAAAAAAAAAAAGTGAAATTTAGTGCTGTCAAAACTGCACATAAAATAGGTAAGCCTGCATTGCTTCATTCCATGAAAATTGCAATATCAGGGTGGTAGAAGGCATTGAATATCAGGGCCTCCGACATGGGAAAGGGCATAGCCCACCCCCCCATTCCCGAATAATGTTCCCCCTTCCCGAATAATGTTTTCCCCTTCCCGAATAATGTTTCTCCTTCCCGAATGTTTCCCCCCTTCCCGAATAATCTTCCCCCTTCCCGAATAATGTTCAAAGCAATGGTTTTCAAATTGGTCTTGTGTTAATTATAAAAGCAATGGTTTTCAAATTGGTCTTGTGTTATTTATCCACAACAAAATTAATTGACAACATTAATCTCCCCCTTCCCCCTCCTCCTCTCACCTGCCATATGAAACCTGTGTCAGGGCCCTGAATATTGGTTTGATCATATTTATGTAGATCCTATTTTTAAAATATGATACAGGACTTAGGTTTTTGATAGGATTTTCTCCACAGATGACCGATGGTGGTTAAAGGTGAAGTGAAGCCTGGTCCAATTCTTAATTATCATTTTACCTGCTTCCTTTTTTTTTTTTTTTTACCCAATGTCTTGTTTTTAAAATAATTATATTCCAAAGTTATTTTCTGTCGGAACTTACCTCCACTCTTGACTAACTGACTTGGTTTTACTTCACTTCATTTCAAATGTTTGATCGATGCTTCTTTGTGAAGTGGTACGAGAAAATTTAAACGAATATTTTCCCTGCCATCGGGTAATATACAGTACAACATCCCGTCACAGACCTGGTTATAACAGAGTTTACCTCAGCAGGTACAAGTGTTGCTACCGCATAAGACTTCACATTTCCAGGAATCAAAACAGAAGATTTCCATCATGCCTAATTGAGCATCTTAACATTTTCTTAAAAATTTGGCAGATATATTCTATCATTATTAACTAGCATGCTTGTTCGGCATAACGACACATTAAAGGAGGCATAAAGTCTGATACAATCATTATTTCATATGATAGAGAATACAAGATCTTAACCAACTGCCAAAAACATCAGAGTCAAATTCCTATCTCAAGTTATTCATGTTTGAAATGGACACAGGGGCTGCCATTTTGTTCAATTCTGTATTGAAATATTGTGCATGATGACATAGATTCCCCAATAGGGACATAAAGATTATAATGTAATTCTTTACATATGTGATTAAAGTCTTTTATTTCAAAATGATGTGACACAAAGTTATATCAGCATGTTTTGATTTTCAATTTCATGAATACACAAAATTTTCCTTCACCCTTACAAAATAAAAACACTTGTTCATAAGCTAGAAAACTTGAGGTACATTTTAAAGAAATACAAAGCATTCCAAGATCCTGCTGGGCGATGACATAATCTGCATGTTTTGCAATCAAAATGGCAGCTACCATGGTACTATAAAGTAGTAGCATTAAAGTTTTTAACAATTAAACAACAAATATGTTAGATTGCTTTGAAGTTATGGAACTTGGTCAGAAAATTAGTTATTTTCAATTCTATTATATGAAATAAAGAATTATGTCAGACTGTGCCTCCTTTAACAGTGAAGTCATTTGTGCCAAAAGAGGTTATATATGAATGATTATTGCTTTAGATTGACTAACATTTAACATTATGTAATGTTTTAATCAGCAAACTATATATTCCAGCTTATAAATACCTCTGCTTTTAAATGCAATCGATGGTGAAACTCATATTAAGTATAGTTCAAAGAAACGACCATTTTTAACAGCTGTGGTTATGATACACATCCCTCAGTATGGTTGACATTGAGATTGTGGAAGCAAGTTGTTAAGAACAAATAAACTAATAGTCGTTAAGAACAAATGGGACTCACCACGAAATACAATCATTATTTCCATAAAATTCCCTCAAGGAAGGGGGATCCCTTCCTGCAGTACTTTAATGATGAAGTAAGGAATTGTAAATGAAGGCCCAAGCAGTACTCAGGCATGTGAGAGACACTTGATAAAAAAAAGCTGAAAGTAGCTTATTAAAAATAAATGTTAAAAAAATTAAAAGCAGTTTATTGCTGGCGCCGAAAGTAGAGCAATGCTTGTGAAACACTTTTAGCGTGGGGCCAGGGGCCCACTTAAGGGTTCCTGGTGGGGTCAAGGAAACAGAAAATTTGATTTTCTGTGACTAGGAAAAAGGTCTCCTGAAAGAAATTTTTATTTTAAAGAAGCTGATTTTCTTAATAAATCACCCCCTCCCTCCCCCTCCTCAAAAAAAAGAAGGAATTTCTATCAACTTTTCATTCAGAGCAGAATATAGTTCAGGCATGTCAGCAGCATTGAAAAAAAGTCATTAATGACGTGATCTGACGTCATGTTTTGATGTTTATAAATCAGTGGAAAATGAAAATAACTGCATCACAATTGCCACAAACCCCATTAGCAATATCATGGCACCCTTAAGGGTAGAGTTGGTTCTCTATTCCCTTCTACCATAGCACCACAGTGGACATAGGTTGGGCCAAGTCCGGGTGACATAATGGCGGGCCACTCCATAAATGTTGCCAATAAGGGTTTAAGGAACCATTAACTGACATCCATGTACCAATATTCCATTTTCACAAGTACATAGTCGGGCCGAAGCCAACAGTCGGGGAAATGGCAGTGACAAGTTAAATGCTTTTAACGATTATCTTAACTTTTATTCTTATTGTGAGTTAAGTCTTCACTTCTCTCAAAAATTTCCAGTAAATTCTTGCATTTGCATTTCCAAAAGGGGCTGAAATTTACTTAAAATCAATGATTCATCTGATTGATACATCTCAAAGACAGCAATTAACGTTTTAAAACTATTTTCGATCAAATTTAACCTCTGGGCTGTCTCTCTATAAATTATCACGGTTAGGCCTAACATTAGGCCTTTCACCCAGTTTTACTATAAGATGGCAACTAGCCTAACATACTGTACGTTCAAACTTCGAAGGAATAAAGAAAAGTCTGGCGAAATCGTATTAACGTTAGACTCTTGTCTAATAAATTACAGTCTCAAAGTATGTAAGAAATCTACGCTACACACAGGTTTTACGGCAGAATTTTTTTGTTTATCTCGCAAAAGAAGACAAAAAGTTTCGCTGAAATAAATTTATAAAACACTCGTGCTAAGTGCAGTGATGCATGTACACAGATTGGGATTACACTCGGTGCAGTTACGTTAGGTATGCGCTAACAAGCTTAGCGCAATGAGACGTAATACTATTACCGCGCTAACCTCTTTGAGGGAGGAGCAGATTAAAATGGGATTATCGGACGCGCTTAGCGCAGAGTTGGGGCAAGTGCCGTCGGTGCATGAAAGACACGAATACAATGGCGGCGGTAAGGGCATTAATCGCGGTAAATAATCCGCGCTAACTGCGATATCGGTACGCTTATTCCCGACTGTACTGTATGTATGAGTCTGTACATTACATTGATATCATATGTGGTACCAAGGTTACAACTGAATGGTGGTACACAGGTAACCGAAGGTCCGAAGATGTTGTCTATTATTCTCGGGGATGATGCCATACATATTAATTGTTTTAAAAAATAAATTTTCTTTATTTGTAAACGATTGGTGAGTTTTCTTCTATCTTCATTTACTTTAGATTTTCTTTCAATTTTTGATTTTGTTTCCGCTTAGGATTTCTATTTCTAACATTACAGTACTTCCCATGATTTTACGTTTTTTACTTAGGATTTGTCTCTGGGGCAAGTGTGGGCTAATCTTCTTCGTGAAGGCATTTGCCCTGTGTCCCGTAGCACCGCAACTGCCCAAAACCTATACTAAAGAGACTATTTTCCACATTATTAATTGGATTTCTAAATTGTTTCTTTATTCACGTTCAAGCTCACGATTAGATCATGATCCCAAAATAAGTGTAAAGATGGTCCAGAGTCTGACATGGCTGCCTTTAACATGCAATCAGTCACATATCAACCAGAAACATATTTCACATGTAAATGGATTTATCTCAAAGAAGGTATGTAGGATTACTTAAATCTAAAACAATTCTTTTCGGTCTCCCACACAGTTTTTACAAAGTGCGATGGACTATATATTATGCAGTCGCGACAGCTCGGGTTATTACAAATTGCAACAGCTTTTTATTACAAAGTGTGACAAGGTTTATTACAAATTGTGACAGGTACTTTAAACTATTACAAATTGCGACAAGGTTTATTAGAAATTGCGACAGGTATTACAAAGTGCCATGTTATTACAAATTGCGATGTTATTACAAATTGCGACCGGTATTACAAAGTGCCATGTTATTACAAATTGCGATGATATTACAAATTGCGACAGGTATTACAAAGTGCCATTTTATAACAAATTGCGATGTTATTACAAATTGCGACAGAACATACGAAGCAGACAAAAATGTTCATATAGAATTCCTTACCTACCATGGAACACAAAAATTGTGATCAATTAATATATTTAATATGTATGATGATATTATCCAGTTATACCTGATAAGTTTCTTGCAATACAAGCAACCCTTTTTTCTCCTTTTTTTGACAGATGCAAGTGATATTTTCATCAAAATATTGGTCCTTAATTACAAGATAACAAAATAAATGAATGGGAAATGTCAAGCCCTAAATTCTGAGATAAGAATTATGACAGAGCTCTTTCAGAAACTGAACTAAAAAATGCCAAGGAATGATTAGATAACATTATCCATTAAGATCTCAACACGATAAGTCACATAAAGTTTGGTTTCAAACCCTCGAATTATGTTACAGTATGTGTGTCTTATCTACACAAAATATTTTTGCTGTTTTTAAAGGGATATTCACATGGAAATTCATTTTAATATATTTGATAGAGGACAATAAAAGCAACAGATTGATGAAAAATCCAACTTATTACCTTATTCCTAGAAGAAGTTATTGAGTTTTAAAGATCTTTCTTTGTCTGCATAAGAGAGATTGTTGGTCTAAGACATCATTGTGATGTCATCACAGCACTTCTGTACTATTCTTTATGTATTTCTTAGAAAAACATTTTTCTTGAAATAATTGGGAACATATTTTTCTTCAAAAACTATCAAGATTAGTGTAAAACAAAATTTACAATAATGTTTTCCAATCCGTTTTTCTTACTTATGTTTGAATTATGAAAAATTGGTGATTAATTTTAAAAGAAATACATAAAGACTAGTACAGGAAATGCTGTGATGACCTCAATGATGACTTAAGACTCAGTACAAAAGTCATTTTTATGCAGGAAAAACAAACCTTTAAAGTTCAATAACTTATTGTAGGAATGAGATATCAACATGGATTTTTACCAGTCTGTTCATTAAATTTTTCTCTATCAGGTACATAAAAATGAAATTCCATGGGAATATTCCTTTAATTTAATTAGAAATTACTTTATAATTTATTTTGCTTCATTAAACCCTGCATGTACAAACAACTATAGAGCTCTCAGTCCTTTGATGCTCGGTCAAGGGAATAAACACAGCTTTAATTTTTAATAATCATGTCCCTAAAAAATTACTTAAGTATTCATAAGAAATATTTATGATTAATTTTGAACATTTGTATCAAAGGTTTTCAGTACCGTCACATGCGCAAAAATTGTATTAGAATATTCTTGAGACTCAAAAAAAATACGTTCGGACTTATCGTCCGCCAGCTCCTTTAATTATCAGGGAAAAATCATGGAAGGTGAAATAGGTCTTTCAGAAACATTAACATGTTTAATTTAACCTACAGTATCACGCGGACTCACATTTTGGACAATCTTTGCACTTTAAAAATAAGCAGTATCTCTCCCAAAAGGCAAGACTCTTTACTGATTATATGATGCACTTCCTTATGATCTTTCAGTTTGATGTATTAGGCTAGACAGCTGCTTATGGATTGCCAATTCATCTGTATTTCCAAATGGGGGCTCAATTAGTTGATTAACCCATTTCTTTGCAAGTTTCAATCCTTCTTTCTAAATAATATATCATTCGGACAATTTATACAAAAATAAATAAACAATACACAAGAGGTGCTTTGAGGTTTGTCAATTTATGAGATTGCAATCCAAGCCAAGTTTCTCAGAAGATAGATGGATTTTTCAAATAATTATTTTCTCCACAAGAAATAGCGCAGAGAAACCTTCAGTTCGGTCTCTTTGATGAACGTGTCATGTTTATCTCAACAAAACTATACCATTATGGCCATCTAAAGTAGATAGATTTTCCCAACATAACTTCTAAAGATGCAAATGCTGGATAGAAAGATACAAACACCAGTATTGGATAAATATTAGTATATTTTAGCACCCAAAAATTCATTTACCAATATTAACAATTAACCAGTATTTATCAAAACAAATATTGACACCTGTTAGGAGACCAGAATAATTTTCTCAAGCAGAACAATATTGCTTATAATGGTAATTGGAAGAAATTTGTGGTGACCTGTGCAGTAGCCTGATGATGATGATGATGATTAGCCTGATGATGATGATTAGCCTGATGATGATGATGATTAGTCTGATGATGATGATGACGATGATGATGACGATGATGATGATGATCATCATCATCATGTTGATGTTGATGAATATTTATCGATATACTGTATGTACATGTAGTGTCTCCTCTAGTTATCATGTAAATTAAACAGAACTAAAACCTTTTCCCATGATGTGCAAAAGAAGAAAAACATTTCTGAAATAATCAATTCTGAAGAAATATTAATGAAAGAATTTTCACCAAAGATACCCACATCTTTTGTTTCCGGATGGCTTAAGGAGGTTAGTTTGAAGTTATTTCAAATCCAAAGAGACTTATGATGCAGATTCTTCAATGACCTGAAGCTAGAGGTGCTAAAAGATGCCCATCTGTTTTCTCACTTTCTGTCAAATCTTCTGGACTCTTAAATCCTGACAGGGATTAGATGTGATTCCACAATTCAGACTTAACACACCACAAAGTGGCTTCAGAATTTGTTCAATATGACAATATGGCAGTTGTACAAGAATCAAGAAAAATCACCATATAACAGTTGAACAAGTACATCATATGTTGAGAAAGAAACTTTAAAGATGTCAAATCAGATGACATGTTTTCTGAGAATGTTTCAGACCTTATCTTACAGTATACAGATAGAAAAAAAAACCCATCCATACTCTCTTGGTAGAGGCGCAGTCAGTCGCTTAGTGATTACAGAGTCATACTCCTTATGTGAAATGTACTGGATGTGATTCCCTAACGAACAACTGGATTGTGTCCATGAGCAAGACACTTCACTGTGATTGCTCCTGGATCACTCAGCAAAATAGTACCAGCACTGCTGGAGTTGAACTGTGATGAACTGGCTTCCTGTCAGGGGAAGTCATGTACTCTCATCTGCTTACACAAGGATAAACACCAGCCTGATGGGCCTTCATGGCTCAGTATGGATTTGATTTTTTTTATAATACAGTAAATGGATAAATGAAATACAACATGCATACCCTCTTCATATCCTACTACAAGCAATAGAGGGATTTCATCATGTGACTCTAAACTCATCTGGAAGCCATTTTGCCGGGGAAGCATTGTTACCTTTCATGCGTCTTCACACAGCTCAGTCACATTACACGTGCAACAAACATACTGCCTGCTAATCTACCTACCAGTTCAGCAAATTGTATTGCTTTTCTTCACGGGCGGTGATTTTACTTCATATTTTCCTAACATTTTATATATTCACTGGGTATATGAAGAGTAACTTTTATGTGAATGCCATCTGATTGTTCGTTATACGCAGACAAAGCCATACCTGGCATAAAGTGCTCACTGTACCGAAGGTTGAAAGACATTGCGTCGTACAGCAGAAACCCACTTTAAATGTCGATAAGGATTAGATGGAAATCGAGAAAACATCTTTTCATTCCCCGGCACACATCTATTAGTGCAACCAACGACACAGCAAGATCCGGTATTATTATCTTACAAGAATTATCTTATTTAACAACATGCAAGTGTTTGTAAGGCTAAATAAGTGTACAGCAGGTGATCATTCTCGCCCGACAAAATGGCGATGTAAACAAAGTCACATGACCTCATGACGTCAGCTGAAACACCCTAATAGTGATGCAGAAGTCAACTATGTCACACTTCATGCTGACATCAAGATGACTTTTCCTTCTTGTTCTGTCATTCCTTTCTGGACTTGTGACTTAAGATTAAAACAAAAGGGAACTATTAAGCCTTTCATGAAACAATTTCACTTGCTTTGATGTGCAACAAATACATATTCTTAAAGAATTCTAAAGACTATGCAAATTGCATTTGTCATAACAACAGTAACTGTCCATTCCTCTAATGTACTGTATATTTATTTATCCTTATCATATAATCTGACTCCGTCCCAACTAATGAATCAAACATTTGAATAACTGTTGTACCCAGTAAAGCAATACGCCAGTAACTGACAGCTTAATACAGCAGCTCTCAATTTTCAACTCATTATATAGAAGGGAAAATGAGCTTGTACTGTAGATTGTACTGATTGTTTGCCTGCATCAACACACTTCATACATACTCCTGGTACTCCTAGTAACAGCTTTTTCAAAGATACAAGTCTTTCTGAATAACTCTCCAAATATACAAGCATTAATACATATTTTGTTGCAGGCAATACTTAACAGGGCTAAATACGTTTTAATGCTTTTTATCTGTCAACATTTGTAACACTATCACGGTCTCTTATGTAAATTTCTATCATTTATAATTTCTTGCTGTCAACGGTTTATAATTTGTTGACATCCATGAAACCTTTAACTAAGACCACGTTTGTGCTGTGTTGCATAAATGGCAGCTTTAAGATTCGTTGTGATTACAATGCTAAAGCTTCAGACTCCCAAGTCTTCTGAAATAAAGAGCATAGTTTAAAACTCATATTTCTCAAAATGCTTGAGCTGGAATGGTAAATAGTGACAATTCTTGGAACATACTTTTTATCTTTATTTAGTTAAAATGTTTAAATGAAGCAAAAAACTTGTGACTGATCAGCATTTGTTGCACAGTGAATATTACGTACAAAGCATGCAGAATTAAACAAAAGTATATTAGCAGCTCTTTCTTAGCCTGATAGTTTGGTCAATGGTTTGTTGATGTTTAACGGCACCGCGACAGTCAAGAGTCAAATGTGCCAGGGTGTTAAAAACTAAGGTGCTCAAGTTAAGACAGAGAGGAAAGAGGTGGGATAGAGGGAAGTAGGAAGATAAAGTGGGTAAAGTTAAGGAAAAGAAGTTAAGGTAATAGCCTGAAAAAGCAAAAGTAACACACAAGCAGAGAGGCAAATATTATTTAATCGTGGGTTGAAATTACTCACATCGTTTTTGAAAAAGAACTACAAATCAACCCCCTAAAAAAATGCTGACTGTGATCCTTACAGATCTTATCTTCAGCTAAGTGGAACATTCGATGTCAGAGAAAAACCATACAAGTTAATGATTAATCATACAGGCAATAACCAGTTTATCATTTAGTACTAAACAATACATCTATTAATTGTGCACAACAGCAACAATATCAGAAAATATAAGTGTACATTTTACAGCTGGTATATTGCTTCTTTTCTTTGCAGGGAAACTCCCTTTCTCCCTGAAACAGACAGTAAGATGACTGTTGCAACACTAATTGAAAAAAATCATATTTGTTAGCAAGGAAGGTAAAATGGCAAATGAAAATTTTGGGATGATTGTAAGTGTAAGATTGTAATGAAAAATTGAGTTTTGCAATATAACTTTAACCTGTGTTGTAATCAATTGCTGTATTATTCACAAGATACATTCTAAAGCTTACACAGCCTCTTGTTAAGAGAACCTTGATTTATAAGGGACTTTCAATATACCAGAGTTGGTAAGGGATCAATGTTTACATGTGTGACTTCACAGCAAGAAGTGATACTCTTTTGGGTAGAAAAAAATCAATGAAAAGGTTACAATATTGCTTTTACAGCTCACTAGTTTGTAGGGTGTACCTCTGAGCAAATGGCATTTTATAACACAAAACAGCATGATTTAAGTATCATGCTTCTACAATATGCTGTATGCCCTGAATCGGGCAATTGATTCATATACTTTCAAACTAGCTGCAATTTTCTACTACTTGAGGAAATGTGCTATTATGTAAATAAAACCAATCTTAGAAATTGCTACCAGTCATGGCATGGGCTTGCCACCCATCACATTAATAATCAATACTTTGCCGATCGGCATAAAATTTCAAATTTAGCCTACAACGAAACACAAAAAATTGGCAAATAAAACCCTGCTGCAATAATGAGGATGCTCTTAAAGTTACCAAATAATTACACTTCCTATTGGCTCCACAGATCTTAAACCTCATTTACAAAAGCATTAACATTGGCCTCTGGGACAGTTACTCATTCAACGATTACAGTAGGCAGGCAAAAAGTGAAGCTGCAATTGAAAATCATTAAAATCAATCCTTTTTATGAGAAGTGAAATAGTACAACCATTAAATTTAGTGGCAGTTCAAATTATGCGTTTCAATCGTTGAGTAGATAGATGGAGCAATTTGTTTGTAGAACTCGTTGTAAGGTTAGGCACTGTTAATCACTCTCAGTCTTTATTCTTGTAAATAGAATCACTGCCAACTAATAAAATTTCACTTTCTTAGCTTGGTAGAGAATAGTCTAAATTCAATACTACTTTATTAGCATATAAAAACCTTGTCTTTCTTTCCAACATGACATTGTTTTCCAACATGACATTGTTTTCCAACTTGTAAACAACGTTCCTATGACAGTACAAAGTATTGCCATCGATTTTTAAAATAATAACAATTTATGCAGCTCAGTAAATCAAATATTTGGGTCAAGGAGTTTCAAATGATGAAAAATGAAATGGTAATATTAGAATAAAATATTGTTCCTACTGAAGAAGATAATGCAAAGCTTCAAGAATATGTTTGAAATTAAGAATATAATTTTTGTAATACTTTTGAGTCTTTGCAAACTCACTTGGGCCAGATGAGAGTATTTCACTCCCTATCCCCTCCCTCTTGTTGGGACACAAGTCCATCACAGATTTACTCCTCAGCAAGCTGATGGTAGCCTACTCATTTAAAAGCTGCGTGGATATGAGTAATTGGAAATGAAATGTCTTATTCAAGAATACATGGTGTTACCCAATTAACAATCAATCACTAAGGCATCTGCTAGAGTACCACTGAGGCATCCTCTATCGAAGCCATGTATTCTATAGCTACCTCGTACTACTATAGCTATTAAAGACACCTCAACATTTAAAGACATCTCCTATTACAACTGCAAGTTCTATCACCATGCACAACATCCTCTATCACTAAGTCATGGTCTATTACTATACTGTATCTTTTATCACCCGGTACACCATCTTTTCTATAGGGCAGCTCCTCGTTCTAAGGCTTTTCTTTACAATATGAGTGAACCATTTCTATTCCTAGAGATCTTCTTTACTAAGGCATCTACTATCGGTTCATAAAGCATCTCCTATCGCTAAGGCATATTCTACAGTATAACCTTTATGTCATCTACTAGGAGTAAACTGAGGTACTAACGACCCACTTTTTGAGTTAATGTAAAATATCTCATAACAGTTGTATGATACAAGCGCATTACATATCTTTTCTATTATAACCATATAAAATATTGGTACCATCATAATGATTTAGGGGCATATGCTCCCATTTGAGGAAAAAAAAGTTGGCGGGGTCTTTTTTCCCCAGGTCTCGGAGTAAACCGCTCGGGTAAAACCGCCGCCCAATTATTCTTTTTAAAGATGGCTACACCACAAGTTGGCCAAGTGGTATAATCATATTTTTGTAGTTTAAATACTAAATGCTATATCATATCAACCCGATTAATATCTGTAGAATGTGAGTTCAACCCGAGCAAGCGCTATCCTGGGAGCTCAGCTCACACGGGACGGGAATTCCGGAAACTAATCGGGTGACGTCGTTGACCTTGCTGTAGAACTAAGCAGCACTACAGACCCAAACGTCATCTCATGCCCCCGGCCGGAATTGTATTCACGGACCCGTCGGGCAGTAAAACAAGCACGTGTTACGAGCCGTCACCCCTAATGAATTTCCGTGCAAGAGGAATCAATGGCTCTACAACTAGCCGTAAAAAGGGACTAACTCGCAAGTTGGCCGACCGGTCCCAACGGAACCGAGGACCACAGCAGTGTACACGGGTTGAACAAGGATAACACCAAAGCGCAAAAAACCTCGGCACGTTAGGGACCTGCCCGCCGTGTCGCCGACGAAACGCAAAACATCTGTGGCGTTCCAACGCGGAAAAATCCTACAGAGGCAGTTCACACGGCCGTGGGACGGGCGTAGCTATGACCAAGCAGCTTCCTAGCTAGCGAACTCAACCGGGGTTCATCGCGGTGTCTAATCCCGTTGCAAACACAGGCCCGCACGGTCTAGAAGCGTTTGCACGCTATGCAAAGCGGGACCTCTGAGTGCGTAGCGACCGGCGCCGGGAGGCCTGTCCTCCGTGCCTACGATGGTGTTCCCATGATCGTGGAACTGCGTAGCTACCCCGCGGAACCATGAATAGAATAGCTCTCACGCGCTATACTACTTGTTGATTATCACTTGTCACCTGGCCACATAGCTCGAAGCTAGCGGTGCATATCCGGGTAAAATAAATGACGTGTCGATATCCCGTTACAAAACTTCCGAACACGTTTACCGGTCGCGGTGGGTCTGTAATCACCACGCAACCCAATCGCTGCAAAGAGTACCACGAATGGACTCGCATATTTCTGAGATGGATGTGACGGAGCGTAAAGCAAAGAAGCGTTATCATGCCGGGTCATCAAGGGTGTGTAGAGCATCAGCGCATCTTACAAACTACAACATTTAATAAACAACACTTGACAAAATGTACTACAAATGAAATACAAATCAAATGCAAAAAATCTTTGTAGGGAAATTATTTGCCAGATTGAAAGGCACAACAGTGTAAAACATTATATTTGTTTTGTATGTTCTGTCAAATAATATATGTGTTTTTTCTATATTGTTTATCCAAAGTCTGCCTCAAATAACCTGTTTAAGATTGATTAAACTTAACACATTAACTTATGATACACATGAATGTTCCATACAACTGTAACTACAAATAGAATTCAATCAATCTTTGTGAATTATTTATAACTTTTAATAAACATTAACTTATAATATACTTCAACCTGTCCTATCAAATGAACATTTTATAATATTTGTTGGGGGGGGGGGGGAGGGGGGGGATATCAATAAACTCAGTATGCCAGTGGTGTGTGCATTAATAACATAACACTGAAAAACTATCATTTGTATCGACACCATTAAAGCTAGATTAATCTTGAGCTACAGTAGATGGCTACTATACTGTAGCTGTATGATCCTTGTTTTTAGACTCAATATACTGATAATGCCAAAATGACATTATGCTCTATTTTGAAGGCTTTCATATACAATTTCCTGAACAGTGTTGCACAGGTGGGCTTTTACTTAATTCACTTGATTCTTGTAGTGCTGCTCAAGTATTTGTACTCCACATTTTCTTGGCTGGTCCAAACATGCTGACATAAAGGGTCAGGATATGTGTGAGCAATGTAGTGGCATATACTAGGTGAACTTCATGGGCTTGGGTTCTTATGATGAGATCTACAGTTATGTGACTTCTGTGCCCTTCAAATAGTGTGCTGCAGTTAAAGCAATTCATGAACTAATAATTCAAACAAGATTGTTGCAAATAATCAACATGCATGTGCAAGGTTGTATACAGACTGCTGGAAACTAAACAAGAACTGTCAGAAGGACAGCATGCTCAACTATTTATAGCTAGTATACAGAATGGGCTTATATACTGAAATAGGGTAGCAGGGGCAGATGATTTCAAATTACTTGAGCTTTGAAAGATGCATACACATACATTTTCATTTGCTTTGTTAATTTTCACAACATTTGACAGACAAGCTTTAAAATACGAGTTTTCCCAGATATTTTAAGACAAAAAAAACCTCAAGGTTACCTCCCCCAGTAACTCAGAAAACATGTCAAAGCTAGCAGTCCTTATAACTATAACACCTCTTTCACTTCTATTAATTGAATTACAAAGAAAGAAGAGGCGTTGACTTGCCAATGTCAATGAAAGAAGGTCATTAAGACCCCTCTTCAACCTATACCCTCCCCCAACCCCTATACATTCCCAGAACTACATCCTGGGATTGTAATACAAGTTCCAATTAAAGAAAATATGTGTGTCAGCAAAGTCAAGCTGCATGAAAAATGTACAGTAACATTAAAGCAAAATCATGCAAAACAATATTGCTTATCGTATTGTGACCCACTAGCTCTCTCAGACGGAAAGTTAGGTAATGAATGGTCAGCTAAATTTTATGGGCCTAGATCTTCAGGAACGAAAGCGAAGCTTCCAGACCGAAAATACATAAGGGAAATTAAAAATAGTTTGTTTTATATCACAGGCCTGTACAAAGGACACAACAAGTATAAAATACAGTTCAGATATATATTATTCAACTAATCTCCAGGGATATGACTATCCTCTGAGTTGAATATACATCAACATTTACAGTATACAAGAATAGAACACAATTACTCACAAGTACTTAAGACTCAATAATTAATCAATAAAATGTATGTGCACAACAACTATGATTTGGCCAATTTGGATTAGTGTTCAGGTACCTTTTATCGGCGATACTGTCCTGAAGATGACCACTGGACTCTTCCGAAGAAAATGAGAGTTGTACTTACAGTTCAGGCTGCTACATATACAGGTACTTCACACAAACTGGTTTATTAAACAAAATCCATTCAGTCCAAAGTAAAAAGATATCGGCTTATATTCACTGGAACTCCATTAACAAAAAAAAAGAAGGAAAGTCATCTGGAAGATCACACACTGTATCAGCAATATTTAACATCTGAATTGAATCCTTCCGAACTCTGAAATTATCACTTTCTTGATGATTCAATTTAACAATTTACTGGAACGGAACTGGAATGATTTGATTAAGTTCAAATGTTGGTTCAGGCACTTGTCGAAATATTAGCTTTTCACTTCTTCTTAATAATTATTTTACTTTGAAATTTTTCAAGCTTCTTAAAATAAAATGTCATTATTTATATTAACTTCTGAGCTTATACTCAAAATCTGCCACTGAATGTTAAACAGCAAAGTGGTTCTATTGAACAATAATATTTTATCAACTTGTGACTTGAAGAAATATTTTAAGTATCAACTTGTGATTTTAAAGAAATATTCTGAGTCAGAAAATAGCCAGTCTATTTACAAAATTTACAAGTGAGCCAAAACGCTTTATCAAAATGTAAGAATCATGATTAAGATATCGACTGACTTTTTGGGCGTGTTGCAATAACTTTTTAAACTGAATATTTTGCAACATCAGCTATCCCATAATTTTCTCAATCATCCCATTGGTGGTTTTAACCCATGACATGTCCATGCATATTTAAAGAAACTGCAATTGGTCACTTATAAAATCATGGCCGAATTACATCACTTTTCCTGGAACAATATTTGACAGAAGTCTGTCAAATTTGAGGCAAATGTGACAGGAAACAGCCCAAACCAAAATGACAAAATTGCTTCCTCCCTTAAACAAAGAGAAAGTTCAACAACTTGGGTAAATTACCCACACCCAAAGAGACAACTCAAAAGGTAACATAAAAACCCTTACTTTGCACTAGGAAATAATTACCCTCTTCCAAGTACAATTACTGGACAGGTTGTTTACAACTTTCCAGCTATTCATCCTTGGGTGACAGTGATACCTGCAGGACCACATCATAAGTAAGGATGTCTTGAATAACCATAGGGTTACACCATGACAAACTAGACATTGGAAACAATAAAAATCCCCTCACTGCTAATAATGCATATTCCAGCCTATCCCACATTCCATCCCAACCTGTCCCAAATGTCATCCCATGTCTATAGTCCATGCAATCACACCTGGAAACCAGATACTGTATGTCATTCCACCACTTGCATGACCCACATGCCATCACAACTGAAATCCAGATGACACCCCACTACATGCCATTCCACCCTGTCCCATATGTCGACCCACCCTATTCCACATGCCAACCCATCCTGTTCTACAATACATGCCAACCCACCATGTCCACTATGTCCATGATCAACATCCCACACCACTTTGCTCTACATATAATTCCACCCTGTCCCACCTAAAATCCCACCCTCATCCGAATTCCTTCAGCTACTTTATCATCATATTATCTTCTATCCCACATTCCACTTATTACTTTCGCCAACGTTGGATGGAAGTTATATTTTTGTCTCTGTTTGTCTAAATTTGGATTAAATTTGGTGTGTGGTTTTGTTACTGCTAAAGGAAGTTATTAAAATTTGAGACATTGAAACAGGGGAAGGGTGAAAATGGAGGGTGGGGACATTTTGTCTGTCATCAAGATATCTCAAGAACTAAAGATTGGATTTGGATTACATTTGGTGTGGTTTTGTTACTGCTTTAGAAAGAGTTGATTAAAAATTGGGACATATTGAAGTAGAAGAAGGGCAAAAAGGGAGCTAGGGCTTGCCAGCTTGGGATGTTTTAGGGTGAGTATGTTTGTCATCATCATATCTCAAGAGGTACTGAAGTAGTCACTAGATTTTGATTAAACTTGGTGTGTGGTTTTGTTACTCCTTAAGGAAGAAGTGACTAAAATGTAGTAATATTGGAACAGGGAAAGAGTGCAAAATGGGGGTGGGGACATTTTGTCTGTCATCAAGATATATGAAGAACAGATGACTGGATTTGGATCAAATTTAGTGAGTGGTTTTGTTTCTGCTTTAGGAAGAAAAGATGAAAAATTGGGACATATTGGAACAGGGGAAGAGTGCAAAATGGAGGGCTGGGATATTTTGGGGCAAGATTTATCAACACCTAGTTGAAACTTTCCAATAGAATGTGCTGAATAATGAGCTCATGCCATGAAAGAACAGCAAAATAATTAATTTTCTGGACTCTCAGGTTCAAAGTAGTCTATGGTATCAATGAAATCAAAACAATTGGTTTCTGCCATAAATGAAAATGATGGAATGTGAATCTATCCTGTATAGAACTCAAACAATAAATGCTTAGCCTGAAATACACTGAAAACAATGATCACAAGGGATGATCCTCAAGTGTTTAAAATGTATGGCAATACAGATCAACAGTGAGAAAGAGAATGTTTGGGGTTACAACTTGGTGGATCAAGGGTTTGTGAGGCAGATTGCATTCTAAGGGTCCAGAGGTATATGCTCTGCAGAGTGCTATTTTTTAATTGTTTATATTTCCCAGACACCGAATTATCTTATCGTTTTATGGAAAAACCATAAGTGCAATTGGATTTTTACTTGGTGGGTTAATGGAGAATGATGTAAAGTTTTGTCTCTGAAAAGTTGTGATATGTAACTTAAAAGTCAAAGCTTAAATGATAATGGCAAATTTTGTGCTGCATTTTGCTGAAAAAATGTAATTGCTATTAATTGCTATATTATTGAACCTCAATGGTTGGGGTCCAGAGTTTGTTACTTGGTGGGTTGGTGGAGAGTGATGCAAGGTTATGTTCCACATAATGAGGTATGTCATTTGAAGGTCAAAGGTCAAAACTTTGATTTAGAAATAGTCAATTTTGTGTTGTGCTTCCGGGGTTGACCGTAAGTAATATTGGGTTGGTACTTTGTGGGTTGATGAAAGGTGTAAGGTTATGTTCCTTGTGAAATGGGACAAGTCATTTAAAGGTCAAAGCTTAAGAGGTCAAATAATTTATTCTAAATGTGCCTGTTATGCAAATATCACAAGAGCAATTGGGTTGTTACTTGGTGGGTTGGTGGAGGATGAATAGAGTTTTTGTGTCTCTGCAAAGATGTAACATGTCACTTAAAGATAAAAGGTCAGAGGTCAAATAATTGATTAGAATAGTACATTTTGTTTCCCGCTAGTGAGAGAACCAACAGTGATATTGGGTAATTGGCACTTGGTGGGTAATGTTACTTGGTGGGTTGGTGGAAGGTGATGTAGTATTGTGTCTCACACATGTCATTTAAAGGTCAAATGTCAGAGTTCAAGTAATTGATATGAAACGATATATTTTATGTCATGTTTCCTGAAAAAACATTTGATCATTTTACAAATTTGATGTGGCAGAGGTGATAAGGTCAGTAGCTCTGTGGAATGCTATCTTGTTTGCTTCTTTATTCATGGCAAGACAAACATTTGTATTGCTATTCATGTCAGGAATGCCAATATCATAGCAAAACTAGAAATGTGAAGTTAGTAAGTCTTGCCTACCATATGTTTTTGATCTCAGGTCAAACATTTTGCAGCAGTCCATTCTTATGCAAATAACCTAATTAATATGCACACTATACATCACCATTAAGTGTGAACAATGCTCTTAACATATACTGCATGATCATTTGTTTCAGCAAAATCACTTTTAATTCGAGAGATACCACAGATACAATGCCCTCTACCACTGAACCAAGTACCAAGTTATTATCTCAGGTTAAATATTTTGCATGAAAGTCTATTGTTATGCAAAGAACCAAATTAATACAGTATGCACACTACAAATCACCATTAAGTGTAAACATTGCTCTTCACATATATGATCATTTGTGTAAACAAAATTCCTACACCCAATTTAATTTAAGAGATATCATAGATACAAATATTTTCATTGTTATGCAAATATGCTAATTAGTATGCACACAAACCCCCCAATCATGCTCATTTGAACAGTACTATGTCCTCTACACCTAAGCTAATTAAATTAGTTACATGAATGTACACCATTCATTTATGAAAACTGTTACCAAAAACTTTAAACAAAACCTTTTACGGACACCGACGCCAAGGGTAAAATAGCTCGAAACTAAAAGTTTGGTATTTCAAATATTAGTTAACAGTATATGACATATGTTTAGCTACTACTTACACACATGGCTAACATACAAAAGGTACTTATTTGATTAACACCAGGTCCAACATATATCTTCAGCTTGTCTAGGTGGCAAATTTAACGTTATGTAGTAAAATCTATTACTGGGCCATTTTACACCAAGGCATTTTTTTGCTAGGGGAAAAAAGCCTCACCCAAATATGCCTAAATAATAAACAAGGTTTAAAAATCATTTAAACATTTTTAATGATTAATCATGTTATTAAGCCTCTTTAAATGTATCAACTTAATTATAATAAAAACTTGCATCATCATATTCTAAATTGATGACTTAAGAGACATACTGCAGTCTAAAGTTTCCACGGCCAGTTTCTTTCAATTTATTTTACAGATTGTATTTAAAAGCAGCTACCTATCCTTAAACCATACTATATATTGTCATATTCTTTCCATCGATTGTTTTATGTACAGTGTATTAAAACATATTTCATGTAGCAATACATCTTAACATTTTTTTACCAGGAGTAAAAACAAAAGTGATGAGCCATTTTCCCCCATAGGTCTTTTTACCTCAGTTTACCCTATATCACTTAGGCATATTCTATTACTCAGTTAGGCAGTAGCCATCACTTAGGCATCTTCTACTACTTAGCCAGGCATCTGCTATCACTCAAGTATATTCTATTACATAGTCATGTTTGCTATTACTAAAGCATCTTCTATAACTCAACCAACATCTGTTATCAATAAAGCATATCATACAGTATAACTGAGTCATGTTTTCCTTATTACTAATGTATCTTCTACTACTCAGTCATCCGCTATAAATAAAGCATCTTCTATAACTTACAGTAGTCATGTTTGTTTTTCCTAAGGCATCTTCTCTAACTCAAGTCTGGCATCTGCTCTAAATAAAGCATCTTCTATAACTTACAGTAGTCATGTTTGTTTTTCCTAAGGCATCTTCTCTAACTCAAGTCTGGCATCTGCTCTAAATAAAGCATCTTCTATAACTTACAGTAGTCAGTCATGTTTGTTATTACTAAGACATCTTCTATAACTCAGTCAGTCATCCGCTATAAATAAAGCATCTTCTACAACTTACAGCAGTCATGTTTGTTATTCATAAGCCATCTTCTATAACTCAGTCTGGCATCTGCTGTAAATAAAGCATCTTCTATAACTTACAGTAGTCATGTTTTTTTTTATTACTAAAGCATCTTCTATAACTCAGTCTGGCATCTGCTATAAGTAAAGCAACTTCTATAACTTACAGTAATCAAGGCATCTTCTATAACTCAGTCTGTTTGTTATTACTAATTACTAAGGCATCTTCTATAACTCAGTCTGGCATCTTCTATAAATAAAGCATCTTCTATAACTTACAGTAGTCATGTTTATTATTACTAAGGCATCTTCTATAACTCAGTCTGGCATCTTCTATAAATAAAGCATCTTCTATAACTCAGTCTGGCATATGCTATAAGTAAAGCATCTTCTATAACTTACAGTAGTCATGTTTGTTATTCCTAAGGTATCTTCATCTTCTATTACTAAGTCTGGCATCTCTTATCAATAAAGCATTTTTGGTTCTGATGTGATAGCTTTAGGAACCTATGCGGTCATGATTGCATGTGTGTATGTATTATAGCTGTAACCGTTTAGCGTGTACATGCTACACGCTCGCAAATTTTGTAAACATTTACTAATTACTTCATTGCGAGTAATCGTTTTTCATACATAGTGTCTTGCCGTTGAAAATTAATATTCATGATTCAAATCACACACACATTCAGCTGACAAAATTCCAATCAATGACTTTTTACAAACTGTAAACCCGATTAGCAAAATCCTTTTTAAATGTGTGAATCACAAATGCGCAGTAATCACCAATGAATAGGGATATTATACACTTTGATTTGGCCAAAATCTGAGTAATCTAACTTGTAAAATGCACCGCGAATGTGCAGTAGTAAACAGTGAAACTAACAATAGGCTTAACGTTAGGCTATAAGGCTTTAAATCCCATGCAATCAAGGCCCATTTTACAAGCTGTTAAATTGACCAAAAAACACTTAAAAAATACTTGAATCGTGACAATCAGTATATTTACATGTGAATATTACCTAATGAGTCAAATAAATTTTGCAAGAAAGAAAAAATATTGCATAATAAACAACCAGAAAAAGGCATTAATAGAGCTGAAATTCTGCATGCGTTGCAAAGATGGCGGTGTATTTCCAAAAATTACAGTACTAAAGGCGTGTACACGATACACGCTCGCTTTTTTTGGCATGTACACATTTACTAAAATCCCTAAACGTTCACAGCTCTAGTATGTATGTGTGTGTATGCAATATCTCAAGAACAATACCCTAAAATCATGTCATATGTGATACACAGATAGTCCATATGCCTTATTGTTTTTTGATGGTGATGTCATGCATATTAATGAGTAGGCAGGGCTTAATGTAAAAATCTTGAAATGTTCATATTTTAACAACCACATGTCTGTTTTGTTTCATTTTTGGTGTAATTATGATGTAAGCTAGTGTATACAAGATCCTGATGTAAAAAAGTTGAATTTCTTTAATATGCATGGTGGGCGGGAATTCACAAGATATTGTTGAAAAGAGCTTGTAAACACAGTATCTCAAGAACTATACATGGGATTAAGTTCGTATGTGGTACACAGATAGCTCATGGTCTGTAGATATGCCCAATTGTTCTTGGTATTGATATCCTGCATATTAATGAGTAGCTGGGCCTTAAAGTAAAAATCTTGAAATGTTCATATTTTAACAACCGCATGTGTTTTGTTTCATATTTGGAATAATTTCTGCATGTTCATGATGTAGTTGAAAAGAGCTTGTAAACACAGTATCTCAAAACTATACATGGGATTAAAAACACAGATAGCTCATGGTCTGTAGAATGCCCAATTGTTCTTGGTATTGATATCCTGCATATTAATGAGTAGCTGGGCCTTAAAGTAAAAATCTTGAAATGTTCATATTTTAACAACCGCATGTGTTTTGTTTCATATTTGGAATAATTTCTGGTGTATACATGTTCATGATGTAGAAACGTTGAATTTCATTAATATGCATAGTGGGCGAGGTTTAATATGATTTTGCTGAAAAGAGCTTGTAAACACGGTATCTCAAGAACGGTAAACTGGATTCATGTCATATTTGAAACACAGTGAACCCATGGTCTATAAATGTGCTCTGTTTTTTGTGGTGATATCCTGCATATTAATAAGTGGGCAGGGCTCAAAGTGAAAATTTTGAAAAAGTGACTAATAAGCAACTGTATGTCCATTTTGCATCATATTGGGCATGATAATTTTGATGGTTATTGTGTACATGCTTATGTTATCCACAGATGTCACTAATATGCATGATGGCCATGGCTTAATGTGAAAGTGCTAAATGATGTAAACATTATAGTGTACCCCATGAACAATACATCAGATTTATGCTATATCAGGTCCCAGAACAAAATTCCAGTTGGGATTCCCAATTGGTCTATGCTATTTCCAATTGATCTATGCTATTTCCAAGTGGTCTATAATATTTCCGACTGGTCTATGCTATTCCGAACTGGTCTGAACTTGGAAAACCAATTGGAAATATCAATACCAATTGGGATCTTACCATTTCCACCTGGTCTAGACAATCGCAACTGGGATTTGGCTAAAATTCTGTTCGGAAATATTCCCAATTGAGACCAGTTGGAAAAATCCCAACTAGAAATTTTCTCCTAAGTTACATAAGTCATGGTCTGTACACATGTTCTAATGTTGTAGTAGTTAATATAAATGAATAGGTGGGGCTTACTGACAAATTCTTGAAATAGGATAGATGAGCAACTGTTTTTGCATCATACTTTCTATGATAATGTTGTTGATTATTGTGCAAATTGCTAATGTTGTCAATATTTCTATTTATCTGCATGGTGGGTGTGGTTTATGAATATCCTGAGACAAATATTTCATGATATGCAATGACATGACAGTAAGTACAAATTTTGCACATCAATCAGTTTAATGAAAAAGAAGCATTGGAACCACAAAACCTTTTGGTTCTGGTTTATAACTTACTCATGCTTTTATTATTACTAAGGCATCTTCTAACCCAGTCTGGCATCTGCTGTCCCTAAAGTATCTTTTATTACTAAGTCTGGCAATTGTTATTACTCAGGCATCTTCTATCAGGCATCTTCTATCAGGCATCTTCTATCAGGCATCTTCTATCAGGCATCTTCTATCAGGCATCTTCTATCAGGCATCTTCTATCAGGCATCTTCTATCAGGCATCTTCTATCAGGCATCTTCTATCAGGCATCTTCTATCAGGCATCTTCTATCAGGCATCTTCTATCAGGCATCTTCTATCAGGCATCTTCTATCAGGCATCTTCTATCAGGCATCTTCTATCAGGCATCTCCTATCAATATGGCATTAACGCTAAACAAATCTATAACTCTGAACCACAAAAACTATTCAACATTAAGCATTCTCCCAATATCAACCTGTGCATAATGTTCCAGACCTTAATGCAAAATTATAGATGCAATAAACAGTAAATGCTCCAGTTTTTGTTTTTCACAAATGTTTATTCATTCCCTAAAAACACCTCATTCTCATTCACAAAATCTTTGTTCTCCTCCCATTCACCAACGAAAACTTATACTTTTCTTAAAACCATTAGCCTAATCTCATTATCTAGTTGTTGCAGTTATAACTTGTGAATTTCTGATAATAATTGTGTTATTTTACCTTTATTTTAAGTTTTTTAAGAATTCCAGGAAAATACAGCACTTATAACAATGTCAGAATCTGTCACAGTTTGACCAAGGGGTCATTTCTGTACTGCATTTACACGTTACTCACTTAGCAGTCAGATCCACATCTATAATTAAAGATATAGTACCTGAAGGCAAATGGGGCACCATGCTCAAAAAGGCTGATGACCACACTGAAAAACAATGCTTGAAAAGTCTGCAACATTTAGCAGAAGCTTCTACAGGCATAGGAGAGCTTTTAGATCAAAGAGGAAAAACATATGTCAGACAATAAACTGCTTTTTTTGCATATTGATCGGTCTTTGTAAATTAAAATCCAGACTTCAGATGAAAATTTACTTCAAGATGAATAACCTCTGTGAGAGCTATCTAGAGCTGTAAGTTCAACTACAATCTTGGATAAAACTGTTGGAACAGTTCAGCATCACAACGAGCTAAATATTTAGTATTGTGATTCTTGATTTTTTTTGTGGGGTATTAACTCCCCACCCTCTGGAGACCCTTTCCAATTTTGGATTTTCTGTGATTTAGCCTATATAATTTGAAATTGAAAAACATTAAAAATGGTCAACATTGAATGGGGAGTGGAGTGGGGCTGAATTATGCAAATGTCCTAAGAATTAAAAAACATACAAATTAAAAATTATAGAATAGTCGGAACGAAGAACAACTAAGCAAAAGTGCCATTATTTATGATGTATGGATGTTGAATAATACAGAATAGAAAATTATGCTTGTGTAAAAGCAGTCCACATTTTTATGTAGTGTTCTAACCAGCGGTGTAGCTAGACACTTTTGCAGGGGGAGCAAAATTACAACAAAATCTGAATCCAAGCCAATGCCCACCTCCCTCACCCCAAACAAAACAAACAAAAATAGAAATTTTCAGGTTAAGGTCAGAAATTTTGAGGTGAAACTTCACAAAATTTGAATTAAAGGAAAAACCTTTGGCTATTTTAAAGAAAATGGTTGAAAACTTTTGAGGAGGAAGTCAGATATTATGAGGAAAAAATTCTGAAATTTTGAAGAAACCTTTGGATATTTTGAAGAAAACTCTTGAAACTTTGAGAAAAAGTGGATATTTTTCCAAAATTTTTCCAAAATTTAGGGGAAAATGTTGCATATTTTGAAGAAAAACTTCATGAATTTAGAGGAAATAGGGGCTTAATTCAGATATTTTAAGAAAGAAGAAATTTCGAGCAAAACCTTCACAAATTTGGGGGAAAATGTTGAATATCTTTAGGAAAACTTTGAGAATTTTGACTGTTTGGGGAAGTAGTTCAGAAATTTTGAGGAAAAATTAGGTATTTTAAGGAAAAGCTTCTAAAACTTTGAGGAAAAAGTAACATATTTTGAGGAAAGGCTGAAAATTTTGAGAAATAAGTCAGAAATTTGCTTATTCTAAATTGCTAAATAAGCCTAATTTTAAGGTTTGGTTTTCAGAAATATCCTAATTTTGTGATTCTTTTCCCCAAAATGGCTTTTATCAGGATTACCAAAACAATCCGACATACTGATTTCTTCTGTTGTGCAAATTTTCTTAATTTTCCAGCAAGAAATTTCCCCATCCCCCACCCCCCTTAGCTGCCCACTGGTTCCAACGAGCTTTGTCCAAGATTGTAGATGTAATACACAAAAAAACAAATATTATGAAATACATTACTAGATAAAAATTCCTTTTATTCATAATCTATCAAATCTAGAAGTAAACCCAGTTCAAACGTTAATACCATCATCAGCACTACATGAACTTGTTAGCAGTGATTCTTACAAACGTTCGAATTAGAAGTGCCTCTTGGTTAGTAATTTGATATAATCATTGCCTGTTTTCATCATTTACTAATTAAGTTGCAAAGTCACTTGTTTACAGTACAGGCTGCTTCTTTAAACAATGACATCTTGCGTCTATGTTCACATGCAAAGTAATCAAATTAGGGCAGACCTTATTCTTAGCTGCTTGTCTGTCTTCTCTGAGAGCGAAAAAGCCAGAATCGTAGGTGAGACATGATGTGATGTTACACTTCAGGTAATGTGGGTAGTGTAACTCCAATTGTAACACACATGTAACAACTTTTGTAATGCTTTGTATGCTTTGTAATGCTTTCAACTGAAAATCTTGAAACACAAGGTGGCATGGCATCTAAAACCAGATCTGATGTCTGTGTAAATTTACAAGTTCCAATATTTATGACTTGAAATCACAGGGTAAAAATACTGCACTTTACCGAACAGGATTCTATCAAGCAATGAGTAACAAATATTCATACTAGAATGACAAATTGTCATTTCATAATTCACATAAATGAGTGAACAAACAGAAAATGTCCCTACATTTCAATGGTTTTTTGCGATACGTATACAAAATTATACTGTAATTTGATAACAGTCGTATAAGTCACTTTTGCCGCTTTCAAAAGATTCTAGATGTTCAAAACAGAGTTAATTTGGGTTGAAATTTTGAACTAGCATGTGTGTAATAACTTTTGTAACACTTCCAAAGTGAAAAAGCCCCAAAACACACCTACAGTACTTAGTGCGGCAAGGATGCATTTAAAACCTGAGCTTTTGTCTAGTGTTTCTAGTTATAACTTTTCCAAATTTGTCGAAGCTGAAAGTCCTTGGTAATGCACTTTACATCAAAGGATCCTGCGAAAGGATACTCACCAGCATATATTCATACAGTAAGAACTGCATATGGGTGGTTCACATAAATGGGTGAAAATGCCACTGAATTTTAATTAATATTTGCAACCTATATTAATAAAATTGTACAGTAATTTGAAAACAATCATATTATGTCACTTTTGTCAATTTCAGTATTTTACACACAAAAAAGCCTACTTGTACAGATTTTCTTTGTGACTCCCAGCTGCCGCACACAAAAAGATCACGTTCAATATAAAATTGACAAATTGGCAAAAGCGTGTTCATCCAAAATAGACGAAACTTTACAAACTATAGAAATAATCAGGTGGGCAATATTACATCATGGACAATACCCTGCTTTACTTGTCATGCAATCTTGCTGTAGTTTAAATCTGTATACAGTACTGTCGTTGAAATGTTTTGAAGCACAGAGAATTCAACTTCAATGAAGTAATGGTGCTTAATGGGTTGGTGGAATAATGAAGGTATTTCAATTAAAGGTTATTAGCATAATCATATCTGACACTAAGCAGTTTCTATTAATCTAAGATCTTTAAGCACTGCAGCAATTCAAATCACACTTGTGCCTCAAGCAACAAAAAGGAGCATAAAAATCCCATGATCCACAACTAATTTTGAGAAAAGTTTCAACAAATCAGATGTTGTCTATCAGGCGCGTCCCAAAATCTTACACTTTCATTGCACCTATTTTATTACCAAGGTTTGATCATTGGATATGATGGGGGAGCACCTTAGAAACACTTTTTGACTTGTTGGCCAGTTGGAAATGACAGGGAAATGGTATCACATCATCAAACCTTGGAAATAAGATGCAATGAAAGTCAATTTTTTAGCACATTTTGGCCACTTCTCATAATAGACGTGTCTCATGAAAATGCTAGGGCTGGCAGGATCACTGTAAACTCTTTAGAGGGTTTTCTACAGTAATAGTGTTGATGGATTCACAATGTAAAATATCCTATCATGTGCTGCATATAAATATTCTGTTATGTAAACCTTTATTACATTATAATAGCAGATCATTCAGACCTATAAGTTACAGTACTTCAGAGGAAAAATATTGAAATCAATATATTAAAACCAAAATTATATTTAATTTTGCATTACCAAACATTCTCCTTCACATATGTACTGTTTCTTTCATACTTCGACCATCAAAAACCATTCAAACCATTTTTCCCAGGAAAAACACTCATCGAGTTATCACTGAGATGCTCATAATAAATGACAATATGATGGGATTAAAAATACATGCATTAAAACTGAAATCCCAAGAGTCTTTAACTTCTGCTGAAGTAATCAAATACAAATTTTAACAACAGTAAGAAAGTTAACTTTCAACAGGAAACTATCACAGGTTTTGGAGGTTCATTCACCTCCATCTGCCAAACATGAAACCACCTTGAAAGGTCTTTGTGGAACTATCCTTAAAAGTTCATTAAGGCTGATTTAAAAAAAGTATAACATGCTAAAACCTGGAGTTAAAACTATATTCAACAGGATGTGTTAATTCCTTTATCAAGCCCTTGAGCCTTTTTACAGTATTCTTTGCAGTCAAGTGAGGCCTAGGTTGTACTAGGGACCTGCTATATCCATGGTTATATCCTTTGTCTATGACCTACATAGACTGAGACACAGTAATCTTGCCCTCTGCAGGTCCCACTGACTGATGATTGCATTACATTTTTATTAAATCCATGACACTTCACTGCTGGGGCCTGACAGTATTCCGTCTGGCTTTGCAAAATGATAGATTATACAAGAAAAATAAAGATTTTTCACATCTGTTTGAAGTAGGCATGGTAAAAAACACTTTATCTACACAGCAGAGAGTTTATGAGAACTATTATAGAACATTTATCTTATTCATATATTTTTTTTTATCTATTTGTGTCAAATTTTCAACAACAATTTTCAAAGAGCATGTAATTTATATGTTAGATATTTGTTACATCAAAACACAAAATGTACTAGCTTTTGATGGAATTTACAGTACACTTGCATAAATGAAACAGCTACATGTAGAAATAAATGTACTGTAAAAAATAAAACATACCACAGTTGATTTTTGCCCTTATATATCTTTTATGCAAGAAAAACATTAGAGGCCTATGGGTCTGCAACAAGTGAGTTCACAACTGGTTATCCGTCGGTCTGCAACCAGTGAGTTCACAACTGGTTATCCGTGGTCTGCAACCAGTGAGTTCACAACTGGTTATCAAAGGCCGTGGCCATCTTGATATAATGTCCAGCACTGGATGCTTTCAGGATGTTAAACCTTGCTATGCAATGTTCTAAATTTTTAGCTCAACATCCCTTTAAGGGATTTGAGCTTGGGCGATGACTAACTTAAGAACCAGGTTCTCGCCCAGATACATTTGGATTTTTGCAGCGTTTATCATATCCCAAGTGTTTGTTAGATATTTTGCTGTGTTGCTATGTTTGCCTTAAATAGATCAATATGTTGATGCATTAACATTATGGAAATCTGCATTCCAAAATTCACTAAAAATAATTCAAATACTCGATTTCACTCAGCGCAATCAGAAGGAATTTAGCATATTTAATATCATTGGTTCAGGAAATACCACCAAATATCTCCGATTGAAATAAAGCTCTATTTTTATTGGCTGGAGCATCAAAATAACGTCTGGCACATATGCTAATCGAGCTTGATATACCGTTTGGGATTTCTCCCAATGTGTAGTCCAATTGGGGTATAACTTTTGTAGTTGATAACTCATTTGGGCAATATATTGGGTTTAAAAAAACCTACTAAAAGCTTAAGAATGGCTAAATAGCTTAAATAGGTTATTTAAACCACATAATGTAATTGAATCGCTGGCTGTAAAACCACCAGTGTTCATAACTCATTGATAAAAAAACACCTTTGAAAATCAGCAAAAGTCCCCGTCGCATTAGACGCATGACCTGGCTTGCAGTAATCTTATCCACAATAACTTGTTTTTTTGTTTGCAAGGCTACAGACTGTATCACTGTAAATTATGCATAAATCCAGTGCCTTTTTAAAGAAATTGTTAGTGGTAGGGTCGGGAAGGAGGGAGAGGGGGTGCCAATAAACAAAATGGACCTTTTCGATAATTTTTTGACTTGTTATATGACTTTTGAAACTTATTTGAAGTTATTCTAGGTCATTCTTCAAGCTTGAAAACAAATACATATCCACTCACTCACAAATACTACATAATACATAGAGGTTGTCACATACATTTAGTATTCATATGACATAATTAATTATAGCATAACATTTTACCAGTGGCACCAACACTACGGGCTGTGGTGGGAGGAGGTATGTCCCTAATAATTTTCTAAGCAGCAATTTTCAAAAAAAGCCTTTCACTTGTTCGCCTAATGCGTAATTGTTAACATTGGTCCTGAATATTTGAACCCATGGCCGGAATTTTGCCTACCGAAAGTGTGGAAAAGTCAAAAGTGACAAACAAAAACTGTCAACTGACAAGAGTGTCCCTTTTTTAAATGAAAAGTGCCCCTCAATTACTGTCAAAAAACACACTAAAACTTGATTTTCTGCTCTCTCCACTTCCCTGAGTTCGTTCCGACACTTCTGGCGCCTTGGGTCCCATAACAAAGATATTGCAGTGTCCTTGTTCAGGGCTAGACCCAAAAAGATTTTGCCCAGGGCCTGTAAAATTTACCCACCTTCCGGGTATTCCCAACCTTTTAGCATAGCAAGGGTTTAACGTCCCGAAAGCATCCAGTGCTGGACATTATATCAAGACAACCACGACCTTTGATACTAAGTTATGAACTCACTGGTTACAGACCAACCGGGTTTCGCCACTGCTAATCAAACTTGTATTCCTTTCTAACAAGCTAAGCCTATCCAAAGTAACTCCCCTCCAACAAAAATAATCTAATATACCAACCCCCAAAACATATATTGAGCTACTACATCAATTATGTTCTAGCAGCACAATGATATTAAAGTTCCCTCTTACATTTCCCCCAAAAAATAAAAAACAAACATGTATTTCTTTATTAACAACCCCATCCTACTCGAATTAACAACCCACCAACAAAAAACAGGCTTGTAAACCACACCCCAAAAAATATGTTGAGCTACTACATCATTGATGTTATATTTTCTGCTAGTTTTATTGCTAAAAAGCTTCTCAATTTCTAAGACTGAGCATAAATACAATATATATAAAGTACCCAAGAGGTTATTGGTAAATATTGCACATGAATTCTCCCATATTTCGAATTGGTTAAATGCAAATAAATTAACTTTAAATATTTCTAAAACTACTTTTTTATTATTTAATAACAAACTTTTGAGTCCAACCGCTTATACGTTAAATTTAAAAGGAATTCCAATTGTTGCATCATCTTATACTAAGTTTGTAGGTACCTACAGTAAACTGATTGTAGACTTGTCTGGAAGAAGCATATATCTTGTATATGTAAGAGGGTAGCCACAACAAGTGGAATCTCAACTGTCTTAAACATTTTCTATCAAAAAGTGCCCTTTTGACTCTTTACAATTCCCTTATTCTTCCTCATTTAAATTATAATTTTATTGTGCGGGGGAAACACTCATACCACTTCATTTAACAACTTATTCAAATTCCCAAAGCAAGCCCTTAGGAACATATGCAAATTACTTTATGGGACTCATACTGCACCTCATTTCAAAGATTAAGGCATTCTTAGGTTATTTGACCTTTTCTCCTATCAGCTAGGGATATTCCTATTTCGATTTTATCGATCTCCTCCATATGCTTTTTGATTCTTTTATTAATTTCAATACTGCCCTCCATTCACATAATACTTAATCTTAAAACCAAATGCATACTCCTCTAACACGAACATATTATACAGTTTCAAGTGCGATCTTCAGGTATTAATGTAAATTCGGGAATTCCCTACCCATTACAACTTTGTTATCATTATTCTCATTAAAAAAGAAACTTAAAACCTATCTGTTAAATAATATGCCAATTCAAATTAGATTTATATCCTTTCCATATATACTATCTGTTTCTTTATATGCAATTTAAATGTTGTTTTTTCTTTCCTTTTGGGTTTTTTTTAACTTGTAACCCTCTACAAACTACTGCATAGTGCAATGTGTACACTAACCTATAGTACTATACTCATCTATAAGCCTCATTGTTATGCACAATTAGGTTAATGTGCCCTTTCAGAACTTTAAGATGAGAGAAGTAGAATTGACAGCATTGTCTATTCTTACCCTTCCAATATCATCCACAGTTCATGACCCAGGCTAAAAGATATACTTTCCACAGAAGTCACAGGTACACAAAACACTGTTTGTTTTATCAAACATGATTACAAAAGTTTTCAGATCTAAAATATGTTGAATAATGAAGAAAACCCCTATGGATTATAACCCCATGTAATAAACAGTGTCCGTTACATCACAGAGAATGAAAAATCTCAGATAATTATCAGTCATCATTATCACCTCCTTCATCTTCATATGACTCACCTCCAGCTACTATATTAGCTGAATAACTTTAAAAATAGATTTGTACAAAAATGAAATTTTATACACTTTTATAAAAGCTTTGTGAATTAATTCACTGGAGCGTTAAATGAAAGAAAGCACAGTATTCATTACAACCATACTAACAACTACAGATGAGGCTGAACAACACACAAAAAATTGTAAGGTAGGTTATTGCTTGGATGAAAGTGGATTTATTAATTTCAGGAACCACTCAAGAGCAAAGTAAATACAACCAAAAAAAACCTGACACTTCTTTGTGCAAAAGAGTTGGAAGGTTTGGCGGCAAAAGGACTCACCACTTTGATGGTATCTTGATGGAGGCTAATGACAGCAATATGAGTCATGCGGAATATGGTTTTGAATCTTGTGTGGCTCAACACCATCACAAACAAGATTAGTCTTAGTCTTTATTTTTCATGGTGTCTTTAACCTATGTGATCTACCTATGATTATGTTTCAAACAATAATATGATTATGTTTCAAAATCATATGCTGTACACGCTGTATGGTTCTTTATGTCGTTAGACATATACTGTATGTACATTTAAATTTTACCATTTCTCTAAACAAAAATGCATGTACAGGTACTGTCAGTATCATATGTAAGAGTATGTTTTATGATATTGCTTTTGAAAGACAATTTTAATTCACTTCTGCAATAATAAAGGTACTGTACCTTGATAAAAGCAATTTCTACATAAATAGCAGGTAGCCTTGATTTTTAGATTCTTAGTCAGTGTGCAGTAACTCCCAAGCTTTTGTTTCACAGGGGCGGCCCGCCCACCTCGCCCCTCCTTACTACCCCCTCCCCCTTGTATTCCACCCTGCCCATCAGAGAAAAATGTAAACCAAAAAAAACATTTTTTTATCTTAATAATCTTAATTAACTTCAGAAATGAAAAGTACATGGGTACAGAAGACAGATTGATAGCATAGTAAGCAATTGTCCTGTTTGGCTAATGACTGGTCCTTATCAATTAGAATAGTTCCATTCTGAGGTATAATTATAGCTTAAAATCCCAGAGCTTCACCAGGGGCTTCAGCTTTAAGTGGGCCCATGGACTTCATGCGGGAATTACACAGCAATTTGCGCACATATTAATGTGCCCCTAAACAAGTCTAGCACCCTGCTCCCATATAAATTAAGCTATATAGGGATTTGCACTATGCAGTGGTGTTTCAACAATTCAGTTATCTCATACCTGGCACAATAGAAGATCAGAAAAGTGTATTTCGTCCACAACAAAAGATGGAATTTTTTTCCCCTGTAGCAATATGTACAAAGATATCAAAAACATATATATAAATATAACAGTTATAAATATAAAAGTTATGTAAAAGTTATATTAAAAACAGTAAATTAGAAAGAAACAATATATTTTGGTAAATATTATTCAATGGTAAAAAACAACATCCAAGAGATGCAATAAAATAAAAGAGATGCAATAAAATAAAAGAGATACAATAAAATAAAAGAGATGCAATAAAATAAAAGAGATACAATAAAATGAAAGAGATGCAATAAAATGAAAGAAATGCAATAAAATGAAAGAATTACAATACTTTACAGGAAGATTCTGGTTATTATTAACCCAGGCATGAAGGTATGATCTTATAAAGTCTGTGCTTTTTCGATTTATCAAGAAGAGTAGGGGGCAACAAGTAATGCCTTCCCATTATTGAAGTGCAATCCACCTGTGATCCCTCAGTGCTCCCACCATCACACATAGAGTACTCTATACCTTACCAATGTACATCCCCACCTGTGGGGGATGACAACCATTCCACTAAGCACCTCAGCTACATCATTTGAAAAGTAAAAAGTTCTAAATTCCTTGCACAATGCAAATATAGCCTTGAGATGGGTAGACCTACTTCCAAACAAATAGGCCCTACACAAATTAATATTCAGAATCTTCTAAAAGTTGGTTAACTAACAGTAGTAAATTTGACTGTGTCTTCTCCACCAGAAAAATGGGATTTCTTATAAAATTTTGACTTGATTCCTAGCCTGGTAAAAAGATTAATATCACATGATGCCACTGTTGATAAAATGTAAATCTGATTTAAATAAATATATATATTCATTCAGGGATTGTGACAAAAGGGTAAATGGAATAGTGCTACATTTAAGGCAGGTCTTATTTTTACAAGGTTGGTGATTTCACAAAAACAACAATTTAATATGTTGAAGTGGTCAACTTGGCTTGATAATGTTTATGCTATATCTCAGGGATGCGGATACAAGGGGAGCTTTATCCCCTTCAATTTTTTGCTACGTCAAAATAAACTAGAACGGTAAATACCCTCATGATTCGCATGCCCATGCAAATTGACACCCATATAATATGACCCGGCCAATTATGAAAATGGCATCTCACACTAAGTCCCACATGGCATCCCATGTCACACATGGCATCCCACCCCATGTCCCACATGGCATCCCACATGGCATCCCACCCTATGTCTCACATGATGTCCCATAAGCTCCATAAGAAGTCTCATCCTAGCAATCACAGTCCTTAATTGAGCATACTATGTATGAAAGTGTCAGTTCATATAGTAGCTTATATGCAAATGACTTGTTGAAATGGGGTGGGACGCCATGTCCCACATGATATCCCATGTCCCACATGACATTCCATCCCATGGCAATCCACCCTATGTCCTGCATGGCATTCCACCATATATCCTACGTGGCATTACACCCTGTTCCACATGGCATCCCATCCCATGTCCCACATGGCATCCCACGTCATGTCCCATGGCATCCCACATGGCATCCCACATGGCATCCCACATGGCATCCCACCCTATGTCTCACATGACATCCCATAAGCTCCATAAGAAGTCTCATCCTAGCTATCACAGTCCCTGATTGAGCATACTATGTATTAAAGTGTCAATTTATATAATAACTTATACGCAAATGAGTTGTTGAATAAGAAAAAAAGGTGGAGTCAAATAATTATGCCTGATATAGCCCTTGGTGTATACAACATGGTAAATATTAAATCATATGTCCTTCATGGCCCCCACCTATGTCCCACATGGCATCCCTCCCTATGTTAATATGCAATCACATCCTGTTACACTCCCTGACTAAACATATTAAATAAAAAAGTCTGGTCAGGTCATAATACTGTAGCAACTTTATGCAAATGAACACAATAATAAAGGTGGAGTTTAAAAAATTATGCCTGATGCAACTGTTGGTGCCCAAATATTTTGAAGAATTTCAAGGATTTTAAATCTTAAGTACTACAAGAGAGACTTGAAGATCTCTGAAGAATATTAGAAAATTATATCATTTTACAGTTATCTTCTAAGAAAATATCAAATGTGTTGTAGACTTTTTAAGGAAACTAGTCTTCAATCCTATCTTAAGTATCTCTGAAAAACTTTAACAATTTATAAGGAAACTCTAACCTTCAATAAGGATATCTAAAGAAACTTTAACTTTTTTGAGGAAGTATGAAAAAACTTTGACATTTTCTGAGAAATTCTCAAAAAACTTTAACATTTCTGAGGAAATCTCAGGACAAATCTGTGGACAATCGGATGGGCGTAATCGCCATTACATAGGTTCACATATTGCTACGCATGCGAACCAATAAAATAATGTCCTGAGAGCAATTCACCTTCCTGGTTTTCCAGGTAAAATTAGGAAATTATTTACAAAACATTGAAACAAATGGCAAAATTGAAGGAAAACTTTGTAACACTGTTAGAATTTTGGTCAGTTGTTAACAAATTTCCCAAAAACTAACAAAAATGAACAAAAATTCCTTAAAATCGACAAAAAACCCACCAAAATATTGAAATTTCTCCAAAATCAATAAAAAGAATCTGAAAATCTAAAATAATCATTTCGGTAAAATTATTTCAAACTTTGGTCAAATAGTAAGTAAAAAAAGTGCCTGAAAATGAACAAAATTTCCCAAAAATGAATGTAAACTTGAGGAATGATTTAGTAAAATTATTTGCAATTTGAGTCTAAATTTTGTCTACATATTTCCCAAAAATCGACAAATTTTTCATCAAAATTCCCAGAAATTGTCTAAAATTGAAAAAAAGAGGCCCAAAAATTAAGGAAAATGGCTCAAAAATAAGGGAACGCCCCAAAATGAAGAAAACTTTCTAAAAATCAAAGAAAATTGCCCAAAACTTAACGAAATTTCCCTAAAGTTGCTAGTAAATTGTAAGGAAAGTGCCTCAATTTCCTGAAAATTGCATAAAGCTGAACAGAGTTTTCCTTAAATTGACATACAATTCACCGAAATATTAAGAAAAGTGACCAAAAATGAAGGCATTTTCCTTAAGATAAAGGAAATTTCACAAAAATTGAAAAAGATTTGCGATTAGCAGCAACATCAGAGATGGAAATTAATCTACCAGAGTGCAATTTTTGCAGTAATGACATTTAGTCCCCCCCCATGCAGCTAGAGGTGATCCTTCCTTCACCCATGCCTACCAATATCAGAATATGAATGGGAGTTAGCATTCAAATATGAATGTCATGATCAGAATGATGATTTCTATTTTCGCCATGTACTTCTTCAGCTCTCTCCCCTACTGTACTTCAAAAATTGCTTCGTGGTCCCTGTATCTGCAATCAGTGAATAATTCTAACTCACTGGTGCAATTAAAACAATAACACATTGTTAACTTTTTCTTTTTCTCATATCTATTAAATTATCAGTATACATCTTAAAGTAAGAATTGATGATAACTTTTTTGCAGGTCATTTTCCGCAAGTAAGTCCTGAGAGGACAAGTACGATAACACAAAGGGCATTACTTTTAAAATTGAAAAGAGTTTTACGAACAATTGCTGTATTATTGATCAGAAAAATAATGTCTGTCTGACCAAACCTCCAAGGTTTTCAATTGAAGGTGACTATTGAGTGTTGGGATTAGATCTATTTTGTAATTCTATGAGTTTTAAAGTTCAAACAATGAGGATATTTAGAAAGGATTTTACCAGTCAAAATGTTGATTGGGAATGGAAACATGACCAAGTTGAAATAATCCCTACTCAAATGTGCTTTTTTTTTCTGTCAAAATATTGAGACAGTGGATTGAAAGGGAATATATTTATACAAGAAAATGGAGAATCAAGTGGCTATGACATCAAAATATCTTAAATTTCAATATTGTCAATATATAATCAAATTTGGGAGGACATTCTGATCTTTTTATGACTTTGAACAATCTTACTAATGTTGCCTTTAGCGCGTCACTTTTGGAATCTGCACTTATAACCTCTGTGCCATGTTTTGTGTAGTTCACATTTCACTTCCCTGGGGGAATGACATGAGCAGCTCAGCATGACAACAAATATCATGCAATCAAAACCCTGTCAATTCATTTTTCTGCAACATGTGTACAATCTGGGCTCTGAGTAGTATCATGTTAACCTAAAACCAGTAGGATGTGAATGGAACTTGACTGCAACTTACACTTCATTTTTCAAGATATTATGATTACACCTCCCTCCTTGCTACAAGTTTCAACTTGTATAATACTCTTGAGGAATATCAATAATTTACAAAGACTATACATCTATCATTATTCACTCAAATGGAACTAACATTCATCATAATGAAAAAAAAAAAAATGCAAATAAAAAGTCACTTTAAACATGTAAATGAGCACCTCATCCCCCAGGGGGAGAAAACAAATGTGGAGATGCTTCCTCCCAAATGCTATGAAGGCAATAACTTGAAAAATGATTCTTTTTTAATAGTTATTTTCTTATGGGATGAATGTGTGTGTCAATTCCTAAGAAGTATTTGTATATCTGAAATAGCCTACAGGCATTCTCTATGTATTTCCTCACGTTCAAATCGAATTTGAACATTTGCAGATCACTTTAATGTACTGTACTGTAACTGAAATTGTGATTTAGCAGTTTATGGTAAGAGTAAACCCTAGCTCATTATTAACAACATCTTCAGTGTTTATGGTTTGCTCCAGTCACACCACAAAGTTATTACAGGTTTTGCAGAATGTAAAGCCAAAATGCACACCTAGCCTAGTCTTTTATACTTTCTTACTCTTTAAACTGCTACAAATCTTTCTTTAATGTGATCCCTGAAATGTCCAAGCAATAAAATGCACATAAATATAAACTTTTGTACAAGGAAACATTGTACTTTGGTGATCATAAGAATACATATGGCACACTTGTGTTCCAAATAGAAAGTACAAACTAAAGCAATCATTTATGATGAGAACCTTTTGAGTAATTCAATGTTTGATTGTTGAACCTTGTTATATATTTAATTTTGGGGCTTGCTTGACTTCATCAACATTAAATTTAGTTGACAAGTAAAGTCAGTAACAAATTAACTATAGCAAATCAAATGGTTATCAAACTTAAATCCACATAATTATTACATCCTTATATAGAAGAACTTTCAAAACAGAGACAGAAGTTCTTAAATATTTGGCACAAAAACATATTTCCTACTATACAAATCACAAATAGTCCCTCCATGAAAGTACATGTATGAAGTCTTTGTTTAATACTTCCAAACAGTTTTGATTTAACAGGCACTCTACAAACTAACTGTACCTTTCAACTGACATACCACACAAAAGCCAAGTAATATAAATGAAAAAGTGGTATGATACATGATGCCAATTAAACCATGGAGAGAGAAGAAAACCACTTGACCAGTCACCTAAAATGTTAAAAGGTCTGCGTTAATTCTTGCTTACTGCGTTAAGTTTCAGGATACTGGCAGCCAGGGATTTTTTAATAAGTGCAAAAATTGATTATGGGAAACAAGATACGTTTTGCACATGGCAGAGGTGGATAAATTTGCAACTTAAATGGAGCTTGTCAAAATACCAACATTTTATAAATCATTGGGAGTCGGTCAAAGACTGCACAAAATGGATGATTCAGCGCTGCGTCAATCAATAAACATGATCCTAATTCTTTATTAAATGCCTAATATGACTAGGACAAAAAATCAAATAATAACATAACAAACCCTTATTTCCCCTCTTATTGACAGAACCAAACTATAAAACAGATTCCTCTATTCCTTACATAACTTGGCAAATTTAGTCCACTTTTCTTAATGTACAGAAAAATTATCCAGCATTTCTGCAGCAAATTAGTATGATTACATACATCAATCCATAACTACAATCATACTCCAAGTTCCATCCAGGCTTAAATCAGATTCTGTAAAAATACTTCAATCATGTACTGCCATCAGGCTGCTTATAGATAACAATATCCCTGTTCACACTACTTGTATGGGTGAAGTGACCTCTACCCTAACAGCACAACACACAGTGCAAGAGAAATGACAGCTTTAAATCAAACACTTGCCAGATTCTCAAACAAGATAACCCACTTCTGAAGAATGCTTGAAAATATGAGTGATTCAGTAATGTATTTTCCCTCTTCGTTAGCATATAATCTGTGATCTTGTCACAGATAATTAGAGTCCCAGAGGTGGCTGGCAAAGGCACTTGAAAACACTTTTTGTGACTTTACCACACATTGTCCATAGTGTAAATTTGATCAAGGTACTGTAATTGGTCGTGTATTATTCTCTTTGATTTGAATAATGAAACAAGGTGAAACCTGAACTACAATTGTTTTTCAAATGTCATACTTTACAAACGAGTCTGTCTTATTTTAAATAATGTCTTGAAAACATTTGCAATTAAATTTCATGGACTGTTAGAAAATTGACTGAAAACCACAAAATTGGCTCAAAATAGCTCAATGAAGAATCCCATTAATATTAGTTTTAATAGGATTGCCAACTGATTTGTTGGAGGAGAGGGGGAGTGCCTTAATAAACCCATCTGGCTCAAGTAGAAGCCCTCTCTCTTTTACTGAGACTATGTCTCCCAGTTGTAAATGCAAAAAGGCCTTGTTTTTGTGTTGTAATATCTTGCAAGAAGTGCAAATAAAGTGTATTTTAAATTGATTAATTCAATTGTTTTTATTCAGAATTTTATGACAGGTATTATTTAGAACTTCTAAGAACAGATCATGACTTAATATTATAAACAGTCTCATACTCTGTACACAATATCTTCATATTCATGCAAAGAATTGTATAGTATTTAATTTTATCCTTGCTGCAAAAACACTCATATCAAATGTACTTATTTTTCAACATTTTCTACTCACTCAGTACTTTTCTTAACCCCTTAATAGACCCTTTAATAACACCACAGACAAATATTTCTAGGTTATTCAAAATGAAAAAAAAAAATATGCCTCTAAAGATTAAGTTTCAACAATTGGTATCCAGAACTGATCTTAAAAGCTTCAGTTGATACCCTTGCTGATATATTAAGCCCTCTTAGATTTGAGGTTCTTTATCCTCTATAATGAGCGACCGAGATGATGACTGACAACAATAAGGATTCTTTCCTCTATCCAAGCAATACCAAGGACAAAGTAACAAAGTACTTTTCCATTACTAATGATAAAGATATGCGAATTGTTTGGTGTTTTGGTTGATTTTTACCATGCAGCTATTTTCAGTAAATACTGTAGCTCCATGATTTTACCAAAACAAGCTTAAACCCTCACTTTTTATTGATCTGCCATACATTATACTGCACCAGTTTCCTAAAAGTGGTCCTGTGATGGGGGTTGGAACTAATGATATTTTGAATATTTGATTTGCAAAAATATGATTTTTCTGCTCTGCACCCCACCGTTTGTGAGAAAATGATAAGAGAAAAATAAGTTTTTCATCACCTTCATGGAAACTAGAACAGTAAATACCGTCATGGTTTGCATGCCCATGCAAGTTGACACCCATATCATATGACCCTGCCAATTATATATGGCATCTCATACTAAGTTCCAAATGATAATGGTATCCCATGTCCCACATGGCATCCCAAGTCTCACATGGCATCCCATGTCCCACATGGCATCTCACCTTGTGTCCCACATGGCATCCCATCCCATCCCTTGTCCCACATGGCATTCTACCATATCCCCCCACTTGGTATCCCACCCTTGTCCCACATGACATTCCATCCCATCCCTGGTCCCACATGGCATTCCACCATGTCCTATATGGCATCCAATCCTATGACCCACATGGCAACCAACCCTATGTCCCACATGGATCCATCCTATGTGCCAAATGACATCCCACTACTTGTCCCACATGACATCTTATGCCTTGTCCCACATGGCATTCCACCATATCTACCACATGGCATTCACCATATCTACCACATGGCATTCAACATATCTATCACATGGCATTCACAATACAGTATGTCTCGCATAGCATTCCACCATATGTTCTACATGGCATTCCACAATATGTCCCACATGGATCCCATATGCCAAATGACATCCCACCCCATGTCCCACATGATATCCCACTCCATGCCTTGTCCCACATGGCATTCCACAGTATCTCCCACATGGCATTCCACCATATCTCCCACATGGCATTCCACTATACAGTATGTCTCACATGGCATCCCACCCTATGACCCACATGGCATCTTATCTATGTCCCACATGGATCCCTCCTACGTGTATGCCCCACATTAATCCAACCATATGTACCACATGACATGCCTCCCTATGTCCCTCATGGCATCTCTCCCTATGTCCACCATGGCTTCCCACTGTATGTCCCGCATCAGTGGCTTCCCCCCTGATGTCCCACATGGCATCCAACCTTATATCCCACATTGGATCCCACCATATGTTCCACATGGTATTCCTCCCAATGTCCCAATGCGACCTACTTTGTCCCACATAGCATCCCATCCCATCCCCATGGCACCCCACCCCCTGACCCCACATGACATCTCATACCATCCCATGTCCCACATGACATCCCATCCCATGGCATTCCACCCTATATCCCACATGGCATTCCACCATATATCCTACATGGTATTCCACTTTGTTCCACATGAAATCCCACCCCATGTCCCCGTAGCATTCCACCCAATGTCCCACATGACATCCCATAGGCTACATAAAAAGTCTTATCCTAGCTATCAGTCCCTGATTGAGCATACTATAGGAGTGTCAGTTCATATAATAACTTATAACTTTTTGAATAAGAAATAAAGGCGGGGTCAAATAATTATGCCTGATATAAGCTTTTGGTGTATACCACATGGTATATATTATATCATATGTCCCACATGGCCCCCATCCATGTCCCACATGGCATCCCTCCCTATGTCCATATGCAGTCACATCCTGTCACACTCCCTGACTAAGCATACTAAATAAAAAAAGTCTGGTCAGTTCATACTGTAACAACTTTATGAAAAAGATCAAAACTAGAACGGTAAATACCGTCATGATTCGCATGCCCATGCAAATTGACACCCATATCATATGATCCGGCCAATTATAAAAATGGCATCTCACACTTAAGTCCCACATGGCATCCTATGTCCCATATGGCATCCCACCACACAGTGTCTCACATGGCATATTCCACCATATGTCCCACATGGCATTCCACCATATGTCCCACATGGCATCCCATGCTATGATCCACATGGATCCCATCCTACATATGTGTCCCACATTAATCCAACCATATGTACCACATGACATCCCTCCCTATGTCCCACATGGCATCCCTCCCTGTGTCCTGCATCAGTGGCTTCCCACCTGATGTCCCACATGGCATCCCACCATATGTTCCACATGGTATCCCTCCCAATGTCCCAATAACATCCTACTTTATGTACCACATGGCATCACATCCCATGTTCCCATGGCCTCCCACCCTATGTCCCACATAGCCTCTTACCCTATGTCACACATGGCATCATACCTTATGTCACACATGGCATCACAACCTATGTCACACTCTGTATTACTCGTGGCATCCCACCATGTCCCACATGGCATTCTACCCTGTTCCACATGGCATCCCACCCCATTTCCCACATGACATCCCACCCCATGTCCCACATGACATCCCATAGGCTCCATAAGGAGTCTCATCCTTGCTATGACAGTCACTGATTGAGCATACTATGTATGGAAGTGTCAGTTCATATAATAACTTATATGCAAATGACTTGTTGAAATGAAATGGGACGCCATGTCCCACATGACATCCCATGTCCCACATGACATTCCATCCCATGGCAATCCATTCTATGTCCTGCATGGCATTCCACCACATATCCTACGTGGCATTCCACCCTGTTCCACATGGCATCCCACCCCATGTCCCATATGGCATCCCACCCCATGTCCCACATGGCATCCCACATGTCATCCCACCCTATGTCTCACATGACGTCCCTTAAGCTCCATAAGAAGTCTCATCCTAGCTATCACAGTCCCTGATTGAGCATACTATGTATTAAAGTGTCAGTTCATATAATAACTTATATGCAAATGAGTTGTTGAATAAGAAAAAAAGGTGGAGTCAAATAATTATGCCTGATATAGTCCTTGGTGTATACAACATGGTAAATATTATATCATATGTCCCTCATGGCCCCCTTCCATGTCCCACATGGCATCCCTCCCTATGTTTATATGCAATCACATCCTGTCACACTCCCTGACTAAGCATGCTAAATAAAAAAGTCTGGTCAGGTCATATACTGTAGTAACTTTATGCAAATAATCACAATAATAAAGGTGGAGTTTAAAAAATCATGCCTGATATAACTGTTTGGTGCCCAAATATTTTGAAGAATTTCAAGGATTTTCAATCTCAAATGCTACAAGAGAGACTTGAGGATCTCTGAAGAATATTGGAAAATTATATCATTTCACAGTTATCTTCTAAGAAAATATCAAATGTATATAGACTCTTCAAGGAACTAGTCTTTGATCCTACCTTAAGTACCTCTGAAAAACTTAATCATTTTATAAGGAAATTCTAAGGAATTCTCAAAAAAACTTTAACATTTCTGAGGAAATCTCAGGACAAATCTGTGGACGGCCGGACGGACGTAATCGCTATTACATAGGTTTGCATAAATGCTTCGCATGCGAACCAATAATAAAGGCAGAGTTTAATAATCATGCCTGATACAACCATCGGTGCCCAATTATTTCAAAGAATTTTAAGGAATTTTAAATCTTCAGTGCTACGAGAGAGACACTTGAGGATCTCTAAAAATATGAAAAATTATATCATTTTACAGTTATCTTCTAAGGAAATATCAAATGTTTTGTAGACTTTTTAAGGAAATTACTCTTCAATCTGTCTTAAGTTTCTCTGAAAAACTTTTAACATTTTGTAAGGAAATTCTCACCTTCCATACGGAACTCTGAAGAAACTTTAAACATTTCCTGAGGCATTCTCAAAAAACTTTCACATTTCTGAGGAAATCTCAGGAAAAAATGTGGACGGCCAGATGGATAAAACTGCCATTACGTAGGCTCATATTATGCTTCGCATGCAAACCAAAAATCAGAATCACGCTTCATACGTGATTACGTCATTTCAGGGACTCATGTACTGTAAGTAAACAATGCATCGCTGACACATTTTGTGTATGTACGCCATCAAACTTTCGCGACCAGTGTCAATTATCATCTTCCTTTGTTTTTTTAAAAGGTGAAAAAGTGAATATTTTCCAGGTAAATATTAATCAAAATCCCCCAGCTTGTGTAGATTTAGTAAAATAAATTCTCAAATTAAAAGTCGTCTATCAATGGCAAAGGGCAACAGAATGAGACATTTTTAGACGTGTTTTGTGCACTTGGCATGAACCGAGCTTTCGGGGCCGATCAGCTCATGCCAAATTTTACCCTGTTCTGTTTGATTTAAACAGTTCAGTAGCTTGACCACATTGCTTCTGACATGAAATCTTTACTGCTTTGTAAATAATACAAATTTAAATGGGAGAAAGAGAGGAGGAAGAAAGAAAAGTACTAAGATTCGAACTCATAACCTCTCACTCAAAAGATGAAGCCGTAACCAACTGAGCTACTGTACTTAGTCACTAGAAAATTACAATGATTTATTTTATATATAATGTTAGTGTGGAATATGATCGAAGGAAGAAAAATCGATAAATTAGAACTGAATTGTATTTATTATTGAGTCCATATGCCAAGCCGTCCCTTTTATCATATCAAAACTCAAAAAATAAACGAACAAAAATTCCATTTCTTGAATTTCTTCAAAAACTTTCAATTCAAGTGCAAAAACGCAAATGGAATTGCGTGAATAAAATTTTCAGTTCACGTAGCCCTGTTAAACGTCATTTATTATTTCCATTAGATGTAAAAAAATAGATAGTTTTTGCAAACACTTCATTTTGATCATGTTTAACAAAATACTACTTGCGAAACAGTAAGAATTTATTGCCGACTACGCCACAGGCTTAGTACTGTAGGGCCGTGTAAGGGTTGTAATTAAGCCTGATAGCCTTCTTTCTTATCTGCAAGCGGTTCAAACTGAAAAGGAACAACATCCCTGTTATTATGAGAATGTTCCTCATTTATTTCCAAATCATTTTAATCATAGCTTGAACTAAAAATTGGCAAATTAAGAGCTGAACAGCCCAAAAACTTTCATTATCTGATGCAATTTGTACATGGTAAGTTATGTGTGTGATGCATTGTTTACATTCAGCAGTCCCGTAAATGACATAACAAGCTGTTATGACATCACAAATCCCTTTCAACTTTTTTTCAGAGCAAGCAATATATGATAAATTTCAAAGTCCTTTTTCATCATTGAAAGAACTATTTCCAGGATTTCTTGACGGATTATTGATTTTAGGGATATGAAAAATCTATATCAGATTCAATCTCAATATTTTTAGAAGGCATAGCAGGACCACTTTAAAAGTAAAACTTAGAGGTCAACCAAGGGACAAGGGTACATGCATCTTATATAAAAGAGGACAAAAAGTGCGAAAAGAAAATGACTAACATCACATCCGTACATTTCTTAAAAGTTTTTGTCAATTCATTGAATTATTTTCTGTTATCTTCTGAAGTAAATACACAATCCAAATAATTACAAACCTGCAACCTGTCCACAAGAACCTATGGGAAAAGAATTTACTGTAAGCAGAAGCATGGCCTCACATAAGTGTGCCAGTAAGAAAATTAGGTCATTATTTTCATCAGTTCTGAGCTCTGATACAGTATGTCAATGGGAATTATAGTACATTGAAATGCCAATTGCAAATCTTGTACTATACATGTATATTAAAAAAATATAGATCATATCATATTTATATACTTTTCCTTTGTAATTGACCTCACTAAGTATGGAAATAGGCCACACCCACCATAGCAACACAGTAACTAGGTGGGGCACTCAAACCTTAAATCGGCAATCATGCATGACCAATGCATTGACATTTGGATGTTTATGTGGCCTGCCGCAAGTTTTCTTCCATTTATAGCACTTCTCCACATCTTTGTAGAATTTTTAGCAAAAGGAATAAACTAAAAAATTTGTTTGCTAACCATTCTGGGTAACGGTAATCGAATTTACAAGCTCGTAGCGGGCCCGTAAATGCAATTTTTGTTCACCATTTTGTTGTCACTTAGTCTGTGTGTGCAGAAGAAAAAAATTGTGCAGTATATCACATTGACTGCATAAGCACGCACTGCTAGCTAGATGTACTGTATTAGTAGTGTGTAGGAATTTTGACCCACTTAGTTACACAGACTTTGTTGTTAGGCAAATTCATACAGTGATTGGTTGAAAAAGCTGTCAATCATCTAACTCAGAGATAATTGTATAACATCTCTGGATAATATTGTGAGGGAAAAATTTGGAAATTAATAAATTAATAAAATAAAAAGCAGTAAAGTATACTTTCTCATGCATTGTATTGTGTAACAATTCATTAATCAATTTGAAGGAATTTAAATTGTATGGTTGTTAAGGACAATTTTGTACACAAAACAAAAAAACACACTGCTGTCATCTTGAATGGCAATGATCTAGGTTTAATATGTGTGTTTCTGTCAGTTTGGAATATATAATTATCACAATCAGGGCTTTCTTATTTATCTTAAAAGCCCAAACTCATATAGTTTTAGCACTAATTTAATTCTGAATAAAATTCTGAATGCATTTATTACATACACAAACCAAACACATCTGAAACAAAAAATATTCACAAAAACTGATTCATATCTATTTACTTTGAATGCATTCAAAATAGAATCTTTTATTCCAAATATTTTCTCCTTGAAATTTACATTTACAAGTTTCAAATTTCTTTTAAGCTATCCTGAAGACTTTGTCCAGAATACTAAACAAGTATATTAAAGACATTAAAATAATGGCATTCAGACAAGTGCCATGCAGTCTATAGATATGCATCTTGCTGTTGGCAATACGGACTATCACCATGACCAGATGACTGAGTCATGCACTTAAACATACAACTCAAATGTTTTTCAGACCAGAAATTTTGCATTGGATTAAGGATTAAGTACGTTTTTACCTGCTGGAGTTTGATTTTTGTTCTCAAAGTTTATCATTTGATCTTTTAAGTTTTAGTGCATAAACTGAGATAAATCCTGCTGTATGGTATCAGAAATAGGATCGTTTTAAGTGTCACTTTAGGCAGAGGCATACTGCCAGGGTACTCTGGTTGGGGAGGTCAAAATTTCTGACAAATTGTATGTATGGTAGCTGGCACCACCGCGAAGCCGGTAGCATAAGGTTCTAGGGTCCAGCCTAGTGGGTACAAGATCCTGGGGGCAAAGCCCTGCGATTTTAGGTATTTGGATGGGTAAAATTAGATCAGAATTAGCATACATGTAGAATGTTCATTCTTGAGTTATCTTTGTGGAAAGAGCTACCCATCTTTCATACAAGGGATCAATGAAGTTCAACAGCATTATCAGCAGAGTAGGAAAATATTTGACATTGTTTTTTTAATCATTTGTCCCAACAAATCTACAAAAATATACAAGTCTCTTATCATGGCCAAAACTATTTGTAACAGAGAGGGGAGTCCTAAAATTATTGGAAATTTGACAGCATTTTATGAAAATTAAGAAAATTTCTGAAAATTGAAGAAAATTTCAAAATAAATGAAATTTCACAAAAAATTTACAAACATTGATAGAAGCTTTTTGAAAATTGAAGAAAATTTCTCAAAAATGAAGGATATTGCACAAAAATTGAAGATTTCCAGGAAAAAAGAAGCCATCCATATAATCTGACTCTTCAAAATCAATTCTTTAGACCTTCATTACATTAGGGGGCCGAAATGGTACTTGGCCCCCCAATAAAATTATTTCCCCCAGTTCCTACGCCTACTGACTAAAGTGCTTGACACTGTCACTTAAGACCCACATGTACAAATTGCATGTGTTGGTATATCTCTTAATTGTGGATAGGTATTAATAATAGTCCGTTCAGATGATAAAAACTGTGTTTTGATTATTGTACTTTTACAGTAGCTCATATTTTATTGCCTCATAGTATCACGTCCTTAATTCATTTACACAACAATGTTTCATATGTTGAAAGTTTGTTTACAAGCAAGTTGCCAGGGAAATAATTACTGTATAAGCCCAAAAAATTTCCCGACAGATATCAAAATTTTAATTGGGGGTCTGACACCCCCTCTCACCCTCCTGGCTGCTACGCCCCTGAGTTTAGGGCATTGTAAATACAACAACAGACAGTGTGACCACTATACATAAGTGTACACAACAGGCCATGGCCCATGCTCTTCTGGGTATTTTAACCATGTATTGTCATTGGCTTTGAAACTGGCATGTTGTGAGAGAGATTTCATTAGGTGACTCTAACTCATCTGGAAGCCATTTTGCTAAGAAAGCATGGGTCTTCACACAGCTCATTCACATCACACGTACAGCAAACTGCATGCAAACCTACCTACCAGTACCAGTTCAGTGAATTTTGTTTTTGTTCGTGGCGGCGATTTTACTTCATATTTTCCTAACGTTTTATATATTTACCAGGTATACGAAGAGTAACTTTTACGTGAAGGCCATCTAATTATTCGTTATATGCAGACAAAGCCTACATACCTGGCATAAAGTGCTCACTGCAAATCAAGTGTGAAAAGAAGGTTGAAAGACAGCAGACGTCGTATAGCAGAAACCCACTTCGATCAGGATCAGATGGAAATCGAGAAAACATCTTTTTATTTCCCAGCACACGTCTGTTAGTGCAACCAATGGCACAGCAAGATTCTGGCATAATTATCTTACAAAAATTATCTTATATAGCAACATGCAAGTGTTTGTCAGTCTAAATAAGTGTACAGGAGACAATCGTTTTCCCGACAAAATAGCGATATAAACAAAGTCACGTAACCTCATGATGTCAGCTGAAACACCCTCATTCATAACCAGGAGCCATCAAGAATGTATCAAACTAGCATTTCCTTTACACTGCTGTACCAAAGAGCCAAATTGTAACAGCTTCCAAATTTATTGATTACTAATTCCGGTCTGCTACCCCTTGTATCTCATCAAACAAAGTTCTTGTGATCACAGATCACTTCAATGGGGGGGAAGATTGCTCAATAGCGATGAAGGGTCATCTCACTCTGAATTCAATCGATCAAGGAATAATGCAGGATTAAAGTCTCCAAGGTTAAGCCTTAGATCCTTCTAATCAATTTAGGGGTGACTCAAGAGCAATACATTTGCCACAGCATAAATCCTTATGTATGACCATGCAGGCATGCCTCTCTATTACGTTTCTGATTCCATAGTTGACTTTTAATCATGTACCATAATTGCTTCAATGTGAGTGAGTACGGAAGCTGAATCTGACCAAACGTTTTCAAAGAACAGAAGACTTTTTCGTCACTTTCGAAGACACAAAGAATTCTAAACTAGTCTTCTTGTTCATATATTACAAATTTTGCATGTCAAATAATCTACAAAATGTGAAGTCGTTACTTAAAAACTATACGCTACAGTAATTTTAAACACAACTGAATTCCACAGAACTGTCCGCTCTTTTTAATAAGATGCCATTTAAAGAGAATAATTTGGTAGTTACCACATATGGTACTGTAATAATTGGCAGCTCGTCATAATGGCAAGAAGGAGCTTAATTTTTCCCCTAAAGGTTTGCTAATCATTGCTTTTTGTATTGAATTAAAAGTATAATTGAAAGATGTACAATTTTTACCCCAATTTTCTTTAACTAAAATCTCTTACAGCCACCAATGACTGCAGTCTGCACCAACAGTTCTAACTGCTGACAGTATGTACTGTACATATATATAAAACAAATATTTTAAGGAAAACTAAATCATACTAATAACGTTTTGGGACCAACCCTCAACAAACCCACTCACCAGCCCCTCCGCCAATTGTGAGTAGTATTTCATCTTTGACAAGATGAATAATTAAATCATAAATGGTTTTTAAAGTTGAGTTCTTCTGTCCTCCACCTTAATATTACTAATAATGAATACACAGAATACTGTATCAGTGTTTGAAAGTACAATGCACAGTTTTTGTCTGTTTAATGATCAAAATATAAACCATGCGCTCTTTCATTTTGCACAAATATTTTTTCAGTTTTGTATACTGTGTATAATGATAAAACCCATAAACCATGTGCTCTGTTTCATTCTCTTATTGAAATTAATTAATGTATGCATTGTGTCTTTTACTTTATTCATCATCTGTGTATTTCTCGCACAATTTACCATTAAATGAACTGTGTGGGAATTCTCTCGCTTACGATGCATCATTTCGTAATGCTCATAAGAATCGTATTATACATAACCAGGTAAACTATTTTGTGTATTTGGACTTAAAAGTTACTGACGAAAAATGTCTGGGCAAAAACAATCCAAATTTTCTAATTGTTTTACTCTGTTGCTGACAGGATAACAAATGAAAGGTAAATATAAAGCTACAGTAACACCATTTTGATAATACAATATTTTCTAAAGTCAGCATATTTAAACAGTCTGGCTAGTGGAAGTTTATAGATGGCTATCTCCACTGTTTTGTTGATGGTTGTTTGGGACTAAACCTATCACAGGGGTTTATCTTCTGATCTTTGAATGTATAAATTTTATCTGGTTAACGTACAGTTATTTCAAAGTGGTACATTGAAACAAATAAAAAAGAGGCTAAATTTCCTGGCAAAAGCACAACCACAGTTACCTGTAATATAAGGGGCAAGATTGAGGAGCCCCGTAGCCAGGACTTTTCATAAGCACTTAAAGAAGGGGCACTAATGGCAGATTCTCCATATACCCTGATGTTATATTTTTCTATTTGATTGTACACATCGAAGGGGAAGGGGGGGCACATACTGTACATATACCTTCTGGAGACCCCATGTTGGCTACAGACCTGTTGAGGAGGACAGAGAGGTGACCATAACTACATAGCAAAGACAAATTAGACAACTGACTCTTGTGTTCACACCTACAGTACAGTACATGTATGTCTCAGTTGTATCAATGATGAAAATACACAGAATTTGAAACACTATCCCAACAAGTTTTATTTCTTATACCTCCTTGTCCAACACTTTTTTGTCTGACATTAACGTGACAACTCCTACAATGACAATCAAAATCTGTGACAACAAAGAAGAATGTAAATGCCTACGGGTCAAAATCAATATGATTTTGAAGTGAGCCAAGACTAGAGCTGCAGCCTCCCTTGATGCTGACTAATTGGAAGACGAGATACTCTATTTACCTTTGTCCTTCCTTCCCTGACTGATGAAAGGAAGAAGCTGGAATATTTTTGTTTCTGCTCCAAAATCTCGGTCAAAATGCAGTGCACCGGATTCAAAATACAACAACTGATCAGTTCAATGCTAAACTTATGGAATGGGAGTTATTTTATGAAATTACATGATTGAATGTTTTTTGACAAAGGACACATTTGTTTTGCAGAATGTACAGGAGGGAAAGTTTATCATAGTTTATAAATGGTGTTGTGATATGTGATATTCCATACAATACTACACCATCCTACTAATAGCACTGATATCATATGATACGGCAGTTACATTAAAGGATTAGTTCAGTGGTCAAGCATGTTTATCTAATATGAAAGAGGACTTCAAAAAGAAATAAAATGGTGAAGGAAGCATTCTAAAATCTTATTCCGTTAGGGATATATTTAAGTTTAAAGTTTGGTATCATTCATGTAGAAACGACAGAAATCAGGCTAGTTGTGATATCATAGCCTCAGCTTCCTCAAAGTCTTTTTGTATTCTATCATATTTTGTCCTGCGATTTTGTGGCTTGTCAAAAAAGTAGTAAAAGTGAATCTAGAAAGAATATTTATAAAATGCCACCTGAAGAAAGTTTGAGGAAAAATAATTTAAATAGTGAATAAATTCAATAAACTTTCTTTAAAATACATACAGATTTTGAGGAATCTGAGACTGTGACATCACAACTAGTCTGATTTTAGTCGTTTCTACAAAAATGATACCAAACTTTGAAACTTAAATATCTCCTTAACAGAATAAGATTTTTAATTCTTTTTTTACTGTTTTGTTTCTTTTGAAGTCCTCTTTCATATAAGATAGACTTGCTTGACCACTGAACTAATCCTTTTTAAGTCCATTTAATAGATGCAATGTGTTAGATACTCTGGTTCTTCTTCCCTATTGTTGAGCATTTCCTAATGTACAGTACATTAATTTAATAATCCAACAACACAAAACTAAGATTATTATTGGTTTATTCTAAATATATGCTAATTATCACAGTATATTGCAGGTTATGAAAGCCAGACATAATTTTTTTCTATTTATAATGAAACTATAAATAAGTTAATCTTTTGTGTTATATCCTCAACTTGTACCATTTATCTATAAAATACCGAAAATACACTTGCTTATACTCCAAGTGTACACTGCCAACATAATTACAATTCAATTGGAAGAAAAATTTCTTCATTTGTTGAAGTTCTAGTGCTATGATATGCAAGTCATTAGATCTACCCCCTTCCCCTCCCACACACACATACCTATATAAAAGTTAATATTAAACTGCATCCTTGATCACAAGAGAACCAACAAACTGGAACAACATACTGTACACATACAGTAATCATGTACAGTAACTGTACTTGTACTGTAGGTCTGTCGAATTCAACTCACATACTGTAGCCTATTATAACTCCAGCCAATAAAAAATGTATTATATTTGTTTCTGGTAAAGTAATTGAAAGCTTAAAGGATTAGTTCAGGGGTTAAGCAAGTCTATCTTGTATGAAAGAGTACTTCAAAAGAAACAAAATAGCGAAAAAAGCTTTCAAAAATCTTATTCCGTTAAGGAGATATTTAAGTTTAAATCTTGGTATCATTTGTGTAGAAATGACTGAAATCAGACTATTTGTGATGTCATAGCCTCAGATTCCTCAAAGTCATATTTTGTCCTGCGATTCTGTGGTTTAAAAACCATGGGATATATCAAAAAAGGTAATAAAACTTAATCTAGGAAGGTAATTCATAATATACCAACCTGAAGAAAGTTTGAGGATAAATAGCTAACCACAGCTAGTCTGTTTTCAGCCGTTTCTACAGAAATGATACCAAATTTTCAACTTGAATATCTCCTTAATGGAAAAAGAGTTTTAAATGCTTTTTTCACCATTTTGTTTCTTTTCTTCTTATTTTTTCCATAGAAGATGAACATGCTTGACCACTGAACTAACCCTTTAATCATCTTTAGTGGCAAAATCTACAATACTGTAGATAAACACTAGCTCAACACAATGTTTGCCATTGGGGTAATGGTCTTAAGTAGTTACCACACTTCATTCACCATGATCCAAAAGTAATGTAGTTAAAGTTACCTGGATTGAGGATCAAATTATTTTACTTTTGAATAGTTAATTAAGAAGATGATGATAGCATACCTTGATTTTTACATCAAATCCCTTTCTATAGTATAGTTTGTTCAAATAAATCTACAAAACAAACCCATAAGTTATGTCTTAAAAGCAAAATGTATTGTCATCATACTTATCAACTGTTTATAACATCATGGCCTGCAATGTTACAGCCTCATCTTATTAAAGCACTATTGGCTCTATCTTATGAATGACAAGATATCATTGTTTGCACTAGTCAGCAACAATTGTTCTTTAAATACCAATTACACAGCCAAACTGCAGAGACAGAAACCTGTAGCAGTTCATTCTATGCATGCAAATTACCATGTAAAGCAATGCAGTAAGCAATCGTAAAAGAAGAATAGCCACTATCACTCTAGACACTACAGTCCACTAATTTGCTGCATAATTGATGATCGTGCCAAGCCCTGTAAGCATTGCCTTTTAACTTACCTTTTAAAGAGAAAAATCCTTCGGAGATGACAGAATCAATGCAATGTTCAACGCACTTGCGGTGACTCATTCAGAAATATTCCATGTTTCATCGGTAGTTGTACACCCGTATAATAATGAGCTCTTTCACTATTTAAACTTGTGTTTAAGTATGAGGCATGCGATCAATTATGTACAAGATAAATGGTCTTAATGGCAGAAGATTTCACATTTCATCAGCTAAATTAAGATAATTTAAGTCTACATTTTTCAAAGAATAAAAACCTCTTTTGCTTATATCGGTATTCCAGAGAAGCAAGTTTTAGGATAAAGTACAACATACAGAAATTTAAATTCCCTTGTACACTGCATATCATTACTGAAATAAACAACAAAAACATTTAGTGGTGAAGTGCTTTAACGAATCAAATTTTAAAAAGAACAGAATGTGTGTCTCTGAAAACGGCTTCAAATGTGCTGTTGCAAATTTTCTTTCAAAACCAACATCACTAAAGAAGACATTGACACAATCCAAGACTACTGTACAAAGTGTATGATCAAAGAGGTCTATAGTGGTACCTCCTTGGTTTGATATACTCTTTATTCCACGCAGGCAGATATGACTCACTCACACAAATTATGATACTTGGTCCAAATATCCTTACGTTTAGTTGCAAAAACATGTTTTTAAATTTGAATGTGAAGTACTGAGAACTTTTACTGTGCTGTATATAAGAATTTTTCATCTGATTTTTATCACTGTAAAATTGATTAATTGTGCAGCACTAGTACATGTGTAAACTATAAATAGTCTGTTGAGAATATACAATTTGTTTGACCATTACACTCTCTATGAAGATACAAAGTATACAGATATTAATTTTGCCTGCAGCAAAACAAAAAGTAATGTTCATGTAAACAAAGCATGACTTCTTTATGAAAAGAAAAACAATCTGTTCTTCATCCACCAACAAAAATGTAATCACTTTATTAAGTGTACAGGTGTGTGGATCTACTGTTTTTTATCTGATTTCTTCATTTGCCTTTTAATGTATGCAAATTCAAACAGCTTTCTAAATAGCTTTGATTTCAGTCCCTCCCTTTGATGACCAATTCTAAACTAATCTAAAACAAAACCATCAACTTTAATGTTTTCTTTCTTATAACTAATTACCTAACACATATGCTATGCAAAAATGAGGCAGTACATGTATGTCTACAACAATATTCATTTAAATTTTTACTCCCAAACATTTCAAAATATAGAGCCCTGAATACCACACTAGAGACCCTTATATGCCCCCATAGACCCCAGACTGTAAAACTTTACTTTTAAATACAATGACACATGGAGGATCCCAAGAATGATAGGACCATAACCAGAGCGAGAAATCCCACATTGTTCCGAAGCAAACTTTGGATTAGAAGCAATTCATTTTTATTTTTTATGATGTACAATGATAATCTGTAAATGTTGTGTTCTTACACGTTTGGTTTATCTATCATACTGGAACAGTTAATTTGTGTATATGTTGTTGCTTGTTTAGGTTTTTGCCTTAAACTATAAGCCACAATCACATCAACCACTGAAAAATTGTATTTGGCCCTGCCTGACATGAATTATGATGAAGTCAACAACTCAACATTTTGGGATCCTGTACCATCCTTGCATTAATCAACAGCATCATACGAAGTTTGATTTAAATATGACATGAAATATGAGCATCGACTAACAGAATTTCAGTTAGTCCTACCTATGTTAATATTTATCATATCAGTACCAAAAACAATAGGATTTATCTGTGAACCACAACACACCCATATACCAAGTATGGCATAAATGCACCTTGATGATCTTGAGATATTGTGTTTACAAACTTGTTAACATAATTTTACAATTAGCCCCACCTACTAATTAATATTCATGACATAAACACCAAAATAATAGGAATCATCTAGACCACAACACATCCATATACCAAGTATGACATAAATACACCACACAGTTCATGAGATATCGTGTTAACAAGCTTGTTAACACAAAGTTACATTTAGCCCCACTACTAATTAATATTCATGACATCAGCACCAAAAATAATGGATACTGTATCTACAGACTACAACACATCCATATACAGTACCAAGTATGAAATAAATCCACCACACTGTTCTTGAGATATCGTTTCTACAAGCTACTGTCACAGACACACATACATATATACATACATACATACACATGCACACCATCATGCACACGCATGGATGCACACACACATACATTAACATACATACATACATACACACACACACACACAAACATACATACATACATACATACATATTGTAAATACATAAATACATACAAAAATAACAAACTAGCATACATATATAAAAGAAAAGTATTTTATTTCATAATTATGTAAACCTCCCCCTTTACCCCACCTAAAACCTGTTTATTTCTAAAGAATAATATTCTCTATGATTGGGGCTGACAATACACACTTGTTGATCAGTAAGCAGCCCTTTAGGTGAAGGATGGACTGGCATACACAGCTGCAGCAAGTGACAGATAATACTATGTAGTAACTGTATGCTTTAGGGAAGTGACCATGACTTCAATATTTGTCCACACATCTAAGAATGCTTTCTCTTACTTAAAGGTGTATTAATATGTGTATTTTATATTCATGAGAAAGAGCATTAAATTCTGAACAGAATAGTTTTTACAACAAGAGCACAGGTGCATTCCAAGTTATGACAAAAGATGCTCTAAAGCAAGAATTCTTAATTAATTTTTTTGAAGGGCCATCATTTCACAACAGCTTCAAGCTGTGGGCCAATCGCAAGGCAAAACCAGCATCATGTGACAAACAAACCCCCGTCAAAACAATCCCTGAATACAAACAAGTTGAGAGCATGCGCGATTAAGATGTACATCAGATGTCGGCGGTTTTCTTATCCACCTTCCTTTGACAAGCCGCGAGCCCAATTAATAGCGAACTAACGATAACATTCTAATTGATAAACCACAATGTTTTAGTGCGCTGATCTGCCTAGGAAAAAACAACAAAATAAACGAGTATTTTTAAGTACCTCATTCGATTGATCTTACATGCAATGTACTGTATTGCATTATATAATGACTACTGATTGTAGGCCAGATTGGATTGTCTAGCGGGCCAGATGTGACCCGCAGGCCGCCTATTAAGATTTGTGGCCCATGGACCACCTATTAAGATTCATGGCCCGCGGGCAGCCTATTAAGATTCGTGGCCCGCGGGCAGCCTATTAAGATTCATGGCCCTCAGGCAGTCTATTAGGATTCGTGGCCCGCGGGCAGCCTATTAAGATTTGCCCCTCTAAATAAAAACTACATGTACTGTAGATCAGAATCCCAACTCAGTGCATGCACAGAATAAATATCAATCACTCACTTGAGTCTCTGTTACATACACGTTGTGTACAGACAGGTACAATACAGTAGTTTATATTCACCAGAAAGAGCTTTAAGTTCTGATCAGAATTAGTCTTTGAATTACAACAAGAGCACCTGAAGTTTGCAAGTTATGGCTATGAATGACTAAATCAGAGTCGGTGCACAGAAGAAATATCAATCACTCAAATTACCTGGGTGAATTCACAAATATGATTATAATATTATGATATTACAAGCTTCTCTCATTTGTACAAGGTAAGTGTGGTTTCAACAACTGCTGGTAGGTATTGTTTATTTTACCAAGTCTGATGAAGTGAGTCATAATACATATCATACTGAGGCATGTATAGAATCTAAAATTTGATGTAAAATTGTGCAAAACAATTTTCTGAATTTTAAATTGGGATTTGAAATGCAGGCTGCTGAGTCCTTTGGGCTATTTTTTAACCACTCATATATTTAAAACATCATATTATGTTAGTGGTTTCTAGCAGTACCATGTATGTTTGTGATGCTAACAGTACCATGTATGTTTGTGATGCTAACAGTACCATGTATGTTTGTGTTTGTGATGCTAACAGTATAAGTATGTTTGTGTTTGTGATGCTAACAGTACCATGTGTGTTTGTGATGCTAACAGTACCATGTATGTTTGTGTTTGTGATGCTAACAGTACCATGCATGTTTGTGTTTGTGATGCTAACAGTACTATGTATGTTTGTGTTTGTGATGCTAACAGTACAAGTATGTTTGTGTTTGTGATGCTAACAGTACCATGTGTGTTTGTGATGCTAACAGTACCATGTGTGTTTGTGATGCTAACAGTACCATGCATGTTTGTGTTTGTGATGCTAACAGTACTATGTATGTTTGTGTTTGTGATGCTAACAGTACAAGTATGTTTGTGTTTGTGATGCTAACAGTACAAGTATGTTTGTGTTTGTGATGCTAACAGTACCATGTGTGTTTGTGATGCTAACAGTACCATGCATGTTTGTGTTTATGATGCTAACAGTACTATGTATGTTTGTGTTTGTGATGCTAACAGTACAAGTATGTTTGTGTTTGTGATGCTAACAGTACCATGTGTGTTTGTGATGTTAACAGTACCATGCATGTTTGTGTTTGTGATGCTAACAGTACTATGTATGTTTGTGTTTGTGATGCTAACAGTACAAGTATGTTTGTGTTTATGATGCTAACAGTACCATGTGTATTTGTGATGCTAACAGTACCATGCATGTTTGTGTTTGTGATGCTAACAGTACTATGTATGTTTGTGTTTGTGATGCTAACAGTACAAGTATGTTTGTGTTTGTGATGCTAACAGTACCATGTGTGTTTGTGATGCTAACAGTACCATGTATGTTTGTGTTTGTGATGCTAACAGTACCATGCATGTTTGTGTTTGTGATGCTAACAGTACTATGTATGTTTGTGTTTGTGATGCTAACAGTACAAGTATGTTTGTGTTTGTGATGCTAACAGTACCATGTGTGTTTGTGATGCTAACAGTACCATGCATGTTTGTGTTTGTGATGCTAACAGTACCATGTATGTTTGTGTTTGTGATGCTAACAGTACCATGTATGTTTGTGTTTGTGATGCTAACAGTACCACATACAGTACATGTATGTTTGTGTTTGAAATGGTTGAAAAAAACGATGATTGCAAACTTAATTCTCTTGAATGTTCTGTTAGGGGACAAGAGGTAAGCGACCTTGAAGGACACTTGAAACCCACTTAAAATACTGTACAAATCAGAATATCATAAGTTTACTAACAGACAAATAATCCATTGAATAAGAATTCCTGATAAAATTAAAATATCGGGACAATACTGTACATATGTAGCTGTAAAAGTATATCAAGTACAGACAATTATGCACCTTCAAAGACACAATTTCTTATCATCAATTTATATTTATACAGTAGATAGCAACTTGGCAAGCTATGATAAGGTCATGATGTTGTGTCCTTTGAAAGTAATGCACTAGTCAATTGTGTGACTCACCCCCACACCCCCAGACAAGGTGAGTCATTGCATCAAAGTGGGTGGACAAAACATGTACCTTGACGCACCCTGTCACTTAGCACTTAGGCGACTGACATTTTTTGTGGAATGACTTAACCCAAATGAATCACTTCTGTACAAAGTCAAAGGGTCTAAAGTAAATTGACCCACCCCAGGCCCAGAGTCACTCTGGTGACTGACAATTTGGTACAATAATGCACATGTGAGTCACTACTTTATGTCAATGACTCACCTTTGACTGACATTGCTGGGGGTAGTAGGGGTGAGTCATACAACTGACAAGTACATAGAGTAAGTCAGGCAGAAATCCCTTGAAGGTACAGAATATGGATGAAGCTCAAATTCAGGGTTATTTGGTGTCCTTGTTAAGTTTGTCCTAATCTGAATCATGACTGTGATGAGCCTCATTCATTAATCATCTCTTCATTTGCTTCTTCTGTAATCTGTAGTATCTTTCATAAAATTCAATTTGAGTTGTGGTCATTTTTCCATGAAATTTTGGCTTTTTCAAACACTAAATGAAATTAAAATATTGTTTTACATGTACTGCACATGGGACTTAAATTATAATAAAAACTCAAATACAACTTGTATGTCTTTTTCGTTGAAAATTTCAGTTTAATTGTTTTAAGATTAATTTCATATCGCATTTCTAAGTTCACTAAATTATTTTAGTTTTCCTTGATCTAACTTTTTGTTTAACTTATCTCTGGGCCTTTAATTGTATTGCTTTATACACTATTGACTTTTTAATTCTTTTGTGTTTTTTTTTTTTTTTGATGATATTCTTATTTTATATATTTTTAATCAGATTCACAATGTACATGTACAGCGTCATTGATTAAAAAAATTGGTTAGTTGGTCGTCAAATTTTCCACAAAAACAGAAAGAATTAAAATTGACAATGTCTATATGCATGTGTTATAAAGGTAAAATGTACATAATTCAGACACATCTAATGACATCACAAAGTTCGCCTGAATTCTAAAATCATAAAATTGTTAATTCTAAAAACTCTGTATACAAAAGCTTTTTCAAATGTATTGTTCAATGCAATAAGATCATTACTGAAAAACTATAGTCTGTACTACAAAAGGCGACCCCCCTTTTTGTGTGTTCAACTCTCTCTCTCTCTCTCTCTCTCTCTCTGTCTTTTCAAAGATTTAAAAGGGCATTTTACTTAGAATTTAGATCAGAATCAAGATTTATTCTTTCACATAGGTAAAAACTTATACATCACTAGATCTTAAATGAAATCACATATTTGTATACTATCAACCAAATACTTTTCCCAATGTACCCTACAATTAAGGCTTCATTGGCAAAAGTACAATCTTAATCCCCACCCATTCATAACCTACAGTATATAGCATACTGTCTGACTGTATGTCCAGATTTCCTTACAAGTTACAGCCCAGGAATCCTCCATAGACCATAATAATAATTGATCAAATGAACAATGTTTTCTTCAAACCCCCAAAATATTTTACTGACATACAGTATTAATTGCTTTTCAATATTTTGTGGCAAAAGATGATTTTTTTGACCATGGACTCCCATTCATAAGCTACAGTGTATAACATACTGTCTGACTGTATGTCCACATTTCCTTACAAGTTACAGCCCAGGAATCCTCCACAGACCATAGTGATAATTGATCAAATAAACAATGTTTTCTTCAAACCCCAAAAATATTTTACTGCGTTCAGTATTAATTGCTTTTCAATATTTTGTAGCAAAAGATAAAATATTTTGACCATGGACCCCTACTTGTATAAGCCAAGCGAGGCTGCATGAATGCCTCCAACAGATGTCTAGCACACACATCTCTGCACTGATCAGAATACAAGTTCTTTTAAGTACAGTATATGAGAAAGTGTTGAAATAATTATTGCTGAATTTCAAAACACAGATATACCAGGACACCCGACACTGAGGGTGAGGAGGGGGAAGGGGAAGGGTATGGTCCCCAATAATTTTCAAAGTAATGGTTTTCAAATAGACCCTACATACTGTATGCTTTTTGTCCAACATGTCCGATTGGCAATTGACAACATCGGTCTTGCCCCCGCCCCCTCCCTTAATTTAAAACCTGTCGGGGGCCCTGTAAGTGTATAGTAGACTTTCTCAAAAGAAATCCCTGCTCAACCAAACCATCCATGTATATAGTTCTGCATCTGACAGCTAGAATATGGGTGAGACTCATATAAGTTAGTACAATTGGATCAAAAAGACCTGGAAAAATGTATACAGTATCATGTGCACAATTTGCTGACAATTTCCTCAGCAGTTGGTCCACTATGCATAAAAAAAGATGCTATTGCTTCACCCCCACACCCTACCCCCGTCCCCCCCCCCCTCCAATTCTACTGTTGTGACTACAGACCTTCAATAAACTTACCTTTTGAATTTTTGCCATTGCTCCCAACGCGTGAATCTCGTGATTCATGTGCTTTCCCTCATTTTGACACAAATAGCACACAGGAACTTTACAGAGCACACAATACATGCTTAGATTTTCCTCCACATGTTCACTGCATGTGGAAATCCTTGGTGGTACCTTACAGCCTGCGGCAAGTTTCCCCTTCCCTGGATGTGTCAGGGTGTGCTGAGCAAGTGGGCCTCGAAACGGATGACAATTTTCTCGGCAACTGTGACAGTAAAATACATCACACTGTTCACAGTACACTTCAGCCTCTTTCGCATCCTTTTCACAAAGTTGACATCTAACCATTTTGTGTTTTATCTGTGCATATCTTGCTACAATTGCCTCTAGGGCCATATTCCGAGGTAAACTTCCAACACCCCTCTCGTCCAGATAAATTGTTCGGTGACACTTGGGGCAAGTAATCCGCAGATGATCAGTTTGCAAAGGAGGATATACACTGCCTCCTTTAACACTTTGGTTGGATCCAGTACTTCCTGAAGAGGCTGAGCTGATACCACTGGGGGCATAACCGGAAAAACTTACCCCACTATCCCCGTCGCTAACGGCACTAAACCGATCAGCCTCTGGAAAGTCGAGAAGTTCAAGCTGATGACAAAGATTGTGTTCAAACACGAAGTGTCCGTGGGCTGCTGCTGTTGCTTGTAATTGATGGGCGCACTGAAGACAAACGTTATGTGAACAAGGAAGGATGACGGGAATACGAATATTTCCCCCACATGCATAACATCTTAGTTCTTCTTCCATTTTTTCACATTCAGAAGGCCCCGTGAACACCAATCTCGTCGCAAACTGTTCCAACTGCATGAAGTCTCGTTGTCAACTAACATTTCTTTTGTGTATTGAATTCGCTTAACGTACGTACGTGACGACGATGAAGATTCATATGTTCCCAAGATTGAAGAAAGTACAATCAATTAGATTCTACCACTTTGTCGTAGGGAAATCAAAACAGGTGTGTTACGTACGACAAGTATGCATACTTTTAATTGGATGTACTGTTTATTTGTTTACGCAAAGTTTATTGTTTGTTTTGTTTTTTTACGCCTAAAGTTGCCAAAAAAGTTGAAGCACAAATAAAACCACTCTTACATTTTACATTACAGCTCTTTGTTGTAGTGTAAAATTTGTGCTTTACAAATTGTGCATATAAATTTCTTTGTTACATGCATGTTGTTTTTATTCTGACATGTCTTTTAACAGTAAGTTCTGTAGTTTATTTCTTCATATTGGTTGTCAGACACAAGAAGTCTCATAATGGGAGAAATATTCGGCGTAGACAAATACACTGATAAATGCCAACAATTAGAAAACGAACAGTCTCTTATTCTTCGTTCTATACTCTGCAGGGGTGTAGTAACTGGGGTCCAGGGGCCAAATTGATTTTGAATAGTCAAGATTCCTTTTACATCTTTTATCATTCCAAAGAGAGAATTTTAGGGAAATTTACTTTAATTTCGGTAAAGTTGCTTCAACTTTCGAGAAGTTTTCTTAATTTTCAGAAAAGTTTCTGATGTTGCCATTTTTTTTTTTTTTAAAGCTTCCAATAATTTTACGAAATTTGTAAACTTCCTCAAAAAGTCAAAAGTTTAGGCCTATAATTATAAAGCTGACAAAAGGTTAACATCTACGTTATTGTGTGAAGAAATAACTACGGCTAAATTGGTGTTATGATAAAAACAAAATGACCTTCTCAAATTTTCGGTTGCCTCTAGCTCTCAATTTTCACATCCTGCATGCCTATGTCACTGGTCCATCCTTCCTGAACTAGTCAAATACGAAACGTCTTTATCTGTTTATGAACGTTTTTCGCTTTCCGAAAAATTAGGATTTTAGAGGCTCAAATGGGGGGAGAGGGGGATTATGATGTCCATAATTAGTTCACCCTCTACCTGAGTCATTTATCGCTAAAACAAAGGTAATCATGTAAAGGATCTCCTATCCCTTTTCCAACTCAACTTGGGAAAGATCTTGCTATTATTACTGGTATATGAACCGCTAAAGAGGAAACATTACTAGCGAAAGATATATCAAGACCTAAATGAATAGCTAAGATTAGCGTCAAAATCTAATAAAAGTTGGTCGTTTTATATAACCTTTTGAGCTATACGTCCTGATATGCAAAATTGACAATATGCAAATTTCCTAAGTTGAAAATAAGATCTCTAATCTCCAATAAGCCAATAAACCCATTGCGCTTAATCCTCTATGCTTCAATTTAAAGTAATACAGCCATGGACCTAACTTTGTGTTTGTTTGTTTTTCCCCACTTTCCCCGCTTTTAATCATTTTTATTTTTTTCAAACACACACACTTTTGGCGGTTTAATCCGCCCATGAATACAGCCGATTCTTACAGAGAGCTGGACTGTTACATCTTACTGTAAAGATATCACGATCATTTTCAGTCAATGAAATTTAGGCCCTTCGATGTATTTGAATAACCTTATAGATGTTGATCCATTCGCTTGATGCAGGGTATGAAAATGATGCCACCCTCAATGCGCGGATTTTTGGAACCGCACACCGATGTATGACAACAACGACCTGATGCATACGACAATGGTGCTGAGCAAGTTTTTGATGAAAGATGGCGCCATGTATTTTCAAGCATAAAGCAGTGTTTCCGTGTCCGTTTGCGTATGCGTTAGCGTGTATGAGTATGCGTGGTGTCTGTTTTATGTGTCCGTAATATTTGGGCGGAAGTAATTGGTCGGCAGTGCAGAAAAATCATATTCCTATTCGTCAGTTCGTCATTATAGCAAGTTAATTTTATGCAACTGAGAAAATGATGAAAACCTAAACCATTCTACATGAACTTTATTGCTCTTCACAATGTTTTGGACATTAAATAATCCGATTCATGATATACAAACGTGATGTAAATATTTATGACTTCGAGACAATTATGATCTATAAACTTCTCAATTCTTATAGATCTTGTTATCAAATGTTTGTGGCTGCAGTGCAAATAAGAAGGGAAAATGTTCACCAGTAATTAGGGCTATCTGATATATACAAGTTTAGAAATGATCCACTGAAGTTGAGAGGGAGGGGACAGTATTGCCCCTAAAGATATAATAGCCATGTCTTACATGCTTTCAAAATATATCATTTGAAAAAGGTGCCCCTTAATTAAATCCTGTGCCACCAGATCCAAATATCTTCCGCCACCTCTGACATGGAACTAAAGACTTTTTTTTTTCTGGTTCAGATCTTCACTATATAAAGAAAGTGCCTTCACTGAATTTTCTGCCCCCTTGCCCAGAGTTTCTTTCGACACCCCTGTGTATGCGTAACTTTACGCACTGAATCGCTACATGTAGCTATTCTTTTTATGCACACAGATACGTATACGCACATGCTTACAGACACATGGAAACGGCACAGAAGCATTTTTTTCTTACACATACACTAACACATATGGATATGCTCACGCATGCGGATACGCTAATGCATACGGATACGCTAACACATACGGATACGCTAACACATACGTGTACGCTAACGCATACGGATACGTCAATTACACGAATACGCTAATGCATACGGACATGCTAACGCATACGGATATGCTAATGCATACGGATGCGCTTATGCATACGGATGCGCTTAGTGCATACGCTAACGCAAACGGATACGCTAACGCATACGGATACCCTGACGCATACGGATACGCTAACGCACATGGATACGCTAATGCATACAAATACGCTAAAGCATACGGATGCTCTAACGCATACGGATACGCTAACGCATATGGATACGCTAACGCATACGGAGACGCTAACGCATACGGATATGCTAATGCATATGGATATGCTAACGCATACGGATATGCTAACGCATACGGATATGCTAGCGCATAATGATACGTGCACATGGAAACAAATCTTTTAGTCAATCGATTATTTCAAAACATTTAAAAGGGAGTTTCCAATTTAGTAGATGTATCTCTTTTTCAATATGTTATGATTTGTATTGTTTTTTTATGTCATGGAGGCCCAGATCGTGGCCCAGAATAGAGACTGATCTACAACGTGTAAGCCCAATGTGACCAGAATATAAATCCAGGCACTTGAAGAAATTGTCCAGTTTTGAAAATTGTGGGTGGGTTAGGGTTAGGGCCCAACAAGTTATGTTTATTTTTCAAAATGTATTCAGAAACCGCAAATGAGATTTGGTGCGTGTTGAACTCTGTTAACTTGGTGGCTCTGAAACGACTCCTTTTGTGTTCACGTTTACTTGTGTGTCCCCTGGCTGTTGTCAGGTTTTGTTTTTTCGTGTGGCCTTTGGCTACCCTTTTCCGTGCTCATTCCTCGCTCATATTTTTGCGCTTGTATAATTTTTGTTAGACTTTGTAGCACGGCCTGCAGCTGTGGAACCCAGTCATTAAACTAAGTCAGTTTTGTTCGTAACTTGGTGACACAGCTTTTTATTTAGCCAGATCGCCAATTAGGAAGGCAAAACATTGGGCGTACCCCTATAGTAATGAAAGCGGTTACAATTTAAGTTCTCGTAAGGCGTGCACTATCATCAGTTTCAGATATAAAGAAGCTGGACAAATGGTCATTGCGGTTTGGGCACCAGAACCGCAGAGAATGGGAGAAGCATTTCCCCTGGCTCGGTTCGTATGGGTCTCAGGTTCTATGGGGCCTGGACCCGGGTCATCAGGCCCACACTTTGATAGAACTTTGAAAGTCCGTAACACCAATTGGAATTATTCGCGTGAAACCATTTGGAATTTTATATTTCACCCTTAATAAGGGTTGAATACATCACTTGTAAGTTTTGAAGTACAGCACTAAATAGGCGGCGGAAGGTTAAAATTATTGGGCCGACCATGTTCAGCGTGAACCAAAAACGGGGTGGGGTTCAGAGATCCGCTTAAGGACCCTTATGAAGGCCAGAGGGTGAGGCACCCGGAAGCTCTGCGGTTTTCGCATTTTTTAAGGAATTTATTTTGCATTTCTGACTGGGTTAGTAACAATATTACCATGGGTATAAATTCTTCTAGATTCTATGCATGGACTTATTATTTTGAAATTCTTGTTAAGTATCGCAGTCACTTACCCTAATCTCGGTAAAATTACACGATAACATACTGCTAACATGCAGGCAAGTTATGGAGTATCATTTCCCTAATTCATATTGTTGTATTTATACTGTGAATTTAAAAACATGCACCTTAAAGGAATAGTTCAGGGGTCAAACAAGTTTATCTTATATGAAAGGGGACTTAAAAAGAAGCAATATGGAGAATAAATCATTCAAAAATCTTATTTCGTTAAGGAGATGTCTAAGGTCAAAACTTGGTCTTATCTTTGTAGAAATGACTAGTGTACGTGTAGTAAGTCAACCATGGAAGGTTGGCGCCCGCATCCTCACATCCGTAACAAGTGTTAATGTATTTTAAAGAAAATGTATTTAACTTTTTTTCACTTATTTCCCCTCAAACTTTCTTCAGGTGGTACCGACGCTGCAGCGTACCGACGCTACAGCGTACCGACGCTACAGCGTACCGACGCTACAGCGTACCGACGCTACAGCGTACCGACGCTACAGCGTACCGACGCTACAGCGTACCGACGCTACAGCGTACCGGCGCTACAGCGTACCGACGCTACAGCGTACCGACGCTACAGCGTACCGACGCTACAGCGTACCGACGCTACAGCGTACCGACGCTACAGCGTACCGACGCTACAGCGTACCGACGCTACAGCGTACCGACGCTACAGCGTACCGACGCTACAGCGTACCGACGCTACAGCGTACCGACGCTACAGCGTACCGACGCTACAGCGTACCGACGCTACAGCGTACCGACGCTACAGCGTACCGACGCTACAGCGTACCGACGCTACAGCGTACCGACGCTACAGCGTACCGACGCTACAGCGTACCGACGCTACAGCGTACGCGACGCTACAGCGTACCGACGCTACAGCGTACCGACGCTACAGCGTACCGACGCTACGTACCGACGCTACAGCGTACCGACGCTACAGCGTACCGACGCTACAGCGTACCGACGCTACAGCGTACCGACGCTACAGCGTACCGACGCTACAGCGTACCGACGCTACAGCGTACCGACGCTACAGCGTACCGACGCTACAGCGTACCGACGCTACAGCGTACCGACGCTAGCGTACCGACGCTACAGCGTACCGACGCTACAGCGTACCGACGCTACAGCGTACCGACGCTGGCAGCGTACCGACGCTACAGCGTACCGACGCTACAGCGTACCGACGCTACAGCGTACCGACGCTACAGCGTACCGACGCTACAGCGTACCGACGCTACAGCGTACCGACGCTACAGCGTACCGACGCTACAGCGTACCGACGCTACAGCGTACCGACGCTACAGCGTACCGACGCTACAGCGTACCGACGCTACAGCGTACCGACGCTACAGCGTACCGACGCTACAGCGTACCGACGCTACAGCGTACCGACGCTACAGCGTACCGACGCTACAGCGTACCGACGCTACAGCGTACCGACGCTACAGCGTACCGACGCTATTTTGAAGTAGTGTTCGTGAAATATTAATCGCGATTTCTTACGAAAACGAAAAGTGTTCGTTAGTTATATTAAAACATTATGTAAAATATTGAATATATGTCCTAATATTACAGGAATAATTATTGTATAACTTTGGTTGGACCATTGTCGGACAAATTTTTGTCTATACACTAAAATGAGTTTAACGATTTTATTTAATCCTTCGTAAGAGTGGAATACAACACCAGAACGAGTTAAACGATTTTATATAACATTTCGTAAGGGTTGAACATAGCACTTGTAAGTGTTAAATACAGCACTTGTACATGTTCAGATTGAACACCTCAAAGGTGCTGCATTTGTTACTTTTTAGAAAGAGTTAAATTAGCACTTCAGTTGCTGTCCTTGCAGGGGCTCTTGCTAAAAGCTCCATATGCTCTATAAGTGCTGTTTTTAACTCTTGTGTTTTTAGAGTGAATCAGTCATAAGGGCCAAGATTAAAAGAAAGGAATGCGTGGAAAATTGCACTGGAAAATTAAGTTTCTATCAACTGATCAATGTCCAAGCAGTGGCAGCGCTATCGTCGGAGGTGGGAATCGGGTCATACCCCCAGGAGATCGCTATGCCCCTTCCCCCACTTGCCCCCATAACATTTTGTAAAGTGACATATTTTTCCTGATGCCCCCTCCCTACCTCTATGTGAGAGAATCGTCCCTCTCTTGCCCCCATGGACAAAGTTCTGGCACCGCCACTGTCTCCAAGTTGCTGCTTATCAGGAAATCTTCAAGCTGGAGCAGAGAGAAAGGTATTCTCTGAAAGGTTTTCTTTCGATTGGGAAATTATTGACACAAAACTGGAGAAAATTTTGGTAAAATCATTGGAACTAAAATTTGCCAACATTCCCAAAAATTGAAGAAATTTACCGAAATTTCAAGAAAAATTGACCCAAAATGAAGGAACTTTTCCAAAACTTACACGAGAATAAAGGAAATTTCTCAAAGATTGAAAGTGATTTCCCAAATATAAGAATGAAAGGAATTCCCCAAACATTGTATTATTGAAAGGATATTACAAATATTGAGAAAAAAATCTATAAAACATAACTGTTGAAGAGGACGTCAAATATCCAATATACAGATATATCAATCTTCATTTTAAAACTTAATGTAAAACTGAGCTTAAAACTCAGATATTTATAGTGTATTAGCACCAACCAATCAAAGATTTATTCCCACAACTAGGGGAGGGGGAATTGGCATCAATGAGTCATTCGCACAATGGGATTTAAAGCTGCTATTGCTTAAAACATGACCTGTAAACCTCTGCATAGATTAGTTGATAAGGCCAAACATTCTTCCTCTAATTTCTATTCCTGATGTGGACGGCAGTTTAGACCCCTTATGGGGGGACTTCACTGGGGACACGCAAGGCCTTATGAAGCTATCTTTTGATCAATGGTACAATGGAGACAATATGTGATACACAGATGCATTTTCCCGAAAGTTGAGTGTGCCCCCTCCCACCCTTGCCTGCCCTCCCTACACTTTGGAATTTATCCTCAGCTTGGAATCAAGCCGACACAGCTTGGAATGAAGCCCCGCAAAGCTTGGAATAAAGTCCCGCACAGCTTGGATCCAAGCTTCACACGCAGCTTGGAACTAAGCACCCACATAGCTTGGACGTAAGCCCCCCTCCACAGCTTGGAATTAAGCCCCCACCACAACCTGAAATTAATCTCACACACAGATTGAAATTATGCCCCTACAGTTTGGAATTAAGCACCCAACAGCTTGGACTTAAGCTCCCTCACAGCTTGGAATAAATCCCCCTCCCCACTCCACAACTTGAAATTAGGCCCCCGCACCGAGTTTGGAATTAATATCGTACACCGATCTTGAAATTAAGTCCCGCAGTAGCTTTAAATGAAGACCCCTCACAGCGTGAATCCAAGCCTACCTACAGTGTGGAATTAAGTGCCCCACCTTGGAGTTTACCCCACAGCTTAGAATTTATCCCCAGCTTGATATTTAGCCACCCCCCCCCCCCCCTTCCCCACTGCTTGGAATCAAACCTTCACAAAACTTGGAATTACGTCCATACAGAACTCGGAATTAAAGTCCCCGCACCAAGCTTGGAATAAAGCACCCTTTGAGCTTGGAATTAAGCCCCGCACTCAGCTTGGAATTGGGGTTTTGTCATAGAAATGATCCCTGTTGGAATTAAGCTCCCACGGCAATTAGGAAATAAGCCCCCATAACAACTTAGAGTTAAGCTCCCACCCAGCTTGGAATTAAGCCCTGCACAGCAGACAGCTTGACATTAAGCACCCGCACATCTTAAAATCAAGCCCCGCTAAGCCCCGCTATATTCCAGGACTGCACCCATATCTCTTGGTACAATGAATATTCATTGCATTTTCAATACGCTCGATGCCATCCATCTGTCCAAATAGATCTATTCAAACTTTTCCATGTAGTTACAAATTAAATGTCTTTTATTATCCAATTGTTTTTTTCATTCAGATGATTCATTCATGGGTTGATAATCATTAGCAGATAATCTATGGCTGTTAGATTATCTATAAGCTTGAGCAAAGAGACCTCTAACATCAGCTTGACAATTCAGTTCAATTCCTGGTTGGTCTCCAAAATTTATAACATCTCCGAACTAAAAATTGTTTCAACAAAATATTTAGATTTCTCCTTAAAACAGTAAAATCCGGACTATTACATTTTCATTATTAAATAAGTAAATGTTTCAATCTTTTTCTTCATAGACGTACCCCTCCATGCACCCAAACACGCACTTTAAGGTGATATCTTAAAAAGTATATTATAAAGAATATTATTTGTTCCACCCCACCCCCTTTTATGAGTTATGCCATACACGATCAATGTCCCCGGACCCCAGCCCAATTCATGGACGAAGCTTGAGAGTATGCATATGTAGAGATGTCAAGACTTTATTAAGCCATTTGGATGAGGATGAAATGCCCCTCCCCCTCCAAAGAAATATGACCTATTAATTCATGATAGATCAAAAACAAAACAAAAATAAAAACTATCTTCTTTTCTTTCACGGTCTTCTTGAATATTATGACTATAATATTCAACATTTCTCTGTCAATTGGAGACAGAGCCATAAAACATGCTGACTTGAAATTCAAATAGGGTCTTACTAGGGGCTCTAAAGTGATTAACAAAATGAAATGGAGAAGATCTCAATATCCTCAGATGTTAATCATAATGTAAGGAGTGGCATTTGATAGTAGTCCATAAAATAAGGTTAACATCCTACCTGCACCTAACAGCTTCTAATTTTTTTAAATAATAATAAGGCATCGGAACCACATAACCTTTTGGTTGCTAGTTTAAAGGGTGTTCTTGTTACTTCATTGAATAGGCCTACTATCAGACTATAGTTGCTGATCCACACATCAGCTGTACCAGTGTGATACTACAGTAGAAACACTGTCAAAACAAAATCCAAAATGATATCATCAGTTTTTTTCAGTCTGTCTGTGTAGCAAATCTAAAACAAAATCGGCAGCCTATGTAATGTGTTTTCTGGTTGAATAACTTCCCGTACATGCCGTATGACCAGATGACTGTATGATCGAACCTGAACTTTTGCGTTCAATCACCAACAGCACGTAGCTTACCTACTAGAGGCGGCGGAAGATGTTTGAAAGTAAAGTGTGTGTGTGTGTGTGGGGGGAGGATCAGGATATGAGAGGCGCTTTCCAACTATCGTATTTCAAAGCATGTAGCACAACAATACAGGTTTATATGGTCAACCCTTTACACTAATACACTACACTTTACACTAATTTACACTAGGGAATGGATAACGAAAATGGTTTCAGCTCGCGCCGAACCGCCGAAGAGCAGGTGAAATTCCATTGTTTTATTTGGTGGCATTTGTATATTATCAGGCGTGTTGGTAGCAAATCGAGCTAGGCGTATGTATAGGGATGGGGGGGGGGGGGCAGAGGAAACTGGCCGAGCAAGTAGATTTCACCTTCTCGGTTGCATGCTTTCCTCCTGGTTGGAGAAATTGGAAAACAAGAGAAAATTCACAAATGTGGTCAAGTTATTGGACATTTTGGTAAAATAAACCAAAAATTAACAAAAATTACCCGAAATCTGGCCAAAATTTCTCAAATACTGGCCTAAATTTTTCGAAAACTGGCAAAAATTTCCCAAGTACTGGCCAAAATTTAAGAAAGTTTTCCGAAAATGAAGGAGATTTACCAAAATTAAAGGAAATTTCCCGGAAATTGAAGCAACATTTGATGGAAACTGCTAAAGTAACATATCCCTGATCAGTTTGATAGATTCTCCTCTTACGGAGAAAATTATTTTCCCCCGAAGAGGGGAAAATGTAATTCGCCATTTTCAAGATTACCCATGATGCCTCTAACGAAACAGCGTGACGTTATGGCACAGAACTTGTATGGGTTCTAGAAATTTTATAACTAAATAGTTCAATTTCATTTTTGCATTTTCAAAATCTATACTTATTAATCTACAAATTATCCACTTCCCAAATGGACATCCACCACGCCGTTTAAGAGATATTTAACTACAAACTTACAAATTCTGGCCTGTTTTCGCTAAAGATTATCGAAGTAACGCAGGCACCATCCAGTACCAAACAAGAAAGAGAATGTCCATTGCACAAACAGGTATGCACACAAGGCCTGGTCACTTCGCACATACAATGACCCGCCGCATAGAAGCTAATTAAAAACCGTAGCAATTGTAAATGGAAATTTGGAAGTTAACATGATTTACATAGGTTTTCCCCTCTTCGGGGAAAATAATTTTCTCCTGAAGAAGGGAATCTACCGAACTGCTGATTGATCTTTTATTTTTTTTTAGTAAATAAAATCGTCTTTTTTTTCTCATCATTTTCGTAGTGCAGGTCCCCAAAAATGAGGTTTTACTGTGTTAATTATTTACTGCTGGTCCATTTTTACAATATTTTCATAAAATACCCATACTGCAGATATCAAAATTGACTTCTTTTATGCTGCGGTTATCAAAATTGTATAATTTGATACTGCAGTTACCGAAAATCTGTCATACTGCGGGTATGTTTTTCGGTTGGTGGGCTGCACACTTCCTACTACTTTTAGTATGAAGTCTCCCCCCCCTCCCCGTAGGGGGAAGGGGTATCGTAGGGGCACGAATCGTTTTTATCAGGTCTTAAAGGTACTGAAAACCTTCCGATATTTTCGAAACATTTTATTGCGGACGACATATATAGGCTGATTAGCAGATTAGTGAACTTTATAGTAAGTTTTGCTAAAGTTTCCATCGTTTTTTGTTTGTTTACTAAACATAACACTGTTGATAGCCTTTCATAATGAAAATCTTATTTTTAGTAGGACTTTATATAGCGCCGCTAGAAAAATAATCAGCAGCGCTGTACATGCCCAAAATTTATACACATCCACACAGTAGCATAGTGGTGAAATTAAGAACATAGCACAAAAGTAAATAAGTTTTCAAATCCTTTTTGAATAAACTTATATTCGTTGTTTCTGAGATTTAACTACCAAATTCTAAAGAAATGGGGCAGCATGGAAGAATGATCGGGTCTTATTGTTTTTGACTTGGTGCGTGGTATTTTATATATGTTTTAGTGTAACAACGGTCTGAAGAGTTTCTAGAGGGGTTGTCTTTAATCCAAGGTCATTAACATAAGATGGTGCCAATCCAACTCTAGCTTTGTTTCAAGTTAAGTAGAATGATTTTAAAGTTAATTCTATGTTTGACCTTGAGCCAGTGCAAATTTTTAAAAATGAGAGTTATGTGCTAAGATCTTTTGGTATTAGTGATTAACCTAGCAGCGGCATTTTGAACACATTGAGCTTTGGCAGCTGGTATTTTGGGATTCCGAATAGTATGCTATTACAATAGTCTAAATAGTATTTTACAAATGCGCAACTAATTTAATAAGGGTTTTTTCATTTACACACCGTTTTATTTTGTTGAGTTTATAGAGCTGTGCAAAAGCTTCGGTCCAAATGCTACTACTTACTTGAAGATCCATCAAAAGATTTTTGTCAAAAATTGCCCCCAGGTTTTTAACACTCACAACCTGACATGCCTGACAACTAGTTTTATCTCAGCTTGACCAACTGTTGACTTTGGAAAGTATTTGATATGAGCCTAACCGAAATTCCCTTAAATTCCTAACATGCCTAACAGGAATTTCGTTTTATTGTCATTAATGTTCAAGTAATGTGCATCCACGTTCTTATATAACTATTTGTTATTTTTTTGGAAAGGCATGATGGAAGTCATAATAGGCAAACAAAATATTACCCGAAGAATTTTTTTGCGGACATAGTTAGAAACTAATGAGTTTGGGAGTCTTTTTAGCAATACTTGTCCTCATTTGTATCATGTCGAATACATAACTATTAATTGTATACAAATAAATAAAATAAGAATAATTATGACGTCACATCTTTACATTCCTAAAACGTGACTATGTGTTGTATAAAAGTGTCTTCTTCCAATTTGTTGAGGTTTACACGTATAGGCCTATATGCATATCTTATAGACTTTCTTCTGTATACATAAGTCTTAAAATTTATAATACCTCGGTCCGATCCCGGGTCCGATTTTAGTTTCCCGAATTACAATAATTTGAATTGACCACTTGGCCGTAAAATGTAACATTACACCGTATATAGCGCGTGCGTATGTGTAACATACAGCATGCAGTTAGTACGTGTACAGGTGACAGGTCGCTGCAAGCGTGTATGTACTGCCACATACGTCGTGTCTTCTACTAACTAAATTGTCTATTCTTCTCTAAAAATTAACAAAAATCCCACACTCGTGAAAATAAATGGGACAAAAATGAGACTTTTGAATGAGTTGGGGCTTGAGGTTCGTGGCAAATAAATTTCAGACCCCCCCCCCCCTCCCTCCAAGAAGAAAACAAATGTTCCTACGCCGTTAGATGGATTTGTCTGATCACTGAACTTATCCTTTAATGCATTAAACCAGTGGCGTAGCTAACAAAATTCTTCTTTGAAAACTAGAAGATCAGTAACTTTTAATGGTTTTCCTCAAATATCCGAATTTTTTCTCAAAATCTCAAAATTGTTTGCTCAAAATATCCGACTTTTTCCTCAAAATGTATGAAGTTTTAATCCGACTTTTTACTCAAATCTCTTATAATTTTGTTCAAGATACCCGAGTAATTTCTCAAAATTGTCGGTAACGAAGGGAGGAGGGGGCGGGAGAGGGGGAGGGATGTTCGATAACGGAAGAGGGGGTGTGTGTTCGATAATGGGAACGGAATTTGGTTAACTTAGATTCGGACATTTTTTTGGTTTTACCTCCCGCCCCCTGCAAAACAGTCTAGCTATATACGCCACTGCAGTGAACCTGCATGCATGATCTTGAATCCAGTGATGATGATACATGAACAGGTAGTGTGCACCAGGAAGAGCTTTTAATCATCTGATCATTAGTTCAGTAGTCAAACAAGTTCATCTTATATGTATGAAAATGAGAAATTAAACGCAATGGTGAAAAAACATTCAAAAATCTTATTCCGTATCGAAGAATTGGGCAGATATACATTTGGACCAGATCAAACTTGATCTGGTTTAGATCAAATTGATCTGGAATTTCCAGATCTGGGTTCTATATCTGGACCAGATCTGGGAATTTAAATCTGGCCCAGATCTGGGACTTATATGTGGGCCAGATCTGGTAATTTATGGTGTTTATGCGTATTAAAAAAAAAGGCAAAGGACTTTGGCCCGAGTAGAAAGACTCGACTTTAGGGGGGTCATTTGCGAGTGCAAAATTATTTGAACCGTGCATCAAATACGCATAAAAACACGATGCCAAAATACTAATCTTTTTTATAAGATTTCCGTGTAAGATTGTTTGAAATGCATAAACAAGAATGAAAACGAGAAACGTTTACATACAGTTTTTTGCTTTGTTAAGAAATTCACCTGTTGTAGAAATGAACTAACCCAAATAATCGAGGCCGTGCATTAGGAATATTTAATATATATATATATATATATATATATATATATATATATATATATATATATATATATATATATATATATATATATATATATATATATATATATATATATATATATATATATATATATATATATATATATATATATATATATATATATATATATATATATATATATATATATATATAGATATATATATATATATATATATATATACATAGATATATATATATATGTATATATATATATATATATATATATATATATATATATATATATATATATATATATATATATATATATATATATATATGTATATATATATGTATATATATATATATATAGATATATAAATATATATATATATATATATATATATATATATATATATATATATATATATATATATATAGATATATAAATATATATATATATATATATATATATATATAGATATATATATAGATATATATATATAGATATATATATAGATATATATATAGATATATATATATAATATATAAATAGATATAAATAGATATATATATATATATATAGATATATATATATATATATATATATATATATATATATATATATATATATATACATATATATATATATATATATATATATATATATATATATATATATATATATATATATATATATATATATATATATATATATATATATATATATATATATATATATATATATATAAAGGATTTATATATATGAATAAGGAGGATTTTCATTTGTTCAAAGTGACCGTTTTTAACATAACGATGAGAATAACACAACTGAAAACGTGAGGTCCACTGTTTACTTTTTAGTTCCATTAGGAGAAACAAATTTCCCTGAAAATTCAATGCAAGTGTTTAAAGCAAAATATTTAAGGACTTGGGCCACAGTATTAGGTAAAATAAAACTAGACTGATCATATGAATTTGAATTTTTTTCGCTTTGTTAAGAAATTCACCTGTTGTATAAATGAACTAATCCAAATAATCGAGGCCGTGCATTAGAATATTTAATATATATATATATATATATATATATATATATATATATATATATATATATATATATATATATATATATATATATATATATATATATATATATATATATATATATATATATATATATATATATATATATATATATATATATATATATATATATATATATATATATATATATATATATATAGATATATATATATATATATATATATATATATATATATATATATATATATATATATATATATATATATATATATAGATATATATATATATATATATATATATATATAAATATATATATATATATGTATATATATATATATATATATATATATATATATATATATATATATATATATATATGTATATATATGTATATACATACATATATATATATATATATATATATATATATATATATATATATATATATATATATATATATATATATATATATATATATATATATATATATATATTTATATTTATTTATATATATTTATATATATATGAAGGATTAATATATATGAATAAGGAGGATTTTTATTTGTTCAAAGTGACTTTTTAACATAACGATGAGAATAACACGACTGAAAACGTGAGGTCCACTATTTACTTTTTAGTTACATCAGGAGAAACAAATATTCCTGAAAATTCAATGCAAATGTTTGAAGCAAAATATCTAAGGACTTAAGCCACAGTATTAGGTAAATTAAAACTAGACTGATCATATAAATTTAAAAAAAAAGAAGTATTAATGCAGTTATTATTATTTGTTTCTGCATGAACATTTATTGGTGTCAATTAATGTGACTCCACCAAACACGTTTCAACAATAAAATTGTTTAAATGATCAAACATCATTTGTATATCGAATTGGCTTTAATCAGTTAATCAAGGTTATATCTAGTGAGATAACATCTCCCCAGATAGCGTGACGTCATTCGCCTTATACTACGTATAGGCCGAAGGCCGAGAGTCGAAACTCCTGTACCTTAGTGCGTGATACTTTTTGGTTCGTCCTCCACCCCATGCTGGTTCCAAGTGAGGACAGTAGATATGTCGGTACATTGAAAATCAAAGTCAATAAAAAAAAAAGCAAACTGCAAATTTGACCTAAAAAATAAAAAATTAAAATTGTTTACTCTCGAAAATTTACTACATTTATATTAGTTTTGATCATAACTTTTCTAACCAAGATTAATGTTCATTTTATTTCTAACAAGAACTCAAAAAAAAAACGATTTCTTTTTAACAGTACATGCAGGACGACAATACTTTAGCGCAGCGTTAAATCGTAGACAGGCATGTATCGCACCTACTAACTTAGGCCTAACTTATAAGTATAATTTAAGAAAAATACTACGCGAACAAGCTTTTTAATCAGGAATAAATGATTAAAACTAGTAGATGTCTTGAACAATTTCAGTAAACCTAAAACAATGTGCTATCTTAATTGTGCCAGTTGTTGTTGAACATTCTGAAGCTAGCTAACGTCGTATGTACACCGTTACTTAGTTTAATCTTAACTGACCGACGTAAACGCTGACAAATATGGGCAATAATTTCAGTTTTATTTAGGAACAAGAATAAGTTGCTTAACAAATCTTATTTTATTCATATAAGTATGTAGCGATTTATTGCTTTCAAAAAGCGTTGCCGGGGTAATCTTGGGTCATTGTGTTGCCTAGCCAGGCTACAGTAACGTTGGTGTAACTTAGGCCTACATTGTTGAAATCATTTGCAATTTGGTAGCATAACGTTAGGGCTATGTACATTACCATGGTATTGACTTGTAAATGTCTGTCATGATAAAAAAAAAAAGGCCATGCTTGAGTCGCAGCAGTACAATTGTTAGCTGGGGTGGGTGGGCATGAGACCAATATAGGCCTAAGTGGTTTTAGTTTTATAGTTGGTTATCATCAAAGCACCCATCAAACAAAGTCTAAACAGACTGACCAACTGGCAGATGTGTGTATGAAACAAAGTAAGTTAAGTGCCAACTTGTTTAGATAGGTAGAGATACAGTATATCAAAATGCTCACTTATTACTGTTATTTCTATTTTGATAAACTATTAAGTTTTTAGATTCATTCACATTTTTCTGTTCAACATCATTTACCAACGATTGCAAGCCCTAAATTTATCAAGCTTAAATTTAAAAATAATCATAAAACTCTTTGAAATAGGCCTATATGTTGTATTGCAGCCTGCATTTTTTATTCTATGTTATTAAAGTTGCTTTCAATTTGTTTGCAAAAGATTCTCAAGCTCTCAAGTTGGGAAGATAAAAAAGCTCCACTTGAAAATTTTGCTTCATGCAATTTCTCTTCTCATTGATAGGCAATCTTTAGTTCTGCTCTCATTTGTTTTTGCTTTGGTAGCCAATGAACAAATTATTACAATGCGATAGTATTCCAACCTTTATGTTGTATGATCATTGGTAAAAATCATTGACTGTACTACAGAGTACGAATATTTTTTGCAATGGAAATTAATTTTGTACCAGATATTAGTGGGCTGAATACCTGTATATCATTTTGTAGCACACATTACCTTACTCAAATGTTTTCTGACTCCAGGCACATGTATAATGATTTTTCTTGGTAGTGGAATGTACTATAATCAGGTTGTGAGAATATGACATGGTAATTTTAGTGTACCCCTTTTTATATATAAAATTTTGTCCGCCTAACCAAAAAAAGACACAAACCCCAAGCGATGATTCAACATGAAAACCAGCAGACCAGGCTTTTATTTGCAGTAAACAGACATGAAAAATCACACTGTCTTTTACTGGGCTTAACTCAGTTGAATAAAGGCCACACATTTACAACCATGGGGATCTATAGTTGTTAGACTGCATAGGAAGAACCTCAGATTTTGTTGATTTCTATTTCTTTCTTAAAAATACATATTAAGAAATAATAACATACTGTGGTATCTATACCTACATCAACGTCACTTCACAAAGTTTGCTGATTTCAGCTAAAGCTGTAGTGATAAGTACAGTAGAGGACTTATGGCAGTACGTTCATCCACAGAAGATGTCTCATAAGGAAATTGTCAGGAATGTTTGTAAAGTTGATTACCAGTTATTAAAGGTAAATTTATACAGGTGATGATTGCAGAAAATCAAAACTGTGATGTCAAAGCTTGTAAATTTGTTACCGCCACAATGAAGTCCTAATTCCTCTATCATAAATGCACTGTACATGAAAATTTATAGGGATGATTTTTAGAAGTTAATGGCAGATTAATGTGTTAATGTTTTTAAAAACCTGAATTTTCACACCATTTCATGTAACCTGTACCAGTTATCTAAATCAATTGATGTATATTTCCTGTATTATTTACAAATTATTCTTTCTTTACCCTACACGCAATTGAATTATTTAACTGTTTAATGTGTTCCCTTCAACACCACAAAGTTAATAGGTTTGAGATGGGTATGGAAAACTACCAATTCATTGGGTTGAACCACATAATCTGATAATAAGAGTTAATAGCTTTTCCTGACAAAATGAGCCCAACTGTAACAATGATTGCATGTGTCATAGAGCTAGTGTGTGAGTTATTTGCCTTCACCTTATGTTTGGCATGAATAATGTTCTCTTCACAAATATCCAAATATGAGTTATTTCATTTCCAATATCCATGAATTGTTAGCCAAGTTTTGTTTAAATTCAAGCAGTATACACAAATCACCAGGCGAATTAGTTAGGTTTGGGCAGCTAATTTGAAGCAAATTATAGCCTAAATTCTGTTAATGTTAGTCAAGTTCTAACTTGCATGTAGTCTTGAAAGAATGTAGTTATTAGTCATATCCCAACAATACACTTTTTGACATTACTGGTGGCGTTTGTGAGGCCGCAGACCAGTAAACAATAGCAATTCTACAATGTCAGCATACAGAAACGAATTAAAGTGAAAGAAATTATGGCCAAACGATAGTAAATGATTCGAATCCATAACTAACAAGAATGTAGCCTTTTTGTAGGCCTAACGGCTAGGTCTAAATTTAATTATGTTAAGTTGGCAACTTAAATTCTTTAACCTTTTTTATACTACCCGATAATCCCGAGCCTAAACTAGGTTTCAATAATTAGGCCTAGATCCACCTTACTTAATATTACATTGTAAGTCTCTAGGATCACAGATGTCTGACTGCGTACGCCTAGCTTTTATAAAATAAAAACAGGCAAACTACAATTACTACGGAACTGGGGGTGTACAGGTGGCTAGGGCCGGCCCATCGCTAACATTATTCGTTAAATAGGCCTATGTTGTTGGCCGACTTTCACCAACTAGGGTAGGGCCTAGGTGTCATGCATAACGACTTCGATTAGGTTAGGCGTTAATTCCTTTAAAAAGCTTTAACTTTTCAATCTGCCATCTTCAGACGTAAAACAATGAGTAATAAACACATTGGCATCGTACTGTACCGTACAGGTATCGCGAAAAGTATCCGCACTATGTGCATGGTTTGTCAAAAAAAAATCGCACTTAATCCATGAATGACGTCAAAATCAATTTTGTTATATTAATGACTTATAAAATTATTGAAGTTAAAGTGCACAAAAAGTAACGATAAAATCGGTTGTAGAAATCATCTGAGGTCATAAGTCATTTCAAATTTGAATATTCATATCAAAGATGCTCCGGACATTTGTGTGTTAGACTAGTGTATGGAATAAATACGAGCAGAAAATCAAAGAGAGCGAAAGTGACAGCGCCCTCTTTTTTTGGCGCGTGGCCCTTTAAACAAAATCTGTTTCCAGTTCTGTCTGCTTATAAATTTGAATGATGCTTATTCAGGACAAGATTAATCGTTAATTTGCCTGTTATGTATGTCTCACTCAACTACAGCTCTGGTCACTGAACACCAAGTGTTCAAATTGACTAATTTGAACACTAAATGGCGTTCTGTATATGTTACATGCCACTTGCATAATGTGTCCCAAAATAGAACACGTCTATGCGTTCACAATTGGACGTTTGTTGTTCAGAAATAGAACACTTAATATTTATTCATTAGGACACCTAGTGTTAAGGTGATATATAAAACACCAAGCTGCCAATATCTGTTACATTTTGGTGTTTAAATTGAAAATCATTATACTGCGTTGTTTTCTCCTTCTAGACTTTGATTGAGGTTTTGATAAAGATTCAAAACCTCTTGTACACATTCAGCTGCTCCCATCCAACAGTTCAAAGTACATTGACAAATTGAACAACAACAAGTTCACATTACTGCTCAAAATGCTGTAAAATGTTTAATTTCTAACAGTTAATTTTTTAACATACTAACTGGGTGACCATTTGGTCGCCGCATGCAGTGAGAAATTTTGGTCGCCCAGTGAACAAATTTCTGATGTACTGGGCTGCTGGGCGACCAGCATTTTATCATAACCTGTACAATTTAGAAACAAAATGGCTGCTCCCATGCAGTCATAAAAGAAAAGTTTTAAAAACAAACAACATCATATGAAATAAAGTTAATGCATGTTATGTCAGACTTCACATCCCGTTTAATTTTGAAGGTGCTCAAATTTAAATGTTTTTTTGCGCCTCGCATTAGTTTTCCTAGGGGTGATTGTGGTCGCCTATTAAAGTTTCCTTTAAAAATTCACTGGTTTCCAACCAATTTTTATCAAATATTTTGTTAGTTTTATGGTTCATAGCATGTTTTCTGCCAATTAAGTTGCTGCCACCAATTAATTTCAGAATAATACAAGCTACATAAATCGCAGCACACTGATTAAACAATCATTAGTTATAGTTCTAAAAGTAACAATAACTTTACAAAGGTTTATTTTCTTCCTCCCAGAGTTTTGATTATTCCTTCTCTTTTTTTGTGGTCAATGTGGGTTAATTGGCTCACGCATTTAGACGACACGTAGAGACATTTCCACGCGTTTCACCTTACTACGCAGGGAGGGCTAATCCGGATGAAAAGATTCTACAAATGTTAAATGCGTTAAGAGTGAAGTTTGACTGCTGTAGTAAGATAAGGCAATTAAAAGTGATTTCTAAACCACGGCCGTCTGAAAGGCAATGATTATTGCTTAGTATTTAGCAGCTTAGTATGTTCAGGAGCCTAATTTTACTTAACAGCTTACAGGCTTTACAAGTTGTAGGGCAAGTCATTTGTAGATGACCTACGTTTTCTAAAACAAACGTTCAGATATTATTTTTAATAATTTCACAAACTGTTGGTGAGTTGCCCAACTTCTTAGAATATCTGAGAGGAGATGTCATCCCAGCATGGATACGTCCCTCAGCCAATTCGTAAGAACAACGACTGAAACAACAAAAAATAATTATGCCTGCATGGTGTTGAACAATACATTTACTGTTGAACATGGCTGTCATATTTCATGAATCGTATGGAAACAGGGTAATGCATCATATTGTTATGCAATAATTTTTCGTTCTTTGTAGGGTAAGATTGATGTAGTTCTACGTACAGGTGTCGAACCCTCACGCATCATGTATGCCCACCCGCAAAAACAGACTTCGTTCACTTGCATACGCAAGGTCCGTCATAACTCTGACGAACATTGATAACGAGTCACAACTTCACAAGATAAAGAAGACCCATCAGTGAGGTATGATAATTTTCGAAAGGTATATCTTATTTGTATCTGTTCGTTGGCCGCTTGTTATTACCTTTTCATATAATACAGTCATTCGTATCAACAAATTTGCTGCAAAAGTATCTTCATCCTCATCAGGAAATTGATCTTTGGTCCGACCAGTGGGTGTTATTTATGGGATTCAATAACTTTTTTCCAGTACTTATACACACACTTATCTCCAAGTACTATTCATTAATATGATTGAACTTACATTTGTTGCGTTTTGGGGCATACAAATTCCTCGTCGACAGACCTGCTGAATGTAAGGACTTGTTAGATATAGTTGGTTCTTTGTCACCTATACGCTCGGCACGTCACCATTCAAGCTAAAGGTCTGATAACATATGACACAATCTTCAAAAAGCTTGTGCAGTTTTTCAGTTATGGTCAATCAAAGTTTCTATATTTAAGAATTCAGGCGAACTTTGTGATGTCATCAGATGAACTTGCAATATACAAAAGCAATTCTTTTAAATGTGTTTCTTAGTTTTAATTAGTTATACCTGTATAAGTTGTATTTCTTATTTGCTGATTACCGTTACCCTATGGATATAATAAAATTTTCAGATATCCGGATGAAATCAGATATTGACCTTCAAAATCTATTCTAGAGAAGTTTAAAAAACAAAGGATTTACATAAGCATTTCAAGACGTGTTCATCTGCCTTAATCTTAAATTATTGCCCAATAAGGTCAAACCTTTGTTGTAAAATAGTCTGTTTTTAACTAATCTTGATGGGAGTTTTTGCTGTATTTAGTGGTCCTTCTATATTTTAAATTATTTAAACCATTAAATTAGTCAATTGGCTCTAGATGTCATCAGACCATTAACAGTTTTAAGTTACTTGTGTACCAAGGTATATTCTCGGGCGAATGGTTTGTCGTACCTATATCATCCTATATACTGCATGATCGTCTAAGATGTGACATAATACAAAACTGTCAGTCAGTCAGCTAATCTATGTTTCACTTCCACATCAAAAATCGGATATTTTATGCAACTCTCGCAAGATCGTAGCCGTTAATGTCAGTTTCCTAAAAAGCTGAATTTCGAAGTTTTTATAGTATAATGTCTGGTTTTGGACAATTCAGGCAATCCTAGTACACCTATAATCCTAAAATTAAACACAACAATAATTTGATTTGTGGTATACTTATTGATACACACAGATTAGAGGTATACGGACATGAAGATCAGGTAGAGGCAAATTGATTTAAAATCCATTAAACAACGTAAACAAAGCAAAAGATTTCATCAAAAGCGGTTGAAAAGTGACCAATTTACAGCTGTCCCCTGAAGACAGGCATAGACTCCCTGCCATTGGACGCACTTTGAGATCGTCGGACTAAAAACCTTAGTTCGCCGATCCGATTAAGGGCCCTCTTACCGACGACTCGCATCGCAATAATTTCGACCAAACATCAATTTCACGTCTTTAGAGACGATCTAAAACGTAGGTGGAAGAAAGTATCAGGGAGCTTCTAGATTTCACGACGCGGAGTAGTGCGACGGGGAAGTTAACCAACAGTGTACGTTGTCGTACTGACTTCCCCGTCCTGTTGGTTTTGCGGTTTAGATTTTTACGACGGGAAAAATGACAGTCATGTGATCACACTCGGCTACATATCTAAGTAGCGATGTTCGATCGTAGCAGACGACGCCCCAATTATAAGTACTTTCGGAAGAATAGCGAACCTTCATCGAGTTCGTGAAGCGGAAAAAACAGTCACGCACTTCGATTAAATCAACTTCTTCGCAAGTGACCTGAAGCTCATATGATAAACATATGTAAAAATTCCCAAGATGAACTAGTAGAACGTAAAATATCTGAACTCCGATGAAAAAGTAAATACTTCATAATTCTTTAAATTAAACTTTAATCTTCAAAATCTTCAAAATAACATGACAAAATTTGAGTCAAATTTTCATTTGATGAGCATAAAAACTAGCAATTGCTCAATCTTGTTAAAAATGCAGATTGGTATGACGTCACATGCTATCCCAAGTTGCCGTTTTCAGCACAACGTGAAAACACCTGGCACCCGGTATAGAATTTCGGGGATAACGAGAAGGTGAAGTATTCGCATGTGCAGAAAGTCGAACGTGACGTCACTTCGTTGTAGCGAGATCCGCGTCGTGAAATCTAAAGCTCCCTATTGTTAACAGTTAACAGCGACTGCAGGCAAAACCAAAGCGCGTTGGCATTGCGACTGCGCACATTTTATTAAAAGTGATTATGATTGCAATAACATAAAATCTTGGTCTAAAAACCTGATTCTTACTTTCCCAAACCCCCAAATCTCTTTGTGGCCTGGGACCTCGCCCTCTGAACCGCACCGAGGTTTCACACCTGGACCCTGACAGGCCATTGGCGCCCCTGGCCCCAGCCCAATGGCTAGTCGCTTCGCGAGTCGGTTGGCGTTACGCGGCAAATTGTCATCAATATTTAGCTTGGACCTTCCTGTTGGATTACTTGTTGGATCCCTTATTGGAAAATTTCTGGCGCCACCACTAGTCTTTCTATTAGTCTCTATTTTCTTATGTAAATCCATTGTTGTTTAACCATCTGTCACTTCTCTTTAAAAACGGGAAGATACCATACCCTTACCAACTTCAAGCTGGTGAAGACATATTGAGCGTTTTCAAGGTCTGGCATTAAGGAACGAAATATAAAGGGGAAAAAAAGGATTTTCAAATATTTTTCTTTTAATTTTTGTAAGCAGTCAGTCGCTTTCAACAGTTAAACGCCTAAACAAGACTATTATAAGGCAATTTATCCTTCCTGACGCGTAAAAACTGATTTTGGAAGAATTCTGGAAGGTTTTTTAACTAAAACCAGCCAAATACAAATATACCTGATTTAGAAGTAGGCCGAATCTGACTGTTAGCGCAAACCGATTGGACCGAATTTGCCCACAAATCAATAGTTTTTGCCAAAGAATGTTTTTGATATCTCGCAATATTGATGACACTTATGGGCGGCTCGCCATGGGGGAAATGAGGGGCACTTATCTCCAAAGATTTGCTAATAATTGTTTTTTACCGCAATAAGACATACAAACATGTTTGAATCATTTGTTAATTTTTTTAATTAAAAGTTTTATTTTTTTGCCCCTCCAACTGCTTCTTAAGATGAAAATCAGACCTTGCAGTGTTATCTGCTTATTTCTGTATGGGAGTCATGCAGAAAAGTACATAGTATACAATACTATACGTTCCTCTGAAGTTTTCACCTACAATCATCGACACAATTATTTGGCACTTTTTCTTCCCCTATTACCCCTCTTCAGTGTTGGTAAAAAAGTGTATAGAATAAACTTCTCAGCCTTTTCATTTTTAAAGCGGTAATCATGCCAACATTGAAGCGGGAAAGGGGAAAAGGTGCCAAGTATTTCGTTGCTGAAGAGTTTCGGATATAAAAACATAGAATATTATATGTGTAAGTGATGGTTATATGTGTTTTTAACTTTTTACTTATTTATGGTATCATGCGGGTTTCGTATAAATATTTGGAATGAGACATATTTAAAGACAGTCATGTTTCTTATAAATTATTTGTATGTAGTTTCTAATGAAAGGAAGCAATAACAAGAATGTAGAATAATTATAATCGTTTGTGTATTTCGAAGGCTTGGAATTTTAGGGCGATTATGTTGCGTAAGAATATCGGAATTTGGGATCATCATGTGTGTGGTCATGCGATTAAAACGGTATTACAGCGAGTATTCGTCGGACACTACAATATATAAACATGACCGAGTTTATTCGTATCATTGACGATCCAAATTATTTAAAGCATGTGGGACAAGAGCTGAACCAACAAAAACCCAGAATGGTATATTTGATAACTTACAGTAAAGCATATATTGGAACGGTGAAAGATAGGGGAGCTTTTGCGCAAGTAGTTGTGACTAGGTTTAAGTCTATTGGTACAGATATCAAATACAGGGTATGTTGACAAGGACCCCATGAGGTTGATGTTGTGTACTACCAGCTTGCCATAAAATGATAGAAGCAGCATCGATTGGCATCTTAATTGGGGCAGGGTGCAAATATTCCTGGGTGCCAAAACCCAGGGGCGCCAAAATAACAATTTATCCCCGGTCATTGATGGTGCTTGACACGTTATTGGAAATCAAGCGATACTCATTACATTCCGAACTCATAATCCCCCGCCTCCAATAGAGCTCGATACCGCCCCCTGATTAATGGAATTCACTGAGGGCCGTCGTAATTGGGGGCAGGGAGAAAAAGTTCGCAGGCGTAGCAATTAAATGGCGTCAAAGCCCAGGGTAGCCAACATATAAGTGTGTCCCCGGCCGCCGGTAGTGTTTGCTACGCCTTTGTAATTTAGGTAATAGGCATTAACACATTTCCAATATATTCAGGATCCTACGTAACCCCGCTGTGTACCTTTCAACGATAAATACGATACAGCTGAAAATTTAAAGAGAAGTATACAATTCTTGTATATCTTAGCTGTGCACCCTTAGCCGCGCCTTCTATAGAGATATGTTCACTGTCTTTTCAAGTGATCTAATATGTTAATTTTATATCCATACATAAACTACATACATTTTTCAGACCTCCATTTGATTTCCATTGATATATTTTACAAATTGTAATATGTATTATTCATAATAACAATTAACTTGTGATGTGATGCAAAGGAAATCAATAATAAATAAGTAATTAGTGTAAGCTGTCTATTCCCAATTACTCCTAAACTCGTATGTAATTTGACTCCCTCTAGTAAGCCAAAATGCAATCCCCGACATTATTTTGTATTGCTTCCTTTAAATCTGATAAAACACACATGCTTCACGATATAATTGGTAGGAAACACAACTTGTCTGTAAATGTGTATCATTTAAAATGCCGAAATCCACAAACTAAACTACATACATAAAAACCCATATAGCCATCACTTACACCTCCTAGTAATGATCGAAGTTTTTTTTTTACTATCTGAAACTCAGACAATCACCGACAAAATTATTTGGCACTTAAAAAAAGTTTAAAATAAAGTTCTTAGCCTTTTCATTTTTAAAGCGGTAATCATGCCAACATTGAAGCGGGGGAGAGAAAAACATGCTAAGTATTTTGTCGTTGGGTATTGTAGGTTCTGGGTTTTTTGAACGCCATGAATGCTTTCAAACTTGCAAGAGACGTGTTTGATTGTGGAAAAAGCATCGGGTTCGATATGAGCGTTTTAGGGTGGGGGACTTCCTGCGTTTTGCGAGACCGATATCGGCTTAATAAATATTAACTTTGAAGAGGTATTATAAATTATTCTTTATTTATCTATTCATTAAAAGTATTTTGTCAGAGTATGTTTAGTTCGAATACTGGTATAAAATAGTCGACCCTCATCAATACAGAATACCGTGAAGGATAGGGTCGTCAATTTTTGATATCATTTTCTAATTATCATTAGTATAAGCCTACCCAATCTACCCAATCGCAAAACCGTGTGGAAAGAAAGCCCCCATTCACCGTCCCAGAAGAATGAAAATAAAGAAATAGATTAATAAAACAATATAAAGATAACAGTCAAATTAAACCCGCATGATATGTAAAACACATAATGATAAGTGTATTATTCGAAAAAGGACAAAGTGATGTCAATGTGATAGTAATGTTTAAAAACTTGAATTTGTAAAAGCATATAATAAGAAAAATTAAGATATTAATCTGTTAATGGTAGATAAGGAGAGTGAACAGAAAATGTTAAACGGTTAATTCATGTGGGTATAGTTGCTTATTTAGTTTCTGAAAATGGCTGACAGCATTTCACATCAGCATTTTTACTTATTGACTTACTTGTCTTAAGCCTCCATTTTTCGGTCAGCACTCTTAGATGCTGTTAGTTGTAGCCCATCTTGGACGGTCGTCTCCTCTACAGTGTCCCACCTCCAGGTATTTTTGGGCCTGCCCTGTTTGCGTTGGCCCTGTAGGTTCCAATTCAGTGTATGACGTGTTATACTGTTGTCAGCTTTTCTTAGTGTGTGGCCAATCCAAGTCTATTTCTTGCTTTTGATCTGTAGCTCCATTGGGTCTTGGCCTGTCTTTTCCCATAGTTGTGGTTGATGATGTCTAAACCAAGTATTCAACGAGGACAGCGGTTGATACAATGTTGTTCCTTCATTGTGATAGCTTTGGTGATCCGCCAGGCTTCAGAACCGTACAATAGAAAACTTTTAATGTTGGAATTAATTATTCTGGGATTGGTGGCTTTGGAGATATACCTTGATTTCCAATTATTTGTAAATGTAACGAATGCTGCTCCGAATTTGCCAATTCTGACCTTAACATCATTGGCAGAGCCGCCTGTAGTATTTACAACACTCCCCGGGTAAGAGAACGAGGTAACTTCGTTTAAGTTAATGTTGTTGAGCTTGATGAGGTTGACATTCCTTTTGTTGAAGCGCATCACTTTTAGTTTTCCGTATGTTGAGGTATAGGCCCGCTTTAGCTGAAGTCAGTGCCAGTCGACTGTTCTTGTCCTGCAATTGTTTGTGGTTGTGTGACACCAATACAAGGTCTCCAGCAAAGTTGAGGTCTTTTAGCTGTTCTGTGAAGATCCACTGACGCCCATTCTTTAGTCCTGATGTTTTTTCCTTTATAATCCAGTCAATGGTGAGCAAAATTAACAGGAAAAGAGATAGTAGGCATCCTTGCCTCACCCCAGTTTGGACTTGGAATTTCTCAGATGGGGTACCTCCTTGCCAGACTTGGCAGCTCATTCCTTTATATGTGTTCTTCACCAGAGAGATGATTTTAGGAGAAATGCCGTAGTATATCATCAACTTCCATAGTGTATTTCTATCAATGCTGTCAAAGGCCTTCTCATAATCGACGAAATTGATGTAAGTTAGTGAGTTCCATTCAATAGACTGCTCTATAATAATCCTAAGGGTTGTAATTTGATCCGCACATGAACTACCTTGCGAAAACTAGCTTGATTGTCGCTCAGAATATCATCAAGTGCCCCCTTTATTCTTTCAGCATAATGCGCTTCAGTGCCTTATATAAAACAGATAGAAGCATGATTCCTCTGCAGGTTTTGCAAAGAGTGAGGTCTCCTTTCTTTGGTATCTTCACAAAGTACCCCTATTTCTAGTCCATTTGCAACCGCTCATCCTCCCATATAGAAGTCAGGAGACCGTGGAGCATGTCAGTAGTAGTTTTGGTATCCGCCTTAAGTGGGTAACTTATGTGGGTTAGTTGTCAGGTCCAGCAGCTTTGCCACTCTTTAATGCCAAGCAGCCAAGATAGCTTCTCTGATCTCTACTTTGGTTGGTGGTTCACAATTGATGTCTAATTGGTTCTCAGGTGGTGGGATGATTGCTGTAGATGTTGATGGAGGCCTGCCTATTTAGAAGTTGACTGAAGTCTTAAACCTATCTCTTCTGTTGGTCCTCAATGGATGTGAGTAGCATACCACTTGCATCCTTGATGTGGGTATTAAACTGTTTGAAGTTGCCAGACAGGCGTTTGGTGTTGTCATACAACTTGATGAATTTACCCTGTCCTGCTCCTGTCTCCACTTTCTTGACAAGACTGTGAAAGTACGTTCGCTTATCAGACTGTATACTGGATTTGACCTCTCTGTTGATATCCGAGTACTGTCTCTGTGCCCCTGCTCTCCTTGCTCGTGTGCGTCAATTATTAGGCACTTCCTTAATTTCCCTTCTCTTGTCAACTTTTGCAAGTATGCATTTGGATATCCAAGGGTTGTGTTGTTTGCTCTTCCTGCCAAGAACATCAGTGCATGTTTCCTTCCATGTATTCTTCAGTAATTGCCTAATTACCAGTGATGTTCGATTGAAGGCATGGTTTCAAGTTGGTCCTGAAGGGCTTGGAATCTGTCACTCATTGTTAGGCGAAAAGTTTGCTGGGTAGTTTGATCAATTAAAGTAGCTGTTTTGAAGTCCAATCTGGAAAGTGTTGTTTGTACAGGTTCCCATGCTGCTTTGAGTACTTCTTTGTGGGGAAGATGGAACCACCTATTACCAGCTTATATTCGCACATAGGTTAGCAAATCTCTCGCGATTGTTGTTCATAGTGACAATACTGACCCATGATTCTCTCATAGCCAGTGTTGCAGCTGCCTACCTTGGCGTTGATATCATCCATTAGTATGGTAATCACCTTTGGTGAAGCCATGTTATTAATCAAACTCTGTAGCTTGACATAAAACCGAGTGTGAGGTGCATTGTCACTATTATGCCCTGAGCATTGGATGATTTCACTAGGAGTAAGCTTTACTTGACCTGAGCTGTCCATATGGTTTCGGCTAGTGCTAGTAAAAGAGATGTTGTATCTCCGCATCGCGCTTGCAACCAGGTCTGCTTTACCTGCCTGGTGCATGGTTCTAACATTCCAAAAACCTTGGTGTCAGAAGATTCGGTCGTACAGGCTCCTCACGGCTTTCCCTGTAAGACGTCGTGTGTTCTTCAATTAAAGGATCATCGTCACCAAGACAGTCAGAAAATAAATACTTTCTCCGTGTTTCTGTAATCGATGTAATCCGCTAAGTGGGTGGTTGGCCCTCGACGACGAGTGAACACACAATTACAATGACGGGGTCGTCGCCTGCGTATTCGGTTATGATAGTAACAATGCTATCACGTAACGCTTAATACGACCCGGACGAGAACACAGGTACGACGTACGGACAGACATAACATCGACAACCAAGTCAATGTCCACGGCCTTTGATAACCAGTTGTGGTACACTGGCGTGTCTACCCAACCCAGGCTTGAACCCGGGGCCTCGTGGTCTGTAGACAGGTATGATAACCGCTACACCACAGGAGGTAGATTGGCCCTCCCAGTTTCAACTTTTAACCAGCTTAATCTGTTACCATCTCCCGCGACGTGGACGTAGGGTTGGGCTTTGGGAGGCAAGTTTTACTGATTAATTTCAAGATTTCTGATATGTTTTCCAATAAGATAATCTAAGGAACGTATAGCCTCGGTTTGCTTTGTCAGACGGACGACTTGTTCAGAACAATCTGGTGCCCTCTTATCAGCTTTTTCATGTATTTAGATACCATTTTACAATCGTTTTGGAGAATTAAGTGATGTAATGGCGCCTAGTCTTTTATTATTTGAAATGCTTATATGCACACTCATAATGAAGTGCAAATCACTCGATACTTTGCATAAGGCCAATCTTTTTGTCTTCAAATATTGCCAATTTTCAATTTATAAATTTTGAATTCAATAAATATTACTCTAGGGGTTTACTGTATAACATTTGAGCTACTCGTGGGTTTTGAGTTTACAATGGTTAATTACAATATTAGGAAATTTTAACTGGATGTCACTTTTCAAATTGTCGAAAGTCTATTCTTTCCGTACATATATATATGCTGAAAGTCTATGAAAATCTACTGGATAATTATCTTTGACTGTTTGATGTTTGAAAATAGTGCATGTAACAGTGTAGTGAATTTCCAAGTTACGTTTCATCGAACTCAATTCTCAATGTATGCCAAATGTGTGATATTTGGCAGGTCTGACAGTTTAAATTTTTTAAGCGATTCGAATCATTTCTTCTATTAATCTAAGTCTTAAAGATAATGAAACTGTCTTTTAGAGCTCTATGCTGATTGAGGGTTGATTCATATCCCAACAGGTGTTTTCTTTCAAAATATTGCGAACACAGATTCGCATCTTAGCTTTGACTCAGTGATAATTGATCTGTCTATTAACACAAATGAAAATACATGTGTTACTACAATACAAATCCTCTTTTATTTTATTATTTCCGTACGATCAGTATACACATTATAACATGGGCCGCGGAGTAGAGAGAGGCCGGGGGCACGTGCACCTCCCACACTTTTTCGCAAATCATAATCTGATAAGAAGGATAACCTGCAATTTTGTAACAATTACTGTTGCAAAAGATATGAACAACGGTTCAGGTCCACTAAAAACAAAAAATATAATAAAATGTCCCATCTGATTAGGGCGTAATTATATTTTAAGACGTGAAGGCCATGATAAATGAAAACGTAAATGATGTTGGCAACATATTTGGTTAAATTACTATACGTCGTGTAAAACTCTAAACTAACAAAGTCAACGTACCAGCGTACAGTAACCTGGTGACGTAGGAACCGCGCAAACCAAGCTTCCCCCCTCCATTTTTTTTTTAATGGGGCGCCAAGTACCAATTTTGAAATTTTCTTTATTTTGGGGAAATTTTAAAGAAGTTTTTCTAAATTTTCCATCATTTTCGTAAAATTTGCTTCACTTTTTTGTGATCTTTCTTTGAATATCGGGAAATTGTCTTCTATTTTCGGGAAATCTTCTTCAATTTTCATAAAGTTTCTTTCATTTTCATAGAATTTGTTTCAAATTTAGTGAGATTTCCTTCATTTTGGGCAAAGTTTGAAAAAGTTTTTTTCAAGTTTTGGGAAATTTTCCTCATTTTCGAGAGGTTTTGTTTAATTTTTAGCAAATCTCACTCAATTTTTGTAATATTTCTCTCAATTTTGACAAAATTTGCTTCAATTGTCGTGAAATTTTTATATTTTTTGGCCAATTTTTGTATGTTTTTGAGATATGTTGCCAAATTTTACCAAAACTTGCAATGATTTTACGAACCCTTCCTTTACGATGATAGTTTTTGAACCGTCATAAGAGAATCATACATTTTGGGATTGTTGGGACAAAAATCAAATCTGGCAGCCAATGTTAAATATCTTCCTACGCCGCTGACGTGATCAAATGTATTTGTTTTCTCATGTTTCGTAACAAAATAAACATTTATAGCAATATCCCCTCAAAACTATTTTTTTATGGAGGGATCGGAGTGGGAGGGGGGGGGGGGGGCAGGTTAGAAAGTAACCAAAGAGATTGATTATTTACCAATCCACTGATTTTGCATTTCCGTCTTTCAGATCAGTCGTTTCAAACATGCGTGCCCCCCTCCCCTCCCCTCACCCACACACACACTTAAAATATTGCTTCGCGGTCCATGTCCATATATAAGAAGTGAAATAATTTTACAGGTGAGCACTGTGATAAACGAGACCCTGGACAACTATTTTCCCTCCTCGAGCGGGGTAAAGGTTATATCGGAGCCAGGCAGTTACTTTGCAATGCCCACATCTATGGAACGTGTCGAAGGCAAAATAATCGGAGGTAAAATAGGTCCGTCGGACATTTAAGGCGGTCTATGAAATCAGGCGGACGGTACAATTAGGTTGATGAAATCAGGCGGACGGTACAATCAGGTCAATGAAATTAGGCGGACGGTACAATCAGGTCGATGAAATCAGGCGGACGGTACAATCAGGTCGATGAAATCAGGCGGACGGTACAATCAGGTCGATGAAATCAGGCGGACGGTACAATCAGGTCGATGAAATCAGGCGGACGGTACAATCAGGTCGATGAAATCAGGCGGACGGTACAATCAGGTCGATGAAATCAGGCGGACGGTACAATCAGGTCGATGAAATCAGGCAGTCGGTACAATCAAGCGGACGGTACAATCAGGCGGACGGTCGAATCAGGCGGACGGTCGAATCAGGCGGACGGTCGATTCAGGCGGATGGTCGAATCAGGCGGACGGTACAATCAGGCGGACGGTACAATCAGGCGGACGGTACAGTCAGGCAAACGGTACAATCAGGCGGACGGTACAATCAGTCGGACGGTACAATTAGGCACACGGTTATTTAAAGGAAAGGAATCGTCCCATCAATAAATTCAGAAGGGAGCGCCGCCTTGCTGATAAAGTCACTTCCGGTTTCCGATTTTCCTTACTGATTGCGAAAAATTAGTGATGTTATCGATAACACACATAGGCTCCTGTTCTGTCTGGCGAGTGTGTGACCAATAGGCTAACATCGCAGATATATCGCAATCATTAATTAAAAACCGAAAGTGACGTTGACAGCTCGGCGGCGTGCACTTATTTATGGGACAATACCTTTCCTTTAAGGTGGTAATTTTAGTCGGATGGTAAATCTAGGCGGGCGCTAATTCGTAATCTCAAAATTCACTAAGTACTAAGTAAAAAGGCGGGAAGTACGTTATGGATTTCTGGCACTCTGACTCGGGCTTTGCAAACTACGGAGCCGGAGAGAAAACAAAGTTACACAGAGTGATTTTAACTTAAGTGATATCAAATGGTTAGAAGATATTGGTATTATTTCTGAGAATACACTATAAGGGTTAATCATGGACACAGCTGTTTAAACTGCATTGTAAATAACTTTTCTTTTTATGCAGCATGTAAGTTTCATGACTCGGTTCAGACCAAGTTGTGTTTTTTTTTAAATAGTTTCTACAAACTGACAAATAAAGCTGATATGGTGTGTAAAGGTCCAGCAGGGATGATGGTACCTCCGTGCCATAGAGTAACGGACGGACAGGGGAAGGTGGTGTATGCCATTTTACAAATTATATGAAACCCTATATTTAAGGAAAAAATGTTTATAGCTTAGCTACTCTAGAGGGAAAACACTTTTCCAGACACGGCGAAACCTGGAGGAATGTGCCCCTCCCCCACTTTTTTCAAAAAGACACGTTGGGGCAAAACAACCCTATACATTTGGATTGTTTTGCTACTGATGAAAACAAACATTAACACTTGCCTTCCTTTATTTTTCCCGCTTATAATTTGTAAAATAAGTTCTATGCTATAGAGTGCGCGAGCCACCCTAAATTCCATTAGTGGAGCTTCTCTACGGTGCAGAGCCGGTGCAGAGCATTAAAAACGTACGATGTATACCCAGCTCCTTGTCATACAAGACTGACATACCTTCCTCCACCTTACAGCCTTAATTCTTTCCAAGTTCAAAAAGTGCCAGTTTACAGAGATACTTGAGTGAGTGTTCAGTCAAATATTCAATTCAAGTCCCCTTATTATAACTGATATTTTTGTTAACAGATTAACAAAATATTTATTATGTGCAACTTGTGCAAGCTGACTGCGGAGCTATAATTTTCAATAGTGGGGCGCCTTTAATTTGTCCAGGAAAAACATACAATGGAGGTGGGGGAAAGAGTGGTTGTAATGCTGTCGTACTTGCTTTTAAAATATGTCAGTGGGAAAAGCCACTCAAATCGCGTGCTACCCAGATACAAACATTTTACGCCAACCCTGACTGGAACTAGAAAGACTCTTTTTTCTTGTTTCAAATTATCATTACAAATCTTAAAATGCCCTCATTGGATTTTCTTTACCTAATTTCCTTCCGCCATCCCTAGGAGCCAGTGATCAGGGGCGCATATCTGTTTGTTTTTTAATGGTTGGGCTGAGTGTACTTTTGATCCCCGGAATTTTTCCGTCAAAACCTGATCCAGGCCTGCAGGTGACCGTAGGGAATGGGACTTTTAAATATGTTGGGGAATAGTAATAATGTAACGTCTTATAATTTACTTTCACTCCCAAGGGCTTTGTCCCAATGTGTATCAGAATATGAATCACCACTGATGATTTTGTAAGCCTATATGGTCTGTACATTATAGGGGCGCGTCACCAAAAGACTTTGAATGGGGATGCTAAAATGGTAATTTTTAATACAAACTGGGTATAAAATGTTAATTCTGCTGAAATGGGCGTTTTCAAATACCAACTCCCTATACAAGTATGCAATTGTATACATGTTGGTTTAGTTTTTATCAACGAATATTGAAGTCGTGGCTCATCCACGGGCAGGGCCGCCGACATGGGAGTGAAACGGTGGAAATGCCCCCTGGTCCGGGGTCCAAGGTCATAAGGGACTGTACACATTATATGGGGCTCTAATTTTCAGTTTTCTCCTCCAGGCCGCCGGATTTTCAGTTTTTCCCCGGGCCCCGCGATTTCTCTTGACGGCATTGTCCACGGTTGTCAGTTAGAATAAAGCCCTGTGTATTTGTTCCTGAGGTATTAGGTCCAGCCACGAAGCGTTGGTAGGGGCGGGGAAAAAGCCCTGAAACAATAACTTCATTTCTGTCAAAATTCAGCTTAGATTAAGGCGAAAACTACATACTTAAGGAAATGAAAATGAATTGCCGTTTAAGCAAGATACTGAAAGTATTCGAAATTCCTACCTGGTGGGCGAAGCCTCCGGAACGCTACGATTTTAATCATTTGAGAGTCAAATAAAAGCTTAGATTCGGTCAAGATTTTTATTTTCTAGAGCTAAATAGTGGTCTAAGTGACTGATTGAGATTAAATTCAGACAATATTTGCAAATATATTATTTGAAATTCCAATCTGGAACGCCTCGAGGACAAACAATAGGAGGTAAACTTAGTACGTCGGACATTTTAGGCGGACGGTAAGCTGAGGCGGGGCGTTGTTGAAGTAAGAAAATTTATGTAAACTGAAATTTTGATGACATTGATAATTCATAAGTTATAAGAAATAAAGTTCTAGTGATCAATTTTCCACGATCTGGCGATAAATTGACATGATCATCGAAAAAAGTCTAGTAAGTTATTTTTCGGGGTTCATTGGGAGGTCATTTTATCGTCTGCACTTGTATTTTCCAAGCGTGAACTATTCGGCGCGTACGCGTTTAGGTCCTATACTGGGTAGGCGTGCTCCTAGTGTTATGATAAACAGGTGTGTTAATAATATTATAATAAGCGGACGTCATATCAATGTCAAAAACTAGGCATGATGCTGACCTGCGGTGTGGGCATACTTAAGGACGTTGACCTTTTACAACTTTACAAAAATGAGTCACTGAATGAACTTGACCTTGTTAATTCAAGGTTACCGGTTATTATAATTTAATCCACTAATCGCAAAATGACGTCATCCGGCGGCAATTTTGTAAACAACCAAATTTTGGCAGGCAAAGAGCTAGCGCAGCGCAAACAACCAAATTGTACAACCAGACAACGCAGCACGTCAACAGATCACGTAAACAAATAAACTAGATTCTTGGTAATTAATTCAAGGCAAATTTGGCCTCTAAAATGTGTTTTAACTTATTGAAAACCGTACATATCTCACTCAAAAGGAACTGTTATTTCATTCTGGGTGCTTAATTTGGCGTCAACACCACAATTTTTAAATTCATTCTTACGAGATAATAGGCCTAACTTAAAAATGTTAACCAACTTTTGCCTAGGGGCTAACGTTAGAGCCGATATTCGATAACGCCGAACTCCTTAGTCTTATCGTTACAAGTTACATAGTTATATAGAATCGTGCATAGATTTCGACTAAATTTCTCTTCAAAGGCCTAAGTTAATAACAGGCCTATGTAAGGCCTACACAGTATTCAATTTGTGCATAGCATAAGATTCAACACAAACGTAATACTAATAGTAACAATTACTAGGCTGCTAGGCAAGAAATTAGAATAGAACTTAGATCTGTAGATAGGACAGAAGTATTTAGGCCTCAAAGTTAGAAAAAAATATGCCTTAATGCGTTAAAAGGTTTTGGTCACTGCGTGATTTGGGTATGAACTTTCGTGCTGCAAATTACAATTCAATTCAACAAGGCCCAGTGAATAAATTAAACAACACAATGCAAATATGGTACTGCATTATTGACCCTTCAGTTAAGTTAGAAACCTTAGCTTAATTTAACTTAAGCATTATATTTTGAATGGTACCCACTCATTTTTTGATTACATTTGGGCCTATCTCATTAACATATGTTTATGTACCTAGCACACTGTATTATTTCTTAACTCTAAACATTAGGACTGTCAACTGACCTTTGAAAATTGTAACACTACCTGTAGACTTTCATCTGACAAGCAGTACTGAAATGCTTATATTTCACTTTTTATTGATCGACCACATTTGGGATGCTGTGAGATTATGTTTGAACTGAGCTTGATGATCCTTTCATATATAAGATCATTGGTAATTAATATTCTGTTTATGTCAAGTTTAGGCCAAGTTAGTCAAAATAAGTTTGGAAACAACTTTTCAATTTTCTGCCAGGATTGAGAAATGTGGGCACATTGTATTCCTAAAAACTAAAAACAAAATAGTGATTGCTTAAGGTATATTTCATGTAATGAAAACTATGTTTAGTACTTCTTCGGGTAAATATAAAGAGGGATGGCAGACCTGTGAAAGTCTCAAATTTGCCATGGAAATTTATATAGGTTTACATTTATTTTACTTCATTAGAAAAATTGTTTGCAAGACTCTTTGTAAAATTATTCAAGAAAATTTTGATTTTTCCATATGATATTCCATAAACATAGAACTTTACATGCATGCAGGTACATAATAAGCATATTAATATATCAATATTTTGCTGGTTACATAGATAACAATTTTCCTGAAAGTGTTTCACATTTTTATGAAAATTTTGTCTTCAAGCATATACAAATTTTACCTATTTAGTGAATTACTAGTGTAGGCAAAAGAAAAGTATGCATAGATGCAATGTTTATGTATTATTACACTTTCTATACACTCTAAATAACACACAAAAGTGTGTGTTCTACACTATCAAGTTGCATAACAGGTATACGGCCTATTTCAAGCATTAAGAAAAATTACATTTGGATGATCATTCATTGAGTCTGAAAATATGATCTTATGATGTGGTAAATAGACCATGTCTAATTTTTGTTTAATTCATATCACTCATCATTCAGCTAAAAGCTGGTTAAGGTGTAGATAGATAACATCCGACTGTAGTATACGCTATAGTTACTACATGGCTGATATACACAAGAATATGCAAGTATTGCCTTGCAAGTAGTGCCCTACTGAGTGAGGTGTTTGTCTCAATAGTTAAGGTGAGGCCTTGTGAAAATATGTATAGCAAATAGGTTATCAAACATCAGTAATGAATTGGGAAAAACACAAATACAGCAAAAGTAAGAAACCATAAATTGAAATGTATGATAAAATCAGAGACATCTAAACAAGATGTCCATTTTCCAAGTTTTGATGATGGTACTGTGAGTTTAATATGAACATACAGTACTTCATTTCAATCTTATCTTCTCATGAAGCTTTGTGTTTAATGTACTTTTGGTGGTGATATGGAATTTAAAAATGTATGAACTTTGTGAATACACCAGCAGGTATTTGCAGTCATTCAAATGATTAATTTTGCATTGTGTCACAGTGCCTTCAAAACTATACCCTTCAGAACCATACAGCCTAGCATGAATATCAAACTTTTTAAGAAATACAACAATTCTTGGTATTTGTATCTACAATTTATGGCCATCCTATAGAGGTATGATCTTATATCATTCAAAATGGTGTAAAAAGAAACTTAATTCAGTGGCCCTTGCTTAGTCGAGAAAACACCCACAAGGTCTACCCTAAACCAAAGTTATATATAAATCCCAGATCAAATCCACATCTAGATTTGATATAAAGCACATGCATAACCAGATAAAGACATGAAATTTATTTGTATATGAAATGAAAATTAAATCAATTTGATATCTACCTTGATGTGGTCATATCAGTGTAATTAACTTTTACTCAGTGATGCTTTCTTTAATTCTGGATGGCCTAACTTCAGTGGGTTTATGATTCAAACTAGTAACGTTAGGTAGGCCGATTGGCTGAAAGTAAAAATCATATGTGCATTTTTTAACTAATTTTTTTTACCGATTCTGGTCCTACTCGGATTTACGGCTTAGGGTCTATAACTTTTGAGTTTGACAAAATTTGATAAAAGTGTTGATTTTGGCCTAGTAATACTTAGATTGCAATTCCTGACAGAGTTTTTCCAGCGATTAATAACTGATTAATTGAATCCGTATTTTTATGTGCTAACGTAATGTCGTATCGGGGCACGCCTACGTATAATTTGCCTGTAACGCTCCATAAATTAGGGTGTTAGAGTGTAGCCAGAAAGCGTGACGTCATTCGTCGTATATTTGATATAGGCCGAAGGCCGAGGGCCGAAACTCCTATACCTCAGTGCGTGATATTTTTTGGTTCGTCCAACACCCATGTTGGTTTCAAGTGAGGGTAGTAGATATGTCGGTACATTGAAAATTGGAGTCAATAAAACATAGGCAAACTGCAAATTTAACCTCACAAGTAAAAATTAAAATTCTTTACTTTCGAAAATTAATTATATTTAAATTAGTTTTAATCATAACTCGTCTTTCTAACCAAGATTAACGTTAATTTTATTTTTAACAAGATCACAAAAACCGCGATTTCTTTTTACAGTACATGCAGGACGACAATACTTTAGCGCAGCGACAGGCATGTATCGCACCTACTACCTTAGGCCTAACTGATAAGTATATTTTAAGAAATATACTACGCGAACAACTTTTCTGATGAGGGATAAATGATTAAAACTAGTAGATGTTTTTAACAATTTCGGTAAACCTAAAATAATGTGCTATCTTAATTGTGCCAGTTGTTGTTGAACAGTCTGAAGCTAGCTAACGCCGTATGTACACTGTTATTTTAACCTTAACTGACCGACGTAAACGCTGACAAATATGGGCATTTTTGTTTTGTTTTATTTAGGAACAAGAATAAGTTGCTTATCAAATCTTATTTTATTCAGTTAGTATGTGGCGATTGGTTGTTTTCAAAAAGCGTCGCCGGGGTAATCATGGGCCATTGTGTTGCCTAGGCAGGCTACAGTCACGTTAGTGTAACCTAGGCCTACATTGTGTAAAACCACTTCCAATTTGGTAGCATAACGTTAGGGCTATGTACATTACCATGGTATTGACTTGTAAATGTCTGTCATGATGAAAAGCCCATGCTTGAGACGCAGCATTACAATTGTTAGCTAGGGTGGGGTGGGAATGAGACCAATATAGGCCTAGGTCTAATTAGCTTTATAGTTGGTTAACAACAAAACACCCATCAAACAAAGTCTAAACAGACTGATTAACTGGCAGATAGGTGTGTACAAAACAAAGTAAAAGTAAGATAAGTGTCAACTTGTTTAGATAGGTAGAGATACAGTGGATCAAATTGCTCACTTATTACTTTTATTTCTGTTTTAATAAACTATTAAGTTTTCAGTTTCATTCACATTTTTCTGCTGAACATCATTTACCAACGATTGCAAGCCCTAAATTTATAAAGTTCAACTTTAAAAATAATAATAAAACTCTTTGGAATAGGCCTATATGTTGCATTGTAGCCTGCATTTTTTATTCTAAGTGAATTACTTATTAAAGTTACTTTCAATTTGTTTGCAAAAGTTTCTTAAGCTCTCAAATTGGGAAGATAAAAAAGCTCCACTTGAAAATTTTGCTTTATGTAATTTCTCTTCTCATTGATAGGCAATCTTTAGTTCTGCTTTCATTTGTTTTTGCTTTGGCAGTTTGGTATCCAATGAACAAATTATTATAGTGCAATAGTATTCCAACTTTTAGGTTGTATGTTTGTTAAGAATCATTGACTGTACTACAGAGTACGAATATTTTTTGCAATGGAAATTAATTTTGTACCAGATATTAGTGAGCTGAATACCTGTATATTATTTTATTGTACACAATACCCTGCCCAATTGTTTTCTGACTCCAGGCACATGTATAATGATTTTTCTTGGTAGTGGAATTTACTATTATCAGGTTACGAGTATGACATGGTAATTTTATTGTACCCTTGTTATACATACAATTGTGTCTGCCTAACCAAAATAGACACAAACCCCAAGCGATGATTCAACATCAAAACCAGCAGACCAGGCTTTTATTTGAAGTAAACAGACAGGAAAAATCACACTGTCCTTTACTAGGCTTAACTCAGTTGAATATAAGCCACACTTTACAACCATTGGGATCTATAGTTGTTAGACTGCATAGGAAGAACCTAAGATTTAGTTGATGTCAGTATCTTTCTTAGAAACTCTAATTGTGAAATAACATATTGTGGTATATTTATACCTACATCAACATCACTTCACAAAGTTTGCTGATTTCAGCTAAAGCTGTAGTGATAAGTGGAGGACTTATGGCAATGCGTTCATCCACAGAAGATGTTTCATAGGGAAACTGTCAGAAATGTGTGTAAAGCTGATTACCAGTTGTTAAAGTTAAATCTATACAGGTGATCATTGCAGAAAATCAAAATTGTGATGTCAAAGCTTGTTACTTATTCTTTTGTAAATTTGTTACATCCACAATGAAGTCCCAATTTCTCTATCATAAGTGTACGTAAAAATGTATAGAAATGAGTTTTAGAAGTTAATGGCAGAATAATGTGTTGATCTGTTTTAAACACCTGAATGTACACACCATTTCATGTTACCTGTACCAGTTATTTAAATCATTTGATGTATATTTCCTGTACTATTTACAAATAATACTTTTTTTTGCCCTACACACAATTAAATTATTTAACTGTTTAAGGTGTTCCTCTTCAACATCAGAAAGTTCATAGGTTTGAGATGGGCCATGGCAAACTACCAATTCATTGGGTTGAACCATGTAAACTAAGATAATAAGAGTTAATAGCTTTTCCTGACAAAATAAGCCCAACTGTAACAATGATTGCATGTCATAGAGCTAGTGTGCGAGTTATTTGCCTTCACCTTATGCTTGGCATAAATAATGTTCCCTATGCAAATATAATCTATTTCATTTCCAGTATCCATGAATTCTTTGTCAAGTTTTGTTCAAATTTAAGCAGTATAGACAACAAATCACCAGGCGAATTAGTTAGGTTTGGGCAGCTAATTTGAAGCAAGTTATGGCCTAGATTCTTGATAATGTTACTCAAGCTCTAACTTGCATGTAGTCTTGCAAGAATGTAGCTATTAGTCATATCCCAGAATACACTTTTTGACATTACTGTGGTGTTCGTGAGGCTGCCGACCAGTAAACAAAAGCAATCCTACAATGTTAGCATACAGAAACGAGTTAAAGTGAAAGAAAGTACGGCTAAACGATGGTAAATGATTCGATTTCATAACTAACAAGAATGTAGAATTTTTGAAGGCCTAACTGCTAGGTCTGAATTTGAATAAGTCAAGGTGGTAACTTGAACTATTCAGCCTTTTTCATACTACCCGATAATCCCGAGCCTATAGACTTCAATAACTAGGCCAAGATCCACCTTAGTTAATATTACATTGTAAATCTCTAGGATCACAGATGTCTGACTGCGTACGCCTAGCTTTTATAAAATAAAAACAGGCCGACAGCAATTACTACGGAAGCGGGGGTGTACAGGTGGATAGGGTCGGCCTAAAAAATTAAGACATTTTTTGCCGCTACTGTAACTGTAATGAGTAAGATAGATCACGTAGTGATTATTTGATTTTTGTCTGTCTTTCCATTATCCACATATCTGCCGAAAACTCACTTAACAAAAAAATTCCCAGCGAAAATTCTGATGAGTAATCGTGAAGTTTCTTACGTTGAGAGAAAGTAATTTGCAATACAATCTCGGCTTGCTTCCTATATCCCCAAGCAGCTATACTGACTCTTTTTAGAATTCGCAGAAATACGTGCGTGCATGCATCTCAGTCACGATACTCAGCTCTATAGCCTATTCACAAAACTATGGTATTCATAATCATAACTTCATAAGAACAAGATACGTTTCATCAGAGAGAAACGACTATGGAGTATCAACATAAATCAGGAGCTCAAAACAGAAAGGAAAGGGCTTCCAGGAAAAAGGAAGGAAAAATCGGCCAAAAAACGTTTACAATTATAAGATTTTTTAAAGAATACAGTGCTAAAAAGGAAGCTAATGAGGCAGAAGAAAGCCAAAATGAACAGTATGCCTTAACATATGTCAGCAATGTCTTGAAAGATAAAGAGGTTACAGAGCAACCCGCATAGCAAGTGGTCTTCGACATAGGAATACTAGAACATGAAAATCCCACACTCGATGAAACTGTACAGGCAGTCAGGCGAGGTCCACAAAAGCACCATCTTCAATTTCCAAATGATACGACTGCTCATTTATTTCCTATCAGTATTCTAAACATAAAATTAGTAAATGGGGAGACTCCTCCAAGAGATTGGCTTATCTGGAGCAAACATAGACAAGCGTTATTTTCTTTTCCATGCCGATTATTTAGCAAGCTTCCACCGGCAAGTAGATCTGCTCTTTCTTCGGTTTCGGGCTATACCACTGAAAAGAAATGAGAAAAGCTGCATGAGAAAATTCCTGACCACCAGAGCAGTGTTAACCACAAAATGAGTTATGTTCAATGGCGGGACATGGAGAAGAACATCAAATCAGAGTCAATCAGCTACTGTATCAGAATATTCAGAGCGAATCAGAGAAATCTCCTTAGTAGAATTCTGGATGCGACGTTGTTTTTATGGGAAAGAGGCTTAGCATTCAGAGGCACAAGCCATCTCTTTGGGGATCCCAACAATGGCAATTTCATTGATATGTTAGAGCTAATTTGCCGTTACGATCCAATTCTTGATGAACATCTAGGAAAAGTAAAAAATGCTTAGAACAAGAAAGTAAAAATGGCCGTTTACTATATGTCTCCTGGGAGTCAAAATGAGTTTATCAACTGCTGTGCACAAACAGTGACACAACGAATTCTACAAGAGCGAGAAAACACAAAATATTTGTTTATTGTAGTGGATGCAACTCCCGACTCGGCACATGTAGAGCAGACTGTCTTTATACTTCGCTATGTTAATTAGAATGATGATAATAATGCCTATGAGATTCAAGAAAGGTTTCTCGAGTTGCAACCAGAAAACAGGAGAAGCAATTGCGGGGTTGACACATGATGTCTACTAGGGCAAACATGGTATACCAATTGCAGAATGCCGTGGCCAAGGGTATGACAATGGCAGCAACATGAGCGGCTCTTACAAAGGGGCTCAAGCTCAAACCCTGAAAAGCAACCCCCTGGCCACCTTCGCGCCGTGCGCTTGTCACAGCTTAAATATGTATGGCGTCAATGCTGCTGAGAGCTGTCCGGAGGTGATAACATTTTTTGGCATTGTACAAAAACTGTATAGCTTGTTCAGTTCTAGTCCACAACGATGGGAAATTCTATAGGAAAATATTGGTTGCTCTCTGCATAGCACGTCAGACACACGCTGGTCTGCAAGAGTTAACAGTGTTCGTCCCTTTGCAGCACATCTACCAGGACTAAAGAAAGCTATTGAGAAAGTCCAGCATCTGAATCTGACGGCAGCGACTCGATCTGAGATACAAGGCATTCGGAAATATCTAAGATCGTTCGAATGCATTCTCATGGCATCTATATGGTTAAAGGCTCTAACCGCTATTGATTTCAAAAACAAAGTTCTTCAAGCCCGAGATGTAACTTTGGGTATCAAAGTACAGAACATACAAAGTCTCCTGAAAGACCTCCAATGTATGAGAAGCAAATCATGAGACGTTATTTTGAAAGAATGCAAGTTAGCTGCGGTCAAAATCGGGAATTGCACATCTTTGAAAACGTCCAACTGACCAACAAAAGCGCGAAGGCTTGAAGACGTACCACAGACCGAAGAGGAAGCAGCTCTAAGTTCTGAAGATAACTTTAAGATAAACGTATTGTATCTTCTAATGGATTGTATTATAGCAAATTTGTCCAGACGCTTTTAGGTTATAAGAGATTTGAATTCGACTTTTGGTGTACTGTGGAAGTATCCAAGCCTTAGGATTGCGGACGTGCACAAACAGGCTGGAATCATCTGTGACAAGTACAGTGTTGACGTCACTGGTGACTTAAGGGACGAACTAGAGCACATAAAGGCAATCCACTTAGCAAACCTAGGGCCATCACTGATGTTACCATTCGATCTATTAAATAAGCTTCATGAGTTAAAACTGTATTCCTTGTTCCCAAACAGTTGTATCATGCTGAGGATATTCTGTAGTCTCCCAGTCACTGTTGCCCAAGAGGAGCGTTCCTTTAGCACCCTAGCTAGGGTCAAACATGTTATGAGGTCGACAATGTGCCAGAACAGACTATCCAGTTTAGGGACACTAGCGGTGGAAGCCACCCTTGCAAGGAAAGTGGATTTCAGTGAAGTAATTCAACTATTTGCAAGCAGAAAAGCTCGCAAAGCTTATTTGGGTTTCACATCCATTTCATTTAACTGATGATAAATCGCCAGATCACATAATTGGTAAGTTACTTTTTATCACTTAAAGTTTTAGATCGTAGCTTAATTCTGAACTAATGTGTCCTTTATATTCAGTTGATTGTTGATAAACGAATATGTATTTCAGTACCACTGCCTTACTTTACAGGTCATATCTTGTTAGATGTAAAGAACCCTGAACGCGTAAGCAGCCATTCAATAACTGTCTGTCCCAATCATGTTAAAATTTTATAATTTGATCAACGCTACCAAAATGAAGGAGGGGGGTAGGGGGAAAATGTTTGTCCCCGGAGCCCGCACTGGCTCTCGACGGCGCTGACTCGGTGCCGATTTATCTGCATCCTTCTTGATATTTGATACGAAATACACAACAAATTTATATTCCTCGTTTTTGCGTTTTAAAATGACATCTTGTTTATTATCTTTATCACACGATTCAGTCCTCTCACTAAATCAGTGAAAACACATTATAATATATGTATCATTGACAATTTACAAAGTTCCAGATCTCTTTTACTTGAGATCCCGCAACCTTCTCAACTTAACCTGTTCTGCAACTCTTCCTAAAACAAAAATATATTCGATGGTATCTTACTAAAGCGTATATCCCAAGTTAACCAATCACATACACGAATTTAGAAGAGTCAATAACTTCGAACCAATCAAGAATCTGGCTCCTCCTACTAGTGTGCTCTAATATCTAAGATTGACAGATACTGCTTTATGTGCGTAATCTTTGTTCCTGTTTATCAATTCTTTCTGGGAATTGATATAATCAAATACATAAGAAAATGGCGTGAGAACGATCCTGCTCACAGATACGCGTCAATATCAAAGACGGTATATGTCGCTTGTTTACTCGAGTTCGTGACCTGGGTTCAGAATCTACTTCATCTTAAAGTTATATGGACACAGGATGGATTAGTATTATACGACAGTGATACTGGCCTTGGTTAAAAAAAAACTCGTGCAAAGTTCAAGTTGGAATTTTGTTTACTTACGAAACAACCAATTTTCAGTTAGAATTGCAACCAACTGTGTAGATTACACCCACTACTATTTTGCGTAGAAATTATTGACTAAATTCAAGCGTTTGAATGATGAAATAGGTCAGAATAACCCATTTTACATTGAATAACCAATAATCAATCGAGCACAATATGCATACATACAGTTTCCCGCACTGTGCCTACCAATTTTCTTGCGGTCGTAAAGTTCCCGGATGGTAAACAACTTTTGGATTAGATCTATAGGGCACAGTATGCCTATGGTTTCCACTTGGAGGTTGTGAAGTTTCAAAAAATACTGGACAGAATTGATTTTTCTTCAAATATGTTTGGTAGTATTACAAACGTAATAAATCAAATATATCAGAAGAAATTTTTTCCCCCTAAAAATTGGCCCCAAAACAGAACAAAATGGCGGATATTCAGAGGGCAACGGCTCAATTTAGAGCTTCAAAATGTTGACCTAACAAAATAATCAACAATATATTTTTTATTATTTTATATATTTTAAAGTTATTTAAACTTGGACTAATCGGTAAATTACAAACAAAAAGTCGGGTACAGCATAGGGTTGGTAAAGTTCTTTCCCTCTTGGGAATTTAAAGCGGTACTAAATTGTACAAATTACCACATAGTTACCACCTAAAATCGCATATTTGACCTTTGACCCTAACTACGAAAACAACATCTGATTTTTTTTTGCATTTATCTTACCCTACCATATGACACTACCCACGCTCAGATCACTCTCACCATTCCAAAACTATGAGTGGGATGGGGAGGGGGGGGGGGGAAGGGGGAGGGGTTTAAAAGGGTCACCTGCTCTGTTACCTTTGAACTTTTGAACACAAGTTCATGTACCACAGTATCATGATACAAACATAGGATTGGTATAGGTTTTCCACTATCGGAAATTAAAGTGGCACAAAAATGTACAAATTAGTACATAATTACCCCCTAAAATGACATATTTTACCTCTGATCCTTGACTCTAATCACTGAAACAACTTCTAAAATTGTTCACATTTATTGTACCCTACTGTATGACACCATTCATGCTCACGTCACACTTACCATTCTACAACTATAGGGGGAAATGGTGAAAAGTGGTCAATAGTTCTTTGACCGTTTAACCCCAGAGTCTACGGGACACCAATTCATGTACCAAGGTATAAATGGTACAACATAGGGTTGGTATAGGTCTTGTACTATTTTAATTCAAAATGGCGCAAAATTTTGCATACAAAATACATATTTTACCTTTGACCTCCAATTATTTTTTTTTTTCATTAGAATGTTAAATTCTATCCACCTATTGCAATTTTTAAAGATACCAAGTAATTCCTTCAAACGATACAGCCATCAAAACAAAAGTTCTCGTCCACCAATTTTGATTCATGTGTGTATTACAGTTTTTGAGTTACAAGCGACACAAACTAATTGTTGCATACGCACACACGCACACGCGCAAAGACACACATACTCGCACACACATACACTGTGCAGACGACTGCATAGCTTCCTGATACTGATAGTATCGGAACCAAAAAATGGACTTGATGGAAAAAACATATTCTGAAAATATTCAAAATGCAGTTTTATTATTCTACATTTGATCATCAAAAAAGACTATATCAAACGGATGCAAGAACATAGTGGCACTTTACTTATCATTTTTATACTTGTTTTAGAGCTGTGACCGTTTAGCGTGTACACGCTACACGCTCGCACGACGACGACGACGAGTGAACACACAACTACAATGACGGGGTCGTCACCTGCGTAATCGCTTATGATAGTAACAATGCTATCACGAAACGCTTAATACGACCCGGACGAGAACACAGGTACGACGTACGGACAGACATAACATCGACAACCAAGTCAATGTCCACGGCCTTTGATAACTAGTTGTGGCGCACTGGTGAACACGCTCGCAAATCTTGTAAACGTTTACTAAATACTTCATTGCGAGTAATCGTTTTTCATACATTATAGGCCTAGTGTTTTGCCGTTCAAAATCAATATTCATGATTCAAATCACACACACATTCGGCTGACAAAATTCCAATCAATGATTTTGTACAAACTGTAAACCCGATTGGCATAATCCTTTTCAAATGTGCGAATCACAAATGCGCAGTAATCACCGATGAATGGGGATATTATGCACTTTGATTTCGCCGAAATCTGAGTAATCTAACTTGTAAAATGCACCGCGAGTGTGCAGCAGTAAACAGTGAAACTAACCATAGGCCTAACGTTAGGCCATAAGGCTTTTAAATCCCACGCAATCAAGGCCCGTTCATCGACCAAAGAACACTTGAATTGTGACAATCAGTACATTTACATGTAAATATTACCCGATGAATCAAATAAATTTTGCAAGAAAGACAAAATATTGCATAATAAATAAACAAAAAAGGGTTTTAACAGAGCTGAAATTCTGCATGCTTCGCAAAGATGGCGGCCATTTTTTCGAGAGGACTGATATTTCAGAACTTTCTGCTTGTGGTGGCGTAGTTTTGAAATGTTTTACGGCAAGGTATAATATAGGCCTCAGTATGCAAGATTTTCACAGAACTTTAAAAGCCGTAGCGAATAGGACACAAAAGTTACGCGATGTTGAGTTTAAATGACATTAAAAGGAAGTTATCTGTTCTTTCTAGACTGAATTTCCATGCATATTTTCCATAAAAATGATGATTTATACTGTAGAAGTAAACTTTTTACGATTTGGAAAGCAAAACTCAGCGTCTATGTGGGCAATGCAGTCAGTACTTTTGCCATACTGGTTGCGCGATTTGTTTACTTCGCCTTGTAGTTTTGGATCAATTTTGGTGTGTTTCCGAAAATTACGGTACTAAACTCGTGTACACGATACACGCTTGCTTTTTTTGGCGTGTACACGTTTACTAAAATCCCTAAACGTTCACAGCTCTAACTTGTTTATACCTTTTCGTATCATCAAAACCATAAGAAAAGAAGTTTAATTGAATAATATATTTCCACAAATATTGAAATACATTTCCATATAACCCTGATTATCAAAAAGTACTCAACCAAAAGGATCAAATTTGAAAGAAATTTGCCATTTATATAATTATCTGTATATAGCTTTCTTTTATTTAATACTCCTATCGTAATTACTCACTTTGAAATTTGTGAAAAGATATAGAAATCCTAAAAGATTAAATTGTATTTAGGCTAATTAATAGATATATTTATATAACTTTGCTATTGCCCTTAACAAAAATATATATATATATAGCATTTACTTGGCAAATATGTTATATGTAACCTTCAATAGAGCATCTGCACACATAAATATGCTCCATTAATTTCAATTATACCATTTAGAGGATTAGTGCAGTGGTCATGCATGTCCATCTTATATGAAAGAGGACTTCAAAAGAAACACAATGGTGAAGAAATAGTTCAAATATATTATTCTGTTAAAGAGATATTCAAGTTTAAAGCTCTGTCTCATCTGTGTAGAAATGACTGGCGTAGTAAGTCTACTATGGAAATTTGGCGTCTTCATCTACACAATTTTTAACAATTGTTAATGTATTTTAAAGAAGGTTTATTTAATTTTTTTACTATTTAAATTATTTGTCCTCGAGCTTTCTTCAGGTGGTAGATTAGAAATACCCTACCTAGATTTAGTTCTACTACTTTTTGACATATCCATTGGTTTTTAAGCCACAACATCGCAGGACAAAAATATAATAAGATAGATAGAGACTGAGAAGTCGAGGCTATGGAATCACAACTAGTCTGATTTCAGTCGTTCCTACATAAATGATACCAAAATCTAAACGTAGATACCTTCTTAACGGAATAAGATTTGTAAATGCTTTCTTTACCAATGTTTCTTTTGTTGAGCTACTATATCATTGGTATTCTAGTTTGATATGCCTACTTTAAAAACCTCACTTACAAGTTGCACGCATGCGCATACTTTGAATATACGACAGCCGATTCCATACTTCTTGCATTAAATTAATGAGTTTAATAGCACTCTACAAATTTACAGAACCAAAATTTTTATTTTTATTTAGCACGAATGCTTACTCAAATATATAACTTGTAAATAGATACTGTAACGCAGACCTCCTACCCACTGTTTAAACAGAGGACAGTATTTTGAAGGGGTGAGATATTTTCCCCTGACTTGTTGAGTTTCTGAAGAGAATTATTGCGGAGCGAGGAGGGGAATTAATGGTGCTAATACTATCGGTTGGAGCTTAAGACGTGCATGCAAATAAACACAGCTTGGGTACAGCATAATAAGACACGGAGACACATGGTTAAGATATAGGGAGACTAACTTTGATAATGCCCTACTCATGACAAGCAAATAGGTTGAATCAAAAAGAAGTAAACTGTAACAACTGCTCCCCAATAATTATTTTATCAGAAATGATTTGACTCAGAAGTTTTGTGCCCATTTTGAAACCGAATTGAGATTGTACACTTACAGTGAAAATCCTGTACACTTACAGTGAAAATCCTAAGTCCAATTCTTTCACCACCGGTTTAAGTATTCTAAAACAGTACCTTACGGCTCAAAGTCTGGCTTCTAATTGATTGATCATCTCTCCTTCCATGTTTTGTATAGCTAAAATTTCATCTCAGGAGAAACCACCTCACCCACCTACTCAGACCATCCCTTAACCCTATTGGTAAAATTGCATTCAGTGGAACCCACCTCCCCACCCAGCGTAGTAAATTCCCTTAGCACTATTGATGTCAGGAGATCCCTCCCTCCCTAACCCGGACTGTCCCTATATTATTATTGGTCCAAATTAGGTATCTAAGTCCAGCCTCCCATTAAATTGATGTATAATCTTAATCACCCTTTCATTACCAAACAAGTCTTAACTCTTAATCACCCTCTCATTACTATTTTACTACCTCTCAATACCAACCACATCCTATTTCGATAAATAAGCAAGGAATTCAAATTTCCCCAAACATTGCTTAAAAATATAAAAGAAATTTACCCATCTTGCTTGTATCAAAGCTTAAATGGGCCAACAGACTGCCAAGTGTGGCATCATAGCACAATGAACTTGTTGAATCACCAAAGTCATTCACCTAGGTCCTTTATGTATCTCCTAATCCCCTTTCATAAATAAGAAAAATACACACAAGACCAGCGGTAAACAAATGCGTTACTACGAGGAAATTGTACTCTTTGAGGTACCACACACAAAATAGATGGAGTAGTAAATTTTCTCTATAATACACAGATGTTGTTGATTTAGGTCCGTTATTTTCTCTCATAAAACAGTAAAAAGGGGAAAAGGGGCCATAGTTTTCTTTCACAAAGTATAGGGAATTAAAAAAAACTATATAGGTATATTTTCAAATTCTGCAGAAACGTGGAGGACATGTCAATCAAAACTTTATGACGGATCACCTAACTTAATCTTCAAATGTTTGCAATCCAAACACCGTAATGATCCGTTATGTCATAGTATCTAATCCTTGTTAGGATAGAGCGGGAGGAAAACGAAACAAACTGCTGAAAACCGACAGGTTATACCTTCTTAATCACCAGCTTCAAACGTCTGAACGTAAAACAAAACAAATTGCTGATGGCGTAACATTTTTTACAAAATTGTGGAGATTGACACAATACGATGTACATAAGAAAAAATTTAAATGTAGATGAATATAAATATAGAGAGGCCTATCTCAATCAAAATAGTAAAAAACATCTAGCATTTTATCCGCGTAAATTTTTGAGGGTAAGGTGTATATATGTATAACATAACATAACAAAATTATGGGCTAAGAAAGGTTAGTTACCCCATAAAAGGCCCAAACTAGCACCAGCACCACCAAAACAAATCAAAGACGCCCAGAGTTAGTAAAGAGCTTATCAATGTTGACTTTGAGTTGTAAACAGAATTAGAGCTAACTACTCACTCAGGCAAACCATTCCACTCATTAAGAACTCTTTGCAAAAAGTTAAAACGTCGAATACCTATCCGTGAGAACTTTTCGGTTAGCTTCAAACTGTTACCACGACGTGTCACATGAGGATTAGCTGACACATGCAAGAAATAACAGGAAGTCAAAGCATCACTACCAGGTAGGAATTTAAAAACCTGAATCATATCGCCACGTACTCTTCTCAACTCAAGAGTGGTCAAACCAAGAATTCGCAAGCTAGATTCATAAGAGAAATTCCTTACTTCGGGAAAAAGTCTAGTGGCTCTTCGCTGAACCTGCTCCAAAATGAGCTTATCCTTCTCATAAAAAAGACTCCAAGCCTTAAATAGCATACTCAAGGTGAGGCCTCACTAATTGTTTATACAAATTAAGAAGAGCCTCTCTACCAAGAAAACACAAATTTCTTCTAATCAAACCAAGCATCCTATTTACCTCTGTAGCTGCTAAAGCACACTGTTTAGAAGGCTTCAATGCTAGTAATAACAAGACCTAGATCCCCTTCTTGATCAACACAACCAAGATTTAAACATTTATGCAGTAATTAAAAGCCAAATTGCTCTGACCAAAATGAATAACTTTGCATTTATCAACATTAAATGACATCTGCCATGTTTGGGACCAAGAAACTAACTTATCCAGATCAGTTTGCAAAAGTGAAGAATCCCTAGCATCATCAACAATCCTGTACAGCTTAGTGTTATCAGCAAATTTACAAACCCTGGAGCCAAGGGAAACATCAATATCATTAATGAAGATTAAGAAAAGAAGCGGACCCAATACAAAACCCTGAGGAACACCACTTGTAACCTTCCTCCATGGAGATACTTCATCATTAACAACAACTCTTTGTGACCTGTCAAGTAACCAAGAATATAGCGAACTGGCACACTTTCCCTCCACACCAAGCGCTCTTGTTTTCACCATGAGCCTGCCCAATGGAACCTTATCAAACGCTTTTTGGAAATCTAAATAGATAACATCCACATTATGATTAGAATCAACTAGTTTAGTAACATCATCAAGAAACTCCAATAAATTAGAAACACAACTTCCTGTTAGGTTAGAACCCATGCTGGGACAAATTTAACAAATTATTGACCATTAAATGATCTAGTACAACATCCTTAACAATGGACTCCGTGACCTTGCACACAACACTAGTAAGACTCACTGGCCTATAGTTACAAGGCAAACTGTGGTCACCCTTTTTAAAAATAGGAGTGACAATAGCAAATCTCCAATCACTAGAAACAACACCAACATCAAAGCACTTTAAAAAGATAATACCCAGGGAAACAGAAAGAACATCAGAACACTCACGTAAGACAGCAGGATGTATACCATCTGGACCGGGTGCTTTACTTGAGTTCGAACCCTTCAACTTCTTAGACACAACATCAACTGAAAAATCAAAATTCGTAATGCATACTAAAGAGTGCACACTAAGATAATCCACAACATCATCAGCAGGGGACTCCGGTGTAAAAACAGACACAAAGTAGTCCTTCAAAACCTCAGCCATATCCTTACCACTATTGATAGTAACACCATCATTACCCTGAAGGAGACCAACAAGCTCCTTGGTTTTTTTTTCCTTTGAGCGAACAAAAGAATGAAACAACTTAGAAATAATCTTAACCTCTTTGGACAAACGTTTTTCAAAAAGCACTTTAGTATCTCTTATCAAACCCTTTGTGAACTTTTTATGATCCGTATACCTAGCAAGCTCCTCATGACACCCACTGTGTTTATAACAACGCCACAACTTCTTCTTTTTCCGAACCGCCTGCAAAACCTCCCGAGACATCCACACTGGCCGATTACTCCTAACAGACTTTCTTTAATTTGACAAATCATGTATACCCTTCAAAAGTGTAGTTCAGAAAACATCCCATGCATGCTTTAGAAGGATCTAAGTTATAGAGCAAAGAATTCCAATCGAATGACAAATTATCCTGAAGTGCAGCAAAGTCAGCATTTTAAAAATCTAAAACCAGTTTATTAGCTGGAGAATCATTCGTAAAACAATACAGATCAAAACGAATGAAGTCATGATCATTACACCTTACCTTACCGCTACTTAGCACATTTCTAACCATACTTTCTTCACTACTGAAAATCAATTCCAGACAATTACTACCACGCGTGGTAAACAACACATGCTGGGTGAAAAGGCAGTCAGATACAGCTTCCAAAAAATCTTTACATGTGGACCACTAGTACAAAGATTCCAATCAATGTCTGGAAAAATAAAGTCCCCAAAAATAATAATCCTCCTACAAGCAACTTTCCTGAAGCAGTCAAGCAATTTCTAATTGTTCTGAGGACTAGAATTTGGTGATCTATACACAACACCAACAGCCATTGAACTACCAACATCGCCATCAAGAATAAGCTCACACCATAGGCAATTTGAAAAACCAAAAGAAAACTGAGCAGTCTTATCTATACAATTAAAACTGTCTTTCACAAACAATAAAACACCACCTCCTCTACCATTGAGAGTATCTAATCTGTCTTACCTGAAAACTGAGTAACCTGGAATATGTACCTCTGAATCAATATTTTCACTATAAATCCAATTTTCAGTAATACCAATTATATCAGGTATACTAATTGAAACTTCAGCCAGAAGCTCACCATGCTTATTCAAAATGCTACGCACATTTGAAAACATAACCTTAAATCTACCACTAGAACAATCCCTATCCCCAGATACATGTCTGACAGGTGGGTTTAAACTCTCACCCCCCGTGACTAGTTTAAATGACTCAGATCCTTAATTGCCCTATTAACACCCCTAGCAAGAACACGAGCACTTTTCCTAGTTAAATGCAAATCATCTCTCATGAACCAATGAATCCGAGAATCGTTTATGCCAGAAATCTACAAAACCTAACTCAAACAGACGTCAAATACTCTCTAGCCAACTATTGATCAGCAACATCTTATCTATCATGAAGGAACTACCCCTACGCGGCAACAGACCTTCAACTTGAATAACAAATCCATGAAACTACGCCTAACAGAATCAACATTTCTCCTTGAAATATCATTTGTACCAATTGAAACTACAACGGTATCTTCACTCCTACATAAAGTCTTAACAAGAGAACTAACATCATCAACCCTATCCCCTGAAAGACACACCCTAATCCTTCTACTACGATCTACTCCATACCTTACAAGTGAGTAAATCCCCTATCTGTAACACCTTATCCCTAACAGAATCCACAGGCAACATACCAGATGAATCAACAACCTCACGACCAATGGTACCTGTACAATCATCAAGTATAGACAACCCTACATCAGGCCTATCAACAGAATCTGATCCAAGTCTATCTACCTAAGCAGTGCCCCTATCAAAATCCTCACCCAAAGAACTATCAACATCACATGTCTGACTACCCACATCTAAGCCACAAAACTCAGTCTGCACACTAGCATCAACCTTTCCAATGATACAAATACAACCAGAGAGTCTTAACTCCAAAGCCTACAACCTTGTACACTTTGAACAGACAAATACAAAACTGTCAGCCGAAGCTTTCTTTAAACTACATGTCACACCGGACTCCTAAAAATCATCCACATATTACACTTATCACAGCAAATCGAACTCTCCATGATCATGCAATATAATTAACAGAAACAGAAAAGCAAAAAGCAACTTAAAAGAGGAACAATAGGCCCAACAATACCTAAAGAAACACCTTAGCTTCAACACACAATATACACTGAACACATAAGCCTATACATTTAAATTTAGAAAGTAACAAAGTCTAACACAACAATAACAAAGCCTAGCTTACAACAACTGTAAGGCCTAGCCTAGCTTACAACAACAGCAACAAAGTGTGTAATAGGATACAGTTAGTATACCACACAAACCAGCAACAACAAAAAATACAAAAAATAACAATTGAGGAACCTAATAAAAACAACAAAATAAAAAATGTGCAGAAAAAATGTAAAAAACAACAATATAGTAAATCTCAGCCTGAATAAAATCCAAATGAAAATATCCAAAAATTGAGACAAGGATTAAAACACTTCTGTATACAGTCACAACCACAGTTTGAACTTTTCTTATTTCGTCAATTGGTGACCAATGATTCAGGCATATATATTTTCCCAACAGCTACCGAAGGACAAGATGTCCAAAAACTTCCGCTGCAGTTTTTTCGACAGGTTACTCCGACTTTGATGGATTATTTTGGCCAACGCATGTGAACTGGTAAAGCCGACAGATGTTTGAAGCTGGTGTTTAAGAAGGTATAACATAGCGGTGTTTATTGTTGCAAAAGAATTTTCCCCTGCCTGCATGCATACTTTCGTCGGTATGTAGGCTACATGTGTACTTGATCAATGTCAAAGTTTTATAAATTACAGCAAGTATCTCCTTTGGTCTTCTGGTAATAAAAATAATGTAATGAAAATATGACTTTTCTCAACTACATAATTATTTCCCCAGGTTCTTTGCTGATTTTCTTCATCAATTCTTCAGCTTGTGTTCTATATGGAAAAAGAAGAAAAAGTTATTGAATTATTAAATTATTTAAGGTTGTTCTCTGATTGCTTGAAACTAGGTTAAGAAAACGTCTTGGAAATATAGATTTCAATACTCGGGTAAACAAGGTAAGAAGAGTTTTATAGATTCAAAACCTTATATCAGTTCGGTTCGTAACGCCGATTGGGGGACTCAGTCCCCCAATCGGGAGACCCAAGCATGCGCACTAAGCTTACAGTGATATATGGAAGCCACCATTCTTATTGTGAAGTTTCAGTCATAGACGCTTATAAGTCGTTTCATTGAAGGCTTGTTACAAACTTTGCTTTCTTCATGTTTAATTTCGCGAAAGTAAAATAACTTCGTACTATCACGCAGTTATTGCCAAAAAAAATCACAAATCTCCAAATTATTTTTGATAAATTTTGAAAACCTTATTAAAGCGCGACTTCCTAACGGTTACACATAATAAGAATTCATTACTTTTCCTCAAATTTCTCGAAAACTGCACGGTGAATTTTAAGAGCGCACGGTGAAAAGATAAATCATATGCAATTATTTCAAATAGAGAACAAAAATAGAAATTTGTATGATTCTTATGTTATTCCTATACAAACTTTGAATTTGGATAGATGCATTATGGGATACTTTTGTAAAGGATCCCCAGATCGGGAGAACACAACTATTCTCCCGATCGTGGGTACGAAGCGGACTGTATATTAGTATATAGTCAGATAGTCATCATAATATATACATACAAACAGGTGGACGTGTGGATGCAACATTTAGACATACTTACATCCCTTCTTACTGCCATTTTGCGTCAATTTTGCCCCAATTTCTAATTGTCTTCAGCATTTCTTCCATGTTGTGGTCATGAAAACCGGTCGTAAGGTAAAACAGCAAACTTCAGTGACCACGTGTTTTGCTATTCAGGGATCTATCTACTAAAGTTTCAGCTTTGATTTTTTGTACAGAGTGACAGAGGTGCCAATTTGCACATGACCTGCACTACAAAATAAGCTTTATGCTACACCATCCGTGGGAGTAAGAGACGATGAGGTAATCTATTTTCACTTTTACCGTGCATGTATATCTGCGTACATGACCGTCAGTCTTGGGGACAGGGGACATGTCCCTTCCCAACTTTCCGTAGAATTGTATACAAATTCTGTACATTTTGAGGAAAATTTGCATCTTGTCCCCCACTTTGTAGATAAAGAGTCATGCCCCCTCCCCCTCAAATAAGTTCTGTATAAGAATTATACGGCCTTGCCTGTTGATCATTACGACATTCATCTCTCTCTTAATTTCTGAGAATGAGATTAGCACCTGACAATTTTTGACTATCTTTGGGAAACATACGATTGTTACATATTTTTGGGAAACATCAGCTACGGTTTTAGCAAAATCAATTAATGAATTACAATTGCCATACATTACAATTTCCTATGAAAATTGAATGTAGCTACTGGAAGTCTCATTTCCCCCCTGCAGACCCGCCCAAATTCCCCCTTTCATCCATCCGGCCGACAAGCTGTTCGTAAGGGTTTAACACAGTTTTCAAACTGTCGATGTGTTACCAGGTTACCTCCCATGCATGCTCTATCTGTTTCCTTGTATCACACACCTGGCCAATTGGTGGAAACAGACTTTTATCGTTCCTTTAAGTAGTTTGGTGCTAATTGGTTGGTGAGTAGTAACTAAGCCAAACGACCACCACTTTTGGGCATCGCCGTCAGAAGCGAGGGGAGCTTCAGCCCTCAATAATTTGCAGATCTTTAACTGTTTAATGGAAATTAATGCCGTATTTTCGCCTTTCGTCATTGCAAATAAAAAATATATATAAAACTATTCCCCGGCCTGGTGACCCACCATACAACTGCACACGTACATTACTAAGGTTAAGTGGGCTCAGTGAATTCACTTAATTATGTGTGTCAAATGATAAAAATCCTTTGTAAAAAGTAAAAGGAAAGAGTACTAAGGTTTTGATCAGGGAACAAGGAACCGAAACGATAACCAACAAAATGATTTACCAGAGACAAAGTAGCACTAGCATCCAACATGTGTCCAAAGCCGCCAGAAACCGTGGACTTGCCTCAATCACCCCTGTTGTTTTTGCGAAGTTAAAAAAGTGCCCTTTCAAATATTGAAAGACTGCCTCTAGCCTGATATAGCTGCCTTCAATCCGACATTCTTTTGTTACTTTAAAAAGTAACAAAAGCATCTCAACTTATAGTTTAAGAGAACCAAATCATGAACATTTCTCGCTTTTTGCGCACATACAGTTATTTCTATATAGTTTTCACTCTTAATGTCTTATTAAGAAATGTTAGCGCCATATTGGTGGACCATAATTGCCTATGATAATTAAGCTTTACTTCAGCCTATTGTACCAATTTCTCCCTGTATTGTTCAAAATTTGTAATGAGATAATTTCCAATAGGGCTTTTACCATATTATGCGCGCCTTTCAATAGTGAGTGATTTGTAGCCCGGCCCAGGCTGCAGGGCAATACAACATAACCCTTTGCAGCTTTGGGCATACAAAACAAAGACTGTTTACCGAATGTCAATGATATGGGGCAAGAAAAGGTTGAACATTCTCATGCACGTTTCTAAGGAGGCTACAGGTAGGCAGAAAGTGATGATTCCTTTATACCCCATACCTCACGGACGTCGACTGAAGGAGTGAAGACATATAACTGAGTAAAATTCCACAATATTGTCCTAAAATTTCTAGATCTTGATCCAAAACCTGTCGACTTTTCAGTTTTTGTCCTATTGTAAACAGGTAGATGTTCTGATTATGACTGTATGCTTGTTCTGAAATATCAAAATTCTCCCTTACTTTGGTGTTAAATACCCCAATTTTTTACTGCATATTTTTCTTTAAAAAATTGTTTCGTGATTCCAATGCTTCTTTTTCATAAGCTGATGGATTGACAAAATGTGTACTTACTGTGATGTCATTAAATATCATAAGAATATTTATTAATAAACCATACCCACCACCCAGATCAATACAAATGTTGACAACATAAGCAATTTGCACAATAATTAACAACATTATCATAGCAAGTATGATGCAAAACGATTGCTCATTTATCATATTGCAAGAATACGTCAGTAAGCCCCACCTACTCATTTATAGACACTTCTACAACATTAGAACTTATGTACAGACCATCACTGATGTAGCATAAATCTGATGTATCGTTCACGGGGTACAGTATGATGCTTACATCGTTTAGCACTTTCACATTAAAACGCCACGCGCCCAACAAAAAAAAAGCGCTGCCATTTCCGCTTTCTTTAATTTTCTGCGAGGCTCGTATTTATTCCATACACTAGTCTAACACACAAATGTACGGAGCATCCTTGATTTGAATATCAAATATGAAATGACTTATGACCTCAGCCGACTTCGCACAGTTTATCGCGTCGGTGATTGTGTGTGCGAGCAACGACCAAAAACCGCTTGGTTATCAAGTTTTTACGCCTAGAATTAATCGTTCTTTCTTATATCTTATGATTTCGTTTGGATCCATTGCATTAGCAATCGTGTTTTGCCAAATTGAGTGCGTTTGCCAACTTTTGTAACTTTGTTGTTACTGTAACATGTCGTTAGACCTAACGTTAGGCGTTGTGGTAAGTCTGTAAGTTGTATTTTCAACGCTGTGTTAGTGTGTTACTGTAGCAGGTGAACAGAGACCGAAGAAAAACAGAACCTATGACAATGATATCTCGCGCTTGACACCGCATGCTGCGGGAATGTTCAAACACCTAAGCCCTCTATTCTGGGGCGCTTGGCCTTTTAAGCCATGTCTACCATGCATATTAATGGCATCTGTTAATAACATAAGCATGTACGTAATAACCAACAAATTTATCATGTCCAATATGACGCAAAATGGACATACAGTACAGTTGCTCATTTATCACTTATTCAATTTGTTTTCTTTAAGCCACTCTCACTTATTAATATGCAGGATATCACCAAAAACAAAACGGCACATCAACAGACCATGGGTTATCTGTGTACCAAATATGACATGAATCCAGTTTACCGTTCTTGAGATACCGTGTTTACAAGCTCTTTACAGCGAAATCATAGTAAGCCCCGCCCATTACGCATATTAATGATATTCAACATTTTTACCTAATGAACATGTACACATCAGCTAACATCAAAATTATCCCAATATGAAACAAAACAGACATGCGGTTGTTAAAATATGAACATTTCAATTTTTTTACTTTTAAGTCCCGCCTATACATTAATATGCATGATATCAACACCAAAAACAATAGGGCACATTTACAGACCATTGGCTATCTGTGTACCACATATGAACTGAATCTCATTTATAGTTCTTAAAATGCTGTATTTTTTAGCTCTTTTCAACAAAACATGTTAAGCCCCGCCCACTATGCATATTAATGAAATTCAAGGTTTTTACATCACGAACATATACACACTATGATTCTTAAAATACAAACATTTTAAGATTTTTATATTAAGCCCCGCCTACTCAATAATATGCATGATATCACTACCAAAAACAATAGGGCACATTTACGGACCATTGGCTATCTGTTTACCACACATGACATGAATCCAGTGTATTATTCTTGAGATATCGCGTTTACGAGCTGGCCGTCACAAACACACACATGCACCCACACACACACACTCATACGTGCGTAGACCCTACAACTGATGACGTGGACGTAATCCTATACAACTGGTGACTACTCACCCATACATGTGTAGACCTACAAGTGATGACGTGTGCGTAATTTTATATAATTGGTGACCAATCAATATACAACACACACATGGGATGGCGGTATTAGGAAATTAGGTTACACCCGTATTTTTAACTTATCGTATCTAACAGGTGACATGTAACGAAATGCAAAAATACTGAATTAGAGTAGTGTTTTAGTCATGATAGTTTTGAAAACAGCCATTTTTAGAACTAAAAACAACCGAGGACGTCATCGGTTGTGTGCGTGTCATCGCTTTGAAGGTGTGTAAACAGACGAATGTCATCAGTTGGTCTAACCCCCCTCCTTCCCCCTCCCACCACCACCCCACCCAGACACACACACACAACTCCTTTTTTAAATGTAAAATGTAAAAGATTTACCGCATTGAGTTTGTTATGAAATAATAACTCTCTGGTATCTCGAAACCATTAAAATTGCAGCAACGAGATTTGCAGTATGCACCCATATCTGGAAGAAAAAGGTCAAAGTTGATCCATGTCATTCAGTTGCACGAATGGTTACGAATATCAACTAATGCAGTGAGCTATGGTCTTGAATGTAGGTGTAGATGCCAGTATGACTTCATGATAAGCAATAAAATATATAACCAAGAGATAAATAGGTCTATATTTCTATTCATTGATATAAGTCATAGAGAAGTTTTTTTTTAATAATCACTAAGATAAATTGCAATTGAACACGCAGGTATAGATCACGGGGTAGATTACAGAAACACATTTATACAAAGGGGCATTACGGACAGGAACAAAGAACAAAGAATACAAATGGGCAACATGGAAAAAAAAAAAATATTTGCAAATGAATTAGAGAACCTACATCTGAATGTTAATCAAAAAGACTCGCAAGCTCTCGACAACATCCACCATATGCCTCAAAAAGGGCATTTAAAACCTAATTATGTGGATGATTACTAAAATTCGCAAGCTTGGTGTAATATTGCTTTTCTTTGCATATTTGTGGTTGTTGTTCTCAATTGTTTTCATTAAAATATTTTATTAGGTATTTCAACTACCATTTGTGAATTATGCATCAAAGAACAATACACACTGAAAAAACTTGTAACATCCAATAAAATGTTCCTAATTTCCGGGGATAGGGAGGGGCGGGGTTCTGGATCTGTGATACATGAAACATTAATAAACTTAGCGTACCAAAACTGAGAAGTTATATCACGTTTTCGTCAAAGTTACCTTGGAAAAACAACCAATCTCCTACTTCCATCTCTGGCAAATAGCAGCTGTCTTCTATTAGGTCGACTGAACAGGTCTGGCCCCACAGAATTGACTTAAAACGGGGAGCACCATCATACTTTGAATGAAGAGGCTGCGTGTAAAACAAGCTAGTTTTAGAGCTTACTTCGCTGAAGTAAAGTTTTTTTCCTGACACATATCTAATAGTTGCGAGTCACAAAGTCTCCAAGACGTATCAATCAAAATACACAAAGATTTATGAGGAATGTTAAAATTCAAAGTGATGTCATTTTTTGTCTAATTTCAGTCATTTCTACCTCATTTTTGATATAACTTTAAAATGAAAAATTTGCTAAGAACATTTTTAATACCATTCAGCAGTTGGTTGCCTTTGCTTTCCACTTCCATATACGATAAATCATTTGAATAATTCTTTAAAGATCTACATCTACTGATATTAAAGTTCATTATTTCCACTTGTAGCTAAAACATAACCGTAAGACTGTAAACTCAATGTTAAACGCAGGAATCTCGTCTCAAGAATATTGTTATACACGTCAGCAGTAGATCTTAAGCATACAAATGACGTCACCACCGCGGTATTTATTGATTGGCTTGTCAGTATTTTTGTAAATATTTCGACAAATCTGATACGATGAAATTAGCTGCCGTAGACGCATAGTAGGCCTATTATATACTACTGCGAATCAATTTACCAGTGGTACTGCGTGGAGGTTATGTTCAATGTAACCAGCAAATGCACTCGTTGCACTCTCATTTAGAAAGTACTCATACTGTTGCTCATCTTTGCAATAGTTTTGGCAAGCCCCTGATTTTCGGTTAGATCCAGAATCTATAAACAACATAATATACTGACATTTGAGGTCAAACACAATAGGTAAAACATGAAAGATAAGATGAATCTGTTAATTTGTTTTCAATTTTACGTGATATACATATTACTCATTTTATAACAGCTGATTCTGTTCCGTGCCGATATTGATGCAAATAATTTTGGAAGGAAAATCCAGTGTATGAATCATTCTCGGATGCAGTATCCAAGCCATACCATTATCACTCTAGGTTTTCTTAATTATATCACGTGGGAACAGTTTAAATAGAATATATATCAGATGACGGTTGAGATTTCCGAATTGGTTCTTTAATTATGTATTATCATAGGCGGCGGAAGATATTTCATATGGGGAAGAAAGAGAGAGCAGGGGGGAGGAGGTGGGGGAAAGCTTAAAATATGAAGGACCGTTTATCAAAGGACTATGGAAATCTAGAGGCAACATGAGATTTATTGGTTTAAATATGGTCTAAAACAGCACAATATTCCATTAAAATTGGTTAAAAATTTACTAATTTACAGCATTAACAAGTTTTAGCTTTTATTGTGCAATAATGTGTGACATCATTGGGGGAAAGGATCCTTCGTTACCTTTTGTAAAACATTTGTTTTTTCCCTTTGTCAATGTTGTCTGAAATATAGGTTGGGGTTGGTTTGGTTTGATGAAGTTAAACAAAGAAAGAAAGAAATCAGAAATCAGAAAGAAAGAAAGAAAGAAATCAGAAAGAAAGAAACCAGAGAGAAAGAAAGAAAACCAGACAGACAGACGGACAGATAGACAGACAGACAGATAGACAGACATAGAGACAGAAAGAAATACAGAAAGAAAGAAATAATCAAAAAGAAAGAAAGAAATAATAAGAAAGAAAGAAAGGAAGGAGGGAAGGTAAAAAGAAAGAAAGGAAGGAAGGACGGACGGACGGACGAAAACGAAGGTTTAAGCAGAAATATCTTATTTTAACTAGCATATCCCTGGTTTAGGTAATACCATCAGCATGATCCTCGCTACAAATCTGGCTCTTTCCAGAAATGCTGACAACAAGAGTGGATGTCGGCATCGCAAAGTAGCTGCCAGGCTCCGACATCACCTTCACACCGGTCGATGGAAAGTAATTGTCCAGAGACTCGTTAATCACAGTGCTAACCTGCAAAAAAAAAAGAAAAAAAAAGCACGGTCACATATAATAATACCATCAACTCACCTCTTAAACTAAATTTAAAATTGCTTTTTGAAAAACAGAAAACGTACTTTTTCGACTCATGAGCTAAATCAGCAGACACCTGTTGTGTTTAGGTAATTTAATATAGGTAGAACGGCTGAAAAGTATATTTTGCATCAAATTTGGTATATTTTAATTTCTTGATTTGTACAGATTTAATCGTACCTATTAGCAAAGGTGGTAAAGGTGCGATGAATATAAGCGATAGTCAAAGTATTTATACAACATATTGGATGGTCAAATTAAGAAAGGTGCTGTGATAATAAGTTTCAAACTCTTTCTGTATATTATACAAATTTTGAGTGTGTATATAAAATCAGTTATGTGTACAATTACATGCTGTCATGGAATATTGTTCTATTTGCGTATAATTACATATAAGAAACAGTTTTATATTTGAAACATGCAAAACAGTACCTCTTCAAAGTTAAGCTTTATTAAACCGATATCGGTCTCGCAAAACGCCGGAAGTCCTCCTCCAATGTCTAAAACGCTCATATCGAACCCGATGCTTTTTCCACAATCGAACACGTCTTTTGCAAGTTTGAAAGCATTCCTGTACGTTTCCACTTCAAAAACTCCAGAACCTAGATGAAAACTACAGACGAATGTATGTACAGGGGTAATTTATGTCATTGTACTGCACGACTCCCGATTAGTTCAGTGGTATAATGATTAGGCATATTGATTTTTTATGTTTGTTTGTTTGATGAGAGTTTAATGGCACCACAACAGCAAGGGTCAAATTGTGCCTGAGAGGTTAGATCATCCCAGAGGTAGGAAGGAGGGTAAACAGGGGGAGATTGAGAGAAAAAAAACCAGAAAGCTGGGATCGAGAGAGGAGGTGTATGGGTGAACAAATAATGTGGAAAGGGGGTGGGGAGGAGGACTAAATATGGTTGTAGAGGGAAGCATGATGAAGGAAGGAGATAATTTCATCCGGAGGTTTTTTTTTGGAAGAGCTTGGCTACCGAGTTGTGAGCAGCGAGGGAAGCTCTGGGATGGGTGTACAGGGGGCAAGCAAGGAGAATGTGATGGACTGTGAGGGTGCAATGGCAATTGTTGCAGAGGGGTGGGGAGCCAGTAAGGAGGTGGGAGTGAGTGAGGTGGGTGTGACCTATTCTAAGGCGGGTAATGTGGACGTTGTCGACTCGGGATAGGTTGTGAGTTGTGGGTTTGATCAGAATGGTGAGCTGGATGACATGGAGTTTGTTATCAATTTGGGAGTCCCATGAGGTTCGCCAGCGGCCACGAATAAGGGAAGTGACAAGCGGTTTGATGTCAGAAAGGGGATTGGGAAAAGGGGTAGGGAGAAGATTGAGGTCAAGCTTAGCAGCTGCATCAGCCCTGTTATTGCCAGGGATTTCAACATGGCTGGGTATCAGAAGAAAAGAATATGTTTCCTACGGAGGAGGATGGGAGGGAGGGGGGCCGAAAGAAGTTTACGGAGGATGAGGTGAGAAGTAGGGTTATCCCATTTAACATTGAGTAATGAAGTAAGGACAGCCTTGGAGTCAGAGAAAAAGGCTGAGCGGAAAATATTCAATAAAGTTGAGGGCGAGGAGGATGGCCTTGGCCTCGGACGAGAAGATGGATCAGTAGTCGGGTAGCCTGCTACTGAGGGTGATGTCTTGGATGACGGTAGCAGCAGCTGTCTTGTCGCCTTCCTTGGAGCCATCAGTATAGATGGATGTACAGTTTGAGAGTTGGTCTTTGATTTGGTTGTGGAGGTTAATGAAGAGCTTAGGGTGGGTTTGGGTTTTGTGATGAGTGGAGAGGTCCAGGTGGATAGTAGGGAGGCGGTGTCCCAGGGATGAAAAGTGGGCCAGAAGAAAGTGCTGAGAGTGGTGGGATTGATGCCGAGATGGAGGTCTGATTTGATGCGTAAGCTGAAGGGAGGAGATAGGGTTTTAGTCCAATCAAAGAGGGTGGAGAAATTGGGGTATCTAATGAGGTTGTAAACAGGGTTCTGGGTATTGGTGGGGGCTCTAAAGCATAGGAGAGGCTAAGCTTTCTACACCTTAGCAGGAGAGGGGATTCGTTGACTTCAACATAAAGGCTTGTGATTGGGGAGGTCCCGTAGGCACCCAGACAAAGCCTGGGGGCTTCATTTTGGATAGTGTTGATGTGATTGAGGTAAGAATTGTGAGCGACAAAGTAGACAATATTGCCGTAGTCAAGCTTGGCACGAATGGTGAGCCTGAAGATTTTGAGGAGAGCATTACCGTTCGCACCCCAAGTGGTATTGGAGAGAAGGCGGAGAATGTTGAGGGAGTTGTTGCAATTCTTTTTCAGGTTGGTGATGTGTTGTTTGTAGGAGAGCTTGTGGTCTAGAGTTAAACTCAGGAACTTCGTGTGGTCAACTTTAGGGATGCGATTGCCATTAAGCGCGAAGTTTGGGTTGGGGTGGAGGTTTTTGAAATGACAGAAGTGCATGCAAACTGTTTTGTCTTTAAAGAATTTAAAACCGTTGTTGTTGCAACAGGCTTGCAGCCGGTTGAGGTTGAGTTCAAGCCTATTTTCGACAAGAAGAAAGCTTGGGGAGGAGTAGAAGATGGTAAAATCCTCCACGTAGAGGGCACGTTTGATGTTGGGGCCAAGGTTGTCCGCTATGTCGTTAATGCTCAGGTTGAAGAGAGTGGGAGAGAGAATGCTGCCTTGGGGGACGCCCTCTTATTGGGGATAGGGGTTGGAGAGGGTGTGGCCAATACGAGCTTGGACCTGCCTGGGTGAGAGGAAGTTTTGAATAAAGATGGGGAGGTGGCCCCTAAGGCCGATGGTGTGAAGTTTGCGGATGATGCCGTATTTCCAAGTAGTGTCAAAAGCTTTCTCCAGGTCAAAAAAGTTGGCAATGAGGTATTCCTTTTTTGCAAAGGACTTCCGGATAGTGGTGTCGAGTGTAATTAACTGGTCCAGGGTATTGTGACGCTTCCGGAAACCGCTTTGGTGAGGGGAGAGGATTCTATTAGTTTCAAGGAACCAGTTTAGTCTCTGGTTAATGATCCTTTCCATAATTTTACAGAGACAGCAGGTGAGGGCAATAAGGTGGTAGCTGGAGGGGTCATCGGTACTGTCCTTTCCCGGTTTGGGTACGGGGGTGACGATAGGTGTCCTCCAGATAGGGGGAAAGGAGTGTGAGTACCAGATGTGGTTGAGGATGGTGAGTAGGGTAGTAGTGGCCTTGTTAGGGAGGTTTTCAGGAATTGGTAAGGAATGTTATCTGGGCCCCTGGAGGTGCAGCCAGCGTCATGGATGGCTTGATTTAATTCAGAAAGGGTGAGAGGGGTGTTATAGCTCTCGGTGTTGTTGGAGGGAAAGGTGATACTCTGGGTTTCATTGTGACTTTTTTTGGTTTTGAAAGTATTGGGTAGTTGGCCGAGGACGAGATGTTGCTGAAAGAGGCAGCGAGGTGGTTAAGGATGTCCTTTTTTGTGGTGAAAACGTTACCATTCCAGGAGAGATGGGAGATGGGAGGCTTGCTCACCCTGCCATGAAGCTGTTAACCATTCTCCAAATCTTCTTAGTGGGTGTGTTGGTTATGAGAGAAGAGATGAAGTTGTTCCAAGTGTTGGTTTTACTGTCCTTGATTGTGCGTCTGGCTCGGCTGATGCAAAAGAGGTTGAGGTTGTGGGTGATTGGGCTAGTTTTCAAGTTCCTGAGGGCCCTTTTCTTGTTCTTGATGGCGCTTTTGCAGTCATCAGTGAACCAAAGGTTGGGGTGCTTAGGGGTTTAGAGGTTTCGGGAATAGAGCAGGTGGCGATGTTGATAAGGATGCTACTGAAAATTGACATGGGATCATCACCCTCAAGAAGATGGGAGGAGAGGTGTGAGTCGCAGAGGGTTTCAAAAAGGGGCCAGTTGGCCTTCTCGAAGTTCCAATTGGGGGTGTGGTCGGTTGGGGGTTTGAAGGTTGGGTGGTCACTAACACAGAGATTAGCAGTGACCTTCCAATTAAAATCAAGGAGGAGGTTAGGGGAACAGATAGACAGGTCAATACAGGTAAGGGAGCCTGTGGCAGAATGGAGGTAGGTCGGGGAGTTAGTGTTGAGCAAGGACAGGCTGTGCTGTCGAAGAGTGTTTTCGACGAGCTTGCCTCTGGGGGTAATGGTGTTGGAGCCCCACAGGAGGTTGTGGGCGTTGAAGTTACCAAGAAGGATGAAGGGGGTGGGAAGCTGAGAGATGAGGTTGTTAAGGCTGGTTGGTTGAAGGTTGGCGTTGGGGAGTGGAGATAGATATTGTAAAGAGTGATGGTTTTGGGGAGGGACATAGATATACAGATGACCTGAAGGTCGGTGTTCACATGAACTGGGCCCTGTCAGTATCCACTTGAAGTTTATGTTAGCAAGTGAAAGTTATTGAGAGAGTAATGGTCAGTGGTTTTTAAGAAGGTTTTTTTGTAGGCAGAAGATGACTGGGTTGAAGGTGGTGGCCAGTGGGCCGACTTCTTCCGAAATAGCCTTAAGGCTTCTGATGTCCCATTGTATAATGTTGTGGGTATTATTGTAATTGTTTGTGGTGCACGCCATAAGGAGGCAGGGGTTTATCTAGAGGAAGATCTGTTGGGTCTGAGTTGGCTTGTTTTTTCTTTGGATCTGTTTCCTTGCGAGCGATTGTTTTTGAAAGTTAGACGAGAAGTATGATTGATGTGTTCGGTAATCGAACAATCCATATTCTCTTCAGTGTCATACATGTGGGTTTGGGTGGTGGGCTGTTTGTTGATTGGTTGTTTGTTGATTGGTTGTTTGTTGGGTTGTTGTTTATTGGTTGGTTTGTTGATTGTTAGCCTGGTTGGTTTAGTTTGATGTATGATGGCATTAGAGGTATTGGTGTAGGGGACGGCTGGGGCTTTAGAGAAGGAAGATAGGTTGAGGAGAGAAGTGGTGGTAGAGGTGCTTTGGGTACTGAGTGTGGCTGGGTTGTTGGCAATGGTGATGGGCTTAGGACTAAGTAAGAAGAGCCAGGTAAGGTCGGTTTGGGCATGCGAATTAGTTTTAGTTGTGTTAGAAAATAGGGAGGGGGGGGGTATTGGTATTAGAAGAGACTACGCTCGAGTAGGAAGGTTTGGTGTGGAGGGAAGCGAGGAATTGTTTCCTGGCCTCTGAATAAGTTATGTTGGGGTTAAAGGTTTTAAGTTTAGTCATTTGTTTTTCCTGAGGCCAGGTGGGGCAGTCTTTGGAGAAGGAGGAATGGTTGGCTGGGTGATTACCGTCGCAATTTGTGCAGAGTGGGGCATTGGTGCAGGAGGTATTGTCATGGTCTGGCTATCCGCAGTTACCACAGCGCGCTTGGCTGCGGCAGGAGTTTTTCCCATGGCCATATTTCTGGCAATTATGACAACGAAGAGGGTTGGGAATGTAAGGGGCGACTGGGATTCTCAGGTAGCCGGCAATGATGTGGGAGGGGAGAGTTGGTGAGGCGAAAGTAAGGAAAATGGTATTGGTGGGTGTTTTGGCTCCGTCTTTCTTGAGAACGGAACGACGGGCTTCAGTGACGTGTTGGCTACTTAGTTCCTTTACGAGGTCATCATCGGTCAAGTAAGCTAAGTCTCTGGTTCTTATGACACCTTTGCTGGAGTTCAGGGAACGGTGGAGGGTGACTGTAATGTCAATACCAGTGTTTGCTAGGATTTTGGTGGAGAAAAGGGTGGTGGCTTGAGTGTCCCTGGTGCAGTGCACCAGGAGATTGCCGGATCTGAGGGTAGATACCTTGGGGATGGTGCCGACAAGACCGTAGAGCGCTTTGTGTATGAGGAAAGGGGAAACATTTTTCAATCTTTTTTTGTTTGTTGGTGGCATGTATGATTATAATTTTGAAGATTGGGGCTGAAGAATGGAGTAGAAGGTGGGTCACGGGGAGGGAAGGGAGGGTCAAGGCACAAGCGTTTTGTCATGATGAAGAAAAAAAAACCAAGGGCCGAGAGACCCTAGGCAACGAGAAACAAAATCGCGGAACCACTATAGCAGGAACACCGTATAGTATCGAAAAGGGCGTGAAGGTTTGGACAAAATGGGAGGGAAAAAACAAAAGAAACGATCTTACCGAAAGCAGACGCCCATTCACAGAATGAGAATCTCGGAAAGGAAGAATGAAAGAAAATTTAAGGTGAAAAGTGGAAGTTAAACGTAGAACGAAATGAAAAGTTTTAGAGAAGAGATACGGAAGTCACGTTGCTCTTAATGCACGCCTAGACAACATCTTCTATGAAAGAGAAGTTTCGAAGAAACAAAATGGGAAAAACAACTTTAATATTTTCCGTTAGAATATATTAAAGTCTCGTGTGTGAAGAAACGACTGATGTGGAAAGTCTATGGTTGGCGCCTTCAGTCCCACTTTCTTACCAATTGTTAATGTATTTTTATAAAAGTAATTTAACCTCTTACTAACGCTTTTTCTTCAAACTTTCTTCAGGTGGTAATATTATCATTATACCTAACTAGATTCTGTTTTACTACTTTCTAGACATATTCAATCGTTTGAAAGAGACTTAATCTCAGAAGAAGTATAATATAGAATACATAAAGACTTTTATGAATGTGAGGGTGTTATGTCATAATTAGTCTGATATTATTCGTTTTAACACAAATAAGACGTAAGTCCAACGGAATAACATTTTAGAATCCTTCCTTCAGCATTTTGTAGTCTCTCTCATATACGATGAACTTGATTGACCACTCAACCAATCCTTTCAATGATAACCTTACAAGCTTGTAAACATTTCATATGTTATTAAAAAAAAAAATCATTTCCAATCAAATCCAGTTTAAATAGTTGTGAAAGGAGCCGGATTTGACCAAACTTGAAATAAAACTTTGCTACAAGTCGACTTTTCATTTTATTTCAAGAAGTTCAGTCTGGCAGCCAGGAAATTGTCAGATATATACGTACGCTGTAGGACTTAAAAAAACAAAAATTCCCTAAAATTAAAATTAGATTGGAATACGATCGTACGATTGAGCCAGACAGATTAAGACATATGAACACAGTTCAAAAACATAAACTATTGGCAATAATTAAGCATTCATATAATAGGAAAAAATAAGCTCTTGACATGCCCTTTACCAACCTCTCCCTGTAACACACCTTCCCTTTACCCCCACACCACCTCACCCTTTAGCTAGCTTTAACATGTTTGGGAATTCTTCCTGTCCGTTTCCATCTGATATACGTTTTTGAATCTGTTATGTATCTCTTGATACAGGCCTAATTTTTAGACCTGAAATTTTTAGGATACTTATACCCAGGACTTATACAGTTATAAATCATCGATCAACCCTGTCAAAGGGCTAAATTGCCACGGTGCCTTCATTGCGCTGATTATGTCTCACTCTTAGATTTGTATGCTTTCCGTGATGAAAACTGGCTGATCATTTTTTTACCATAATTGTAAGTTTCATAACCTTTTAAGCAAATGCTCAAAAAGTTTGTCAAGTGCATATGTTTTTGGTCAAGTCGAAAATACTCTATTTAATTTTTGTGTATGGATAGGGAAAAGTTATTTATGATTCACAACTATCACAACTGGTGTTTCGCTATATATTTTGTAATTACAGTTTTTCTTGAAGAAAGTTGGTCAACTGTAAACCCCACTCTTCAATAATCTGATAATCCACAAGAAAGTGATGACTCCTTACTTCAATATCAAACAGAGAAGATAATTCTTACTTACTTTGCTCCAACAACGTTCAAGTTTAATTCTTTTGCAAGTTCAAGTAGCTGACGTATCTTTTTAGGATGGCAACCAAACTTTGGCCTTGAGCTACAACGATGTATTTTTCCACAATGAACTGGAGATACCCGAAGCAGCAACCTTGAAATGTAACAATACAAGTTATGCTGAAGTGGTTCTTCCTGCTTATATGTTCACTACTTATATCACCTATTATCACCACATTGTTTTTAAAAAAAAGGGCAAAAAAATGCAGATACAAGATATATACCAACAATATAAAGACATATCTCAATAAATAGCATTACTTCCTTTGTTTGGCAAGTTTATCTGAATATTGGGAAATCTGCAAAGAGCGTGAGAGTGGTGTCTGAACAGGAAGATGCCAGGTCCCTGCTCAGATAGACTATAGGGATTTAACAACTCCATGGATAAACTATTGTACCGGGGAACCTGTGTCTTTGACATTTTACAAGTGGTGCAGAGTTGGGGTGGGGGTGGGGGCTGAGCCCTTAAGTTAAATTGTGATATTTGAAGTACGCTTAGGTCGTTTTTGAAATTATAGTGTTTAACGAAAGAATTGCACACACTGAGGCCCTTCATTCATCGGTGGATGAGGAGGCAAACATTGCTGTATGTCGATAACTTTGAAGATTACAGATCGAGACCCCACCCCCTTCTTCCCCCAACTAAAGATTTAGCTCTATACCGCTGGATTTGAAACATATGCTTAACAAGATTGTATTACGCTGGTGAAGGCAAACAATTGAAAATGAACCATCATAATATTGCAAGGAGTCATATTATTGTGCGGGCTGATTTTAAATCAAATTTAGTATAAATTGTCAACATATATCATTGTGCTGACGTCCTTTTTGGCTCCTCGAAACTGCCACGTTGCGTATAATGTATCTATAGATAGTGAGTGTGACCTAATTTCATAAGCAAATTCAGTTGCTGTTGTTTTTGTTTTTTTGGGGTGTTTGCTCTAACTTCGCAACATATTGTTTGCTTGAGGCATGCATGAGTTGTCACTTAAAGGAACTCCCTGGTCGACCAATTCACGTCACAGGATGGTTGTTGTCGCGGTCCCAACTACAAACTACAAAAGACACGGTGGCGCTGTTGAGATACTGCTCGTTTGGTGCGTCTTGTAGAACGAATGACGAAACAATTATCCCCTCCAATAAGGGCCGAAACAGGAGGCTAAATCACCCAGTCTGTCGACATCACAAGCTGGCTACCTGTCAGTAACTCCAGGACTCACAAAAAGAATATAATCTGAACATCACCGTCACAGCGGTCAAAGCACCATTGCAAAAACGCCTAAAACAAGTGGCGAAAAATAACTGTTGTATTTCGAGAATAATGGTTACCTTCGCAGAGCACGAAATCGCCGTATAACCATACCAACTGCACAAAGTAAATGACAAAATTAAATAGAACAAAATAAAGGCGCTAAACTAAAATTTCATCACAAGCTTCCAGGTAAACAAACCAAATTCGGTCCTAACAGTTGTCATAGCGTGAATGCTGGAATGATAACGAAGGGAATTGATAGGCAGATACGTGGGTGAAACATGAAAAACGGTACAGATTTACAATGACAAGCAAACAGCAAACATATAAACATAGTCTACAAAGGGTATGATATCGTACCTCACTGATGGGTAGATCTTCTTTATCTTGTGAAGTTCTGACTCGCTATCAAAGTTCGTCAGAGTTATCCCGACGGACCTTGCATATGCAAGAGACGAAATCTGTTTTCGCGGGTGGGCATACAAGATGCGTGAGGGTTCGGCACCTGTGCGCAGAACTGCATCAATTTCACCCTACAAGAAACGCAAATATATTGAGGTCTGATTGATACATTTTGTGTCAAAAGGGTGACACCATATAAAATATTCTATTAGTCGCCAAAAACATGTAAAAATAAACAATTTAATAACTGAAAATGGTTAAAAATCATTTAAGTCGGCCAAGTGCATGATCGCGTCTCTCCATATTAAATAGTAATATTTACACCCCTGGGTCTAAAAATGGCGGATCTTGATGGGCAACGGGACGTTAGTTCTATAATTGTTAAAAATTCACTACTTATGATCTCATGATTATATCATTAAAGGTTTACCACATTTCCGTTTTCAGAAGCTCAAAACTAATTTATTGTTCGACTGTTGGTCAACTCCCCATGATATTCTCCACCCGTTGCCCTAGGATGTCATGTTGTAGACTTTGAAAGGCAATTTTGCCATACAAACAATGCAAAGATTTTGTTGGCATACTCGCCCCATCTCTTGCCCTTATACTTTCTTACCTTACTCGAGCATTCAAACCCCACTCGTAGCGCATTTAACAGTTGTAGAATCTTTTCATCCGGATTAGCTTTCACTGCGTAGTAAGGTGTAACGCGTGGAGATGCCTTTACGTGTCGTCTGAATGCGTGAACCAAATAACCCACATTTACCACAAAAAAGGAATCATCAAAACTCTAAGAGGAAGGAAATAAACGTAATAATATTAATAACAATAATACTAATAATAATGATAATGATAATGATAATAATAATAATAATAATAATAATAATAATAATAATAATAATAATAATAATAATAATAATAATAATAATAATAATAATAATAATAAATAATAATAATAATAATAATAATAATAATAATAATAATAATAATAATAATAATAATAATAATAATAATAATAATAATAATGATAATAATACAAATAATAACAACAACAGCAATAACAATACAACTACTACTACTACTACTACTACCACTACTACTACTACTACTGCTACTACCACCACTACTACTACTACTACTACTACTACTACTGCTACTACTGCTACTACTGCTACTACTACTACTGCTACTACTACTACTACTACTACTACTACTACTACTACTACTACTACTACTACTAATAATAATAATAATAATACTAATTTTCCCAAAAAAATTGCGAATTTGAAGCTTTAAAAAGGGTAAAGCATGAAGGAGTGATTCTAAGTTGTGGGAAGATATTGCCGCGTCAGCGGCAATCCGAGCGCGAAGCGCACACGTTCGGCGAGGGATTCAGGGGCTCGCTAAAGAGCCCCTGGTGGGGTCTAGGGGCAAAACCCCGGTGGGAGTCCAGGCGGCTAAGCTCCCGGAAGTTTCAGGAATATTTAATATTTTACGGTGTAAATTAGCCGCAAAATGATTCTAAAATGCTTAATGTTCAAACATATTTTACAAGTGTGGGATGTAAAACCCCGGTGGGGGTCCAGGGGGTGAAGCCCCTGGAAGTTCCAGGAATATTTAATATCTTAGGGTTTAAATTGGTCGCAAAATGATTCAAAACATGCTTAATGTTCAAACACATTTTACTCTTAATTTGTCAAAAAGTGTGGGATGTATACCCCCCCCCCTCCGTTTTGATCTACCCCCATGGTGGCTGAGGTGTGCGTTTTTTTATATGATAATTATTGAAAGACTAAACTCCTATATAACCGTAGATGTAAGTCCCTGCGTGAAAGGTGAGGATGTCCTACATTCTTCTGATTTCCCCTGCCCAAATATATATATATATATATATATATATATATATATATATATATATATATATATATATATATATATATATATATATATATATATATATATATATATATATATATATATATATATATATATATATATATATATATATATATATATATATATATATATATATATATAATATATCAAAGGTTTGTTGCTTACAACACCTCTTTTTTCTGGGAGGATTGCTATGATTTGATATAAAACCAAGTTCGGTCTATACTTAGCTTATGTTTACGTTTAGCTAGCTCTGCGATATGCCGTGATTAACAAGCCGAATGTACGTACTTAATGACAATCGCGCATACTTGCAATTGGGTAAAGAGAAACACTAAAGTAATAGCACATCTATTCTAAGTCTATGCATAAACGTAATTTTAACCATTGATGTTTACTCTACCAGTTCGCCTAACATGATTTTGATCAATTCACACTAAAATATATAGTTACAAAATTGTTATTGCTCAGGAAACATTATATGCAAGGAAGCGTATGAAACTATTGCATTTAAAAAAAAAAATTGGACCGGAAAAGGGGGTGGTTATCCAGCATAGTCACCCCCTTCCTCTCCCATCCCATCCTCCTCTGGATCCGCACATGCCTTTAGTAATCAACACAAAATCAAAATCAAAATCAGTTCACAAATATGATTTCGTGACTATTCACTTTTCAAACTAAAAAATCTCTTTCCATCATCCTCATTCGAACTCCCTAGTAAAGAAATGTACTCTTGGACTGGTAGAAGACACGCCTACTCAAAGAAAATCAACAGTCAGTGTAATGCATGCACAATGAATATCCAAATGGAAGAATTTGCGTCGTGAAATAGATCACGCACTTATCAGGTGTCTGGGAAAATTGGTAGAAGATCAGGTTTCTTTTGTTCACAATAGCCTACTTGCGTTTGCCTTTAAAACAATACATAAATTAGTAATGACCGTGAGAATCAAAATAGGTGATGAAACACTGATTTTCTACTGGTTAAAGCCGAAATATGCTCTGCTATATACTCAACTCATGTCAACAAAATTTCAACAACAACAAAAAATCTCTCTAAGCAAATCTTTGATATCAAATTTAATCTATTTGTTGGCAATAATTTAAATAAATTGTTTGATTGTATAAATTTTGAAGTTTTGTGCATCTATGAGGCTTACTTTTACTCACAAAGATAGACAATTTTGTAAAGGTTAATTCTCATAAAGATATTTGACAGAAAAAATCCCAACTATCTAACCTAAGAAAGTTCCCACAATGAAGCAACTTTAAGCATCCAAAAACAATGAAGTATTCGTGAAGACAAGAACAGCACGTAGCATTTATGACCTTTTCGTAAGCAAAAAAAACAATTCCTTACAATTCCTTTGGATACAAAGACGATACTGCCTTATGTCAATCATTGCAGAAAACGAATTCCCTCTATTTACGAGAACATTGGTTGGCAAAAGAAAGAATGGATTAACCTTAAGCTATCAACAACAACAATAGAATCATCATAGCTTGACAGACAACGCTCTTTTTATTGTATCTCTTCCAGGTTAAGCAATTCTGGGAAATCTATATTTTTCAAACAAAAAACTCCGTGAGGAGGCGAAGAAAGCAACAAGAACCTTTCTAAACAAAAAGGGGAAAACTGCGTCATTCAACTCGTCAGTAATGTCCTTCAACAACGAAAGGACGGCTATTCGAATAAGATCATGGCAATTCCTTCCAAAACGAGCAATTGTGAAGAAGAATCTGCTAAACCGAAGCAGATAACAATATTGTCAAAGAAGCGACTGTAATTAATACAGCATCCACGGTTACTCTAGCTCGACAACCATGCAACTGACCAATTTGGGGAAAAATCCAAACAGACATTTAAAAAAAAAAACTTTGCTACTTGGAACGGAAGAAAGGGAAAGGAAAAAAACCTTTTCGCCTTTTCGAGTGCATACGCTCGATCAAACCTTTGAAAGACCCTTTTATCGGAAATTTACGCTTGTTGAGTATCTCCTGAACTACTGGTCCTGTACCATGATGATTGTTCACATTCCACCAGAATCTTGACTTTACCCCGTTTTGGTTACTAAACTGGAACAATAACTTAAAATGACCAACATTGAGTCTAACCTTTAAAATCTAAAAAAGGGCTAAATTCAACTGGGTGTCAGTCAACTTATCACAAGAGGCTATACCCTTATTTTCTTCCACGACTTATAATCATTTGAGTTGACCTTTTTACATTTAATAATACAAAACACTTGGTTATTATCTATAGTGTCAGGATTTAATCCATTCTCGTCTACTATTTCTATTTCCCGAAAAGTAGTATAGGTGGCCCTCTTAGGACGGGATCTAAACAGTACAAGTCCAATCTGCCCGGGGTAAACTCAGCCCCCCATAGCGGAAGGGGTCTGATTGGACTTGTACCGTTTGGATCCCCCATCCTAAGAGGGCCACCTATCGGGGTGGGGAGGGCCGCGGTGCGACCCAAACATGTTTGGGCTATATTTGATATGCAGCCCACTCACCCCCTACACAATTTTTTTTCTTAATTAAAATTTTAATGTGCAAACAATTTTGATCATAATAAGGGGTAGAAAGGCAGGACTGGGATAGATGTTCCCAGAAGGCCTTCGTCAAATAGTCAGTAAGTTTGGTGATACATGTCTCAGTATGCTCACATACTGCATCTAACCATCTTAGCAATAGAAGCAATTTGTGGTGTATTCGGTTTTTGTTCATTGCACCCGCCCCACAATTCTAAGTCGATTTTTCTATTAAATAAGAACTAATGCATTTGACCTGATCAGAATTGTATCGAGTTAATATACTTTTGTTATCTACATCAAAAAGGTAATTAAGTTCAGCAAACGCGTCTTTAGATCTTGGGCTAGAAGTTCCTTTTGTCCCTTAGACCAATTTTTCAACAATTTCAAGTGTTGATTAAGTGCCCTTAGCTTGTCTTCGATCATCCAGCTCATTTCTGGAGTGTAAGCTACGCTTAATTTCCCCTCCGTATACATTGTACACGCCGATGTGACGCAATCGATACCCATAGAGTGGGATGGTAGCTAATTGTGGACTTTATAACCTTTGGGCATGAAATCTGGGGCGTCTCCGACATCAGACTCTATAGATCTTTTCATATCGGAATCGGCAATTTCCGGAAATCTCATTTAAATAATGTCACATGGCCGAAATTCACGTGACCATAATGGACCAATCAAATTCCGGGGAATCCTGATCGTCTGCACAATATACTAGCGTATAGGGTCAAGCCCATTAAAAATACAAATTTACACAATAATCAACAGAATATAGGGACGATACTATTTTCACATTTTATGCAGTGAGGTCAATGGCACAATTTCATACTATTAGGCTCTCCGCACTGATCAGCAACGTTTTCAAATTTGAACGATTTTTGCCAACTATCGTCGCATTTTTGTGTTTTAAATGTGCACAAATATTTTTAATCTTTCGCAAATGTTGACGGAATGTGAACCCCAACGAACATACAATGTTCCGTTAACAGAACACAATATTTTAAGGTGCACATTAGGCCTAGGGCCTACAACTACGTGCATTGAACGTAACGTTAGTGTTATAAACGTACCTGAGGCCAACTTTTAACTTGAAATCTTACTTGGTTATCGCGTATTTCTTAATTGAGACAGTCTGAATGGAAGACAGTACGGATCCGCTTGGTATATGACAAAAAAAAAAAACATCCCCTTAAAAAAAAAAAAAATCTAGGCAGAGCAATTAAAACTTTGACGTAAATTTAAGTACTTTACGTGTGGATAATGAAGGTAATACGCGCGCGAATTGTTGTTTACAATTTTCCCTGCAGCTGATTGGTTGGTTAATAAAAACGAAAATACCCCGGCGTTTTATTAATTAAAGTACCCTGACGTTTCACGTTCGGTTAAACTCGGTTTGAAAAGGTCTATAAAAATACACATAACATTTTTTTATACTCACACAGCAAATTCATTCAAACCACTTTTTTGAAAAACCGCTTCGTTTTCAATTAACACAGCAAATTTAATCAAATACCTTTTTTACTTTTTTTAAGAAAAAAACAAATTTATTTTCAACTCCTACAGCATTTTTTATTAAATCTTGAAAAAATATATAAAAATCAAACTTATTCAAGTGTCAAATGTTCTTAATTTTTTACAAATAACATATTTAGTAAGTTTGAATATCTGTTCAATTAGAGTCCTTGTTTCGGGATTTGTTTTATAACCATATTAAAATCTGCTTCACTGAGGGTTCTGATCTTGTATACAATTCTTCTGGAATCTCAATGGGTCGACCTATTATCTGTTCTCTTAAATTTTATATCAAAAGAAGTTCTAATTCTTCGTGAGGAGTTGTTATCTTTGGATCACCTGACCATTTGGAAGAGACATCCGTGGCAGTGCGGTAAAGCTTCAGCTTTCTAATCTAGCGTCCCGGGTTCGATTCCAGGTAGGTATCCAACCAGTGCTCCACGACTGGTTAATAAAACGGCCGTGGGTGTCTTGACGTAAATACTCGAATGGATGTCTGTTGGGACGTTATAAACCTTGGTAAACCAACCAAACCAACTACCTTTAGAGTTTCTCCTAATTAATCTTGGTCTATATATCGGCGGGTGTACACTGTGATTCGTTAACAGCGCTCTCACTTGTATTTACTAACAACTGATCGACACTCGAGACTGTATCAGCTGTGTCACATTAGCACATGCAGACTCTTGTGTTAACTCCGTGTTCTCCACGGGAAAATTCTCGTCTGGAGAACATCTTTACTAAGTCCCTCTTTAAATATTTCTGATATTTCAACTGTTCAATGCCTTGCTGCTTGGCATAAGCCCTAGTAACTGGCCTACAATCATTTGGCTGTCTTGGCAAAAATAACTCGTTACCTTGTAAATTGACATCATCTGTTTGTACTGATACACTGAACGAAATTGGCTTAACAATATTAAATTCTGTATCATTTGACCTTGAAGCTTTAGATAAACAATCGGCTAATGCTAAGCTTAAACCCTTCATGTTCTTCACATTAAACATATAGTCTGAAAACTTGAACACCATCTTTGTTACTCTATTTGTACATGGCTCGTTCCTTAAAGTCAATATCTGGACTAATTATATTCCTCTCAATAAGTACTCAAAAGTATGTATGTTTATCATTAACCCAAACAATTCCAACACTGTAACACTGAAGTTAATACAGACTGAGGGCAAAACTTTGAAATAGTAGGAAATTAGTTGTTCTTTAACATCTATGTTTTGAGTTAAATAAGAACCTGTAGCTTGCCTAGAGGTGTCACTGTAAATGTAAACCTGCCTTCCTTTTGGGGCATGTGCAGAACAGCTGGACTAACCAACAGCTCCTTGACCATTTCAAACGCCTGTTCATGTTCTGAGGAACAAACAAAATGTTTGTAGCGAGCTAGTGTATAGGCTTCGTAACTCTTTGTGTCCCTGTGGGGAAATGTGATACATAGTTAATGGTACCCACTAATTTCCTGACTGATTTGGGGTTATGAGGCTTAGCCATATTCCTGATAGCTTCACATCTCTTTGCTTGTGGACTAACACACACGTTGTTTTGCTCATTCACAAAAATCCAGTGACCCATATAATTAACCTTCTGTCTATATAAGTAACAATTCTGTGGACTAATTTTCAATCCGTTCCAAGCTAAAACTTGTAGAAGTAATTGTAAATGCATCTTATCCCTTTTACTTTTACTAAAGACAATGATATCGTGATGTGTAATACAAAACTTTCTGGCATTTGGTAACTCTAACAGTATGCTATCAATCTTTGATTCAAATGTTCTTGGTAAAACATTCAAACCTTGTAGTATGCTGTGCCAACAGAAGATATTGAATTGCTCGCAATCCGGACCCGCCCTCGTTATCTACCAAGTGACACATCAAACATTACTATTGTAAATGTGTACACCAGACCATCATCAAACTTTACAACAGCTGATAATGAATTGAAAACGCTTCTTACTAATCTACAAAGAGAAAATCCCAGGACCTAGTTCATTATTGTTGGTGACATAAACAGGCAAAGAGTCAGATTTCTTGAAACAATGTCCTTCAAAAATGAAGTAGATTTTGTCACCTTCCCCAATGCAAATTCAACTCTGGATGCTGTATATGCTAAAGGTGATTATTACGTAACAAAGAAGACAGCCCCATCTCCACGTCTGATCATAACAGTATATTACTAATGCCAAAATACAACGAAAAGCACCGTAAATTTGAACCTAGAAAAAGAAAAACGGAAAAAGATTTAACAGACCAAAATATATTGAAAATGCAGGAATGTCTTAAGACCACCGACTGGAATATGTTTAAAGAATCATCGGACAGTCTTGACGAGTTTACAAAAATTACTTCATGCTACATCGAGTTTGTTAGTAAACAGTGAAAACCACTCCAAAAGTCAGCACCCGTGATAATGACAAAACGCATTCCACCGGATAGCACCGGATAGCAGAATTACCCAACTGGAAAAAGACAGACAAAAGGCGATAGAGGAAGGGAATAAAGGCTTGAGAAACAAGATTCAGAGGACAATAAATAAATGCGTACGAGATGTGAGGAGTGAAACCTTTGGTCACATAAAGGCTAATTCAAATTCTTTTTGGAGTTTGATTAAATCTGTTAGAAACCCAGATGAAAACAATAAAGTTTGTATTGATGAAATTCTTGGGGATGAACTAAACACACATTTTGGTCGTTTTAATCAATCCCGTAACAAAGACATTGACTTTTCCTTGCCAGACTACACCGGAGATGCATGCATTATTGGGTTAAATGTAGAATCTGTATGTAATCAGTTTAAAAGGGTCAAAAAGGGTGTTGTCTGCGGATCTGATAAACTTTCTTGGTGGGTCCTTAAGTTTCTAACTGACGATTTAGCCCCTTTATACACATACATTTTTGAGGAAACTATTTCCAGAGTCAAATACCACTGCTGTGGAAAAATGCCATAACAGCCCCTATTCCCAAAATTAAGACACCTCAAACTGCAAATGATTATAGGCCGATAGATTTAGCAAGTATTGCTTTTAACAGCCTTCCGAAAGTTATATTGCCGCGTTTGATGGAGAGAGTTGAAGAAGTAGGTGATGCGTATCAGTTTGCCTATAAAAAGGGCGTTTCATGTGTAGATGCTATTCTGGTTCTGGTTAAGGATATTGTTACTCATTTGAATTTCAAGGAAACCACTATATCAAAGGTTCTTTTCCTTAATTTCTCAAGTGCGTTTAACATGGTGTAGCCAAACTATCTACTCAAGGACTTAATTAAATTTGTAAAAGATCCGTGGCTTATCCATCTGATAGCTTAATTTCTTGAAGGGTGGACCCGACAAATACAATTAGACAAAGGATTATCAGAAAAAGCTAAAATAGATGTGGGTGTACCTCAGGGAGACCCTCTCTCTCTGCAATACTTTTCACTATATACACAGATGAAATCTGGTCGGGAGAGAACATTTGTGTGACTAAGTATGCTGATGATACTGCCATATTATGCAAAATTGCCAAGAAAATCTGTAATTGGGGACCAAATGGAGTATCAAAACTTTGTCAATGATGTCGTATCTAATTGTGATGATAACAACTTGTTGCTGAACCCAAAGAAATCAAAGGAAATGTGTTTTGTAAACAAAAACGTAAAACACACGGACCTTTTACAGTGTAAGTCTGAAAGCATAATTATCAACGGATCTGAGGTTGCCAATTGTACGAAAACTGATTACCTTGGTGTTTGTATAGATGACAAACTGTCTTTTACCCCGCACATATCAAAAATGCTAAGTAAAGTTTACTGTATTGTGTCAAGCTTATCGTATATTTTGTCTTTTTGTAATTTTAATGCCAGAATGAATCTTTTTAAATCCGTAATTATATCCCAGCTCCTTTATGCCGTACCAGTTTGGTATCATCTCTTACTAAATAAAGACAAAGACAGAATTAAGAAATTTTTAAGATATACGTCAAAGATTTTTGATTTGGACTATTTTATTCTTATTTGTATTCTCAACGACAGAGCCAAATTAGATTTTAGTGCAATAGCAAGAAAAATAAATTCAACTGAAAGTCATCCATTACATAATGTTTTACAAAGCCTTCTTGCCAAAACTAATAGAAATGTTCGCAATCCAAACATAGTGCCAAAATTCAGCATACAACTGTACAAACATTCTTTTATCTACCAGGCGGCTCTTTATATACAAAATGGACAGCTACGGTCACTTTTTTAATTCTTTTCTTTAATCCTTTATCTCATTTTACCAGCTTATGTCTTATATATATATATATATATATATATTATATATATATATATATATATATATATATATATTACATTATACTTATTGTTTTATCTATAGATTTATCATTTATATCATAACTATATTTTTTATGTAATTTTATTTTCTTTATTATATGTATGTTATTAAGTGTTAATCCTTTTTACAAATGTACATTTGCACTAGAAGCAATAAAACATAAAAAAAAAAAAAGGAAAAAAGTGTGTTTGTAATAATAATGTTTCCCACAGTGGTAAGAAGCAATGCCTCTGTACAGCTGTACTGCTGACGCAGACAACAAAATGCTGACTTTAGATCAACAACACTCAGAATTTGCGAACCCGAATTCCCTATTCTTTTTAGCTGTTCAGAGTGTCTTGGAATAATGGGAAGGGATGTTTTATCTGTTTGATGAAACTTCTATTCAAATATTTAAAGTCAGTAACAAGTCTTTTGTCTTGAGTATCCTTCTCTGGAATTAGTAACACTAAAAAAGGTGCAGGACTGATGGCACTCCTTCAGTATTCCCAATTTGACTAATTTTGTCAGTTCTTGATCGATAATTTGTTTGTCTCTTTCTCTTGTTGCATATGGTCTAATGTAAAACTGTGTGTCGTCATTCAATTCTATATCTACTTCAAAATCTGAATAACATGTTATTTCTCCATGAAAATGAAAATGCCTCTTTATTCTTATCTAATATACCATCAACATCACATCGTTTATTTTTATCTAGTACACTATTTTAAAGATCTACCTGCTGCCTTATTGCTTACTTTCCCGTCAATTTAACTAACGGGTCTTTTGATTGCAGGTGGGGATAAGTTTTGATATTGTATCTCTCAAAATCAGGCAAGCTATGAGAAAATTTCGCAGAACTGATGTGCATAGCACACTCGGTATCTGCTGGTCTTGAATGAACCACAGGCACCATACCTGACGTGCTAGCTGTAGCTAACGGTCTTAACCCTTTATCTACAACTGTAACATTGTTGGCTCTATTCACAACCGGAATGGTGATCGTACTGCCCTTTGCTTTGATTAACTAATTTGAGGCTGTCAGATTTCTCAACTTCCGTTGGGTCACAGTTTGAATGACAAATTCGGAATTTTTTACCAATTTGGGGAATTTTCCTCTAAGAATTATATGGCTACATTGTCCTGGTTGGATAACATATCAACGAATGGAAGAAAAAATTATTCATTTGTCTTTCAACTTGACTATTTGTGACTCAAAATCTAAGTTTTCTCCCACACCTGCCAAAACATCTTTTCCCAAGTTAATTCTACACCTATCAGCGATTTGACTGAGCATTCAAACATATCTTGAGATTTTGTATATAAACATCGAAACATATTTTTTCGTGTGACACCAAGGTACCACCATCATCCACCTTAAAGATAAATCGAGTTTATACCAGTCTTAGTACAATTCTTGAAGTGGTTTGTACTCCTATTAAAGCTTTCCGAAACTATAGTTTTCAGGAACCACTATGAATTAAAATATTGAATTTCTTCTTCTTCTCTAAACATGCCAAACTTCCTGTAGTGAAATTATTCACGTTCAACTGTATTTCTAAGTGATCTCAACGTGATTTCACGCCCTGGCTGCTGGAAGACGAATCGTGAGCATAACAAATTGGCCTCCCTTACTGAAATATGGCGTTTCTCCTGAAGGTGTTTCTTTCCTCTTTCTCCTTTATATCTGCTTGTCGCTTTCTGCACGCCTTCCACTTATGTCCTAGCAATAGACAATAATGACAGAAGATAGACCTCCTAGCAGCCTAGCCCTGAGCCATTCGGAAGACAAGGTTTTTTACCGTGATCGCCGTCATCCCTGCATGAAAGACCGGGGCTGGTTCTCGTTGCCGTCCTTCATTCAGTCATTGTGGCGGGTTTTTTCTCGACCACGTCCGTCTTTTATTAACCGGCATTAGTCTTTCAAATCGTCTAACTTCTTTCAGAATTCCGAAGTTGTTTAGAAGGGGCATGAAAATGAAGTTTATTTGGAACAGGAGGAGTATTATTACTTTCGAAATCCATGTAAGATTTTGTTGCTTCTTTCCACTGATCTAAATCACCGTCAGGATTTGCAACTATAAGGAATTTTTGACACTGCTCTGGTAATGACAGCAGGAATTTGTGTCTTGTCTGATCAGCTGATTTGCGGAATAATGAAGTTCAGTGACTTTCGGCAAGTTATCTAAACATTTGTTAAGGTCGTCACCCTTCTCGTAAGTTAACTGTTCATATTTTCTGATAAGACTGAATTGTTTTTCGGGGGATTAAACTGAGCAACAAACAATTTTGCAGTGTTTTTAAGTCCTCACAGTCTTCAATTGTTTCTATCCACAGGCAAGCATTTCCTTTTAATGCGAACTTGAATCTTTCCAAAATATCGGGGAAGTTTTGAATTTTGTTTAGTTTTAGATAATCCTGGCACTTTAAAATGTGTGATTGGCAGTCAGGCAGTTCAGTTTGCTCACCTGTTGTCCAGAAAAAAGTCTTGGTAAAATTTCGGTTACCTTCGAAGTTGCTAGCGGTCTTTCTTCCACCATTTTGTTTTTCTCTACAGCATGTTTTTTATCGTTTCTCCCTTCGAATTTTAATATGTCCTGGGCTCACTTCGAATTCTAATTAGTCCTAAGCTCCCTTCGAATTCTATTTAGTCCTGGGCTCCCTTCGAATTCTATTTAGTCCTGGCGAGGTCGCAATGTCGATTTTAGTTTTGCAGGCATCGGAAGAAGTCCAAAATCCTTAACCCATCTCATTTTTTGTTTGAAATCAAGTGTAGTTTATTTGCACAAACGATATATTAGCTATTCTACATTATTTCCTTCAGATGAAAAAAGCCCAAACAAAACAAAATTTTGTTAAAACAGTTCGTACGATAGATTTATTCTCTTAATCTCTTGATAGTTCACAAATATGATTTCACGTATGAACAGAGATCCTAAGTAATCAACAGAGTTGCAGAGTAAAAATCAGTTCACAATCATCATTTCGTGACCATTCACTTCTCAAATAAAAAATTATCTCTGCATCATCTTAATTCGAAATTCCTAATCGAAAACAAATGTGCTTTTCGACTGGTAGAAGACCAGACCAAAAACTTTAAACTTGAATATCTCCTGAGCGGAATACAGTTTTTGAATGCTTATAGACTGAATATAATTTTCATAGACTGCTTTAGAGTCCCTACAGCTTTTTAGAGTCAGACTGGGATGCTCTACGGGGCCTGATATTTGGTGCCTTCCAATAGTTGGAGAGGGCCTAGGCCGGGTATGTTGAAGTAGAGGGGCTTTCTCTAATCTTAAATATCTTCCATTTAAGAAGATATTGAAAAAGTTTCTTCACCATTTTGTTTCTATTAAAGACCCTTGCCAGTGGCACCGCCACGGGGGAGGGGCGCATGGGTGTACGTCCCCCTTAATGTCCGAAATGTTATTTTTTAAATTGTATCCAAAATTGCTATTTTTGACTTTTTTTTAATAGGACGGAAAGGGGGGCATGGGGGGTAGTCTTTATCATTGCAAAATTATATGCTGCTATATTAGATCATTCGTAATCTTCTTAATTCAGTTGAGTAAAAAGCCGTGTATTGCACACATTCAGAGTCTTTTGGGGGCACCTAAAACATGAAAAATGCGAAGCCTCTTGACCCTATGCCAAAAAGGTTTGTACCCCTAATAATGAACCCTTATTTTTGACCTTTTTTAATGGAGGAAGGGGGGGGGGGGTAGTCTGTATCATTGTAAAGTTATAAGCTGTGATCGTTTGTAATCATCTTAATTTGGTGGTTAAAAAACCGTGTATTGCACACATTCAGCTATTCAGAGTCTTTTGGGGGCATCTAAAACTTGGAAATGCGAGGTTTCCCGGGACTTCGCCCCTGGAACCATTGATTTCATGCCAAGAAGGTTTGTGGCCCCCAAACGTCTGGCTACGACCAAGGAGCTTCTACACATGGAGATCTGACGGTCGTAAAACGTAGCCTCCGGCAAAGAAAAACTGACAAAACCCCCCGCCACGACTCTAACTTAATCCTCTGCAGATTCACTCAACAACCACATCCCATGGGCCCCATAAAAGTCCCTTTGAAGCAATGTGTGTAGCCGCTGAGAGCGCTAGAGCAAGCGAGCAAATGACGTCATTACTATACTCTGGTAATTTTGCAAGTGACCTGACCATAGGTTATACAGCTGCGCAGTGTGTCATTTGCCGTAGTTTCTCAATGAAAGTCATGTGCAGTTGTAGAGCAAGTCGTTACAAAAGTACTGAAAAAACCCGAAATCGATCGGATTTTTTACCGGTAAGTTATCTTGATATTATCGGTGACATTTATGGTTACTAATTTAAGCAAATTTGGGAAAATAGCTTGCCTAAATTGTGTTTTTTGGGTTATTTCCTGCAGGTTCCTGCGAATGACGCTGGGTCAAGTTGGCTTGTTTACCTTTCTTTATGCACTTCTGACAGCGCTAGTATGTGTGCAATGTTCTCCAAACGAGAAAATCGCACTTTTTTGAGGCACTTTTTGGTCAGATTTTCAGGTTGTTTCCATGGCAACTACTTTTTATCCAGGGTTATATTGAAAAACGTTTAGAAATTAATCAATAATTGGGTTTTAAAATAGTAGGAATAAGATTAAAAATCGAAGGTCAAGAAAGTGGTACTGATGCTAGGCCCCACTGGTGTTAATACTGCAGTGCTAACTTCGTCAAGATAGTGTGCCAAAATAGGCCTTAGGCCTAACTAAGAAAATGGACCCATTCTAGGCCTAGGCCCCTAGGTCTAAAATAATTGAAGCTGCATTTAGCGATCGAATGCTAGATTCTTTCAAAAATTACTACACTTGTGATGCACTGTAGTAATGTGTCTAAGAAGTTTGTGCAGGCTAAGGCAAAACAAAATTCCCTTGATTTATTTTCATTTAGCCTGCAAAACAATGATTCAATACACAATGGGTAATAGGTGAGGACTCGCCTACCTTTTTTTTCTTTCTTTTTGCGTGCACTATTTTGGCTCTCATTTTTAAATTGTTAAGATAATTTTTATATCATCTTTCCATGATGTGTTACTGCACTTCATGGCATAAAAATAATAACTGTAGGTTTAAAATGTTTGAAAGGCATAGTTAGATAGTTTCAGGCTGTAATTTTTGTGTCATACTCAATTTGCTTTATTATGATTGATACTTAAAAAAGATGCATCATTTTATAGTTAAGCTAGCTTAGTACAACTGGCGGTCTTGCAACTTTGCTGCCCAGCCGGCAGGATTATGCCATAGTTTGAACATACATATTAAGTTCTTTCTTTATGAATATGCATCGTTCTTTTATTAGGATTAGTACGATGCTGGACCATGCGACTTAAATGCTACTGTAGCAGGGATACTGCATGGGAGCCATAAGATTACACAAACTATTCTTTAACAATTGATAAGATTACATCATTCACCTCTGAAGTTCATGAGTCTGAGAATTTTTGAGAATCCGCTTCTAAAGTTCCTCCAAAATTTTCCCACCAGGATGATTTGTTTTAATTTGATCAAGTGGGTCTTAATCATTATACAAAAAGTGGAAAAATAGTGGTGAATTGGAAAAAAGTTGAATGAACAAAAGCACTTCAAAAATGCTGTCGCATTTCAGATTCATCATTCAAAGGAGACTCTCTTGTGTGAACTTGTGCATTTGAATCCCTGGCCATCTTATTGTGTTTAAATTGTCAATATCAACTGTTATTACTGTAAGTTAGGAATGCATTTTAACTGCAGAAGCCATTTACAAGTTATCAATTTTCATGTACATGTATGTACAGCATTTGCTTAGAGATACTCTATAATAGTTTGTGATCATTTGATCTGTGTAATCATTTGTACAAAAGATATTGCAGTAGTTATTATGTTAGTAAATCATATGATAAATAGGCTAAGTTTCTGGCCATTACTAATTACTCATACCACTCTGTGCGCACAGAATTTGTACATACTGTAAAGATGATAATTTATTTAGTATTTTGCCTCATTATTTTTTTATTTTAGATGGAAATAAATCATCTCATTTTGAGGTCTCTTCGTCATCTCTGCGGAACGAAATTGAAAAAGCATCACCTGGAAGGCTTGAGGTAAGCATTTTTATGTGTTTTTTTGTAGCTTTATATTCACTTTTATGTGTATGTTTACTAAAATAATATCAATCATCAGCTTTTAGGACATTTGTTGGTTGCAGCATGGGCAGGGGATTTAAAGATCACTCCTTGGGTGTATGAACACTTTTGTAGGATTGATGCATATCATTATTTGGACAAATGATATTTTCCTTAAAAGGATTTTCAATTCCTGGAAGTCTTTGATTTAAATGCATTTTCTTAAAACTAACAAGGTGCTGTGCCTCAGAAGGGATGCAGGTGAAAATTTAGTGCTAGAAAGCATTTTTTGTGCTATGCTAATATGCTTACAGGGTTTGCTTAAGACTGATAATGGATTTGAATATGTGTAGCCAATACTTACTTCTACTGGTACTTGTAATAAACACTTTCTGTAACATTTAGAATGACATATTTTGATAAATGACTCCCTTTTGTTTTAATTTCAGTGGTTGGTAAAGGACTTCCTTAGGTATTTTGTCATAATGGCAAGCAGAGATCAGGAGCTGTTGGTATCAGTAAGAGGGAGAATCAGAAGTACATAAGCGTGTCACCTCAAGGATTTCACGTAACAGGTGTGTTAAATATTATTTTGTTTAAAAAATAAATGCCTAAGGATGCCTTCTGCTGTTTGGATGCCTTCTGTTGTTTGGATGCCTTCTGCTGTTTGGATGCCTTCTGCTGTTTGTATGCCTTCTGCTGGTTGGATGCCTTCTGCTGTTTGGATGCCTTCTGCTGTTTGGATGCCTTTTGCTGTTTGGATGCCTTTTGCTGTTTGGATGCCTTCTTGCTGTTTGGATGCCTTCTGCTGTTTGGATGCCTTTTGCTGTTTGGATGCCTTCTGCTCTTTGGATGCCTTTTGCTGTTTGGATGCCTTCTGCTGTTTGGACACCTTTGATAAGCATAATACCTCAGTTTTAGAGTGTGCCATAGAAAAGGCTCTGTGTGTGATATAGACTGAACCACACACTCTACCATGTTGTGTTCTATTCAACATCTGATTGCTCCTTCGACCTTCTTTGGATCACAAGTAATTTACTAACTTGGACCTTTTCCATCATTAACAATGTAGAGTTGTATAAAAATTAAGAAAATTCAAAATCATTTAAATTTGAGAAAATCCAATTCTTCCTTCCTCCTCCCCTTTCCTCCCCCCCTTCCTACTCCCCTCCCCTTCCTCCTCCCCTCCCCTTTCTCCTCCCCTTCCTCCTCCCCTCCCCCTTCCTCCTCCCCTCCCCTTCCTCCTCCTCCCCTCCCCCCTTCCTCCTCCCCTCCCCCTTCCTCCTCCCCCCTCCCCTTCCTCCTCCCCTCCCCTTCCTCCTCCCCTCCCCTTCCTCCTCCCCTCCCCTCCCCTCCCCCTTCCTCCTCCCCTCCCCCCCCCCCCTTCCTCCTCCCCTCCCCTTCCTCCTCCCCTCCCCTTCCCCAAAATAAATGATAATATATAAAATAAATAAAAGAAAAAACTCATTGTTTTTTTCACATCAATGTCACAGGTTTCATATACTGTGTTTTTTTTAAAGAAATCAGCATTAAAAATTCAAGTTACAACAGTTCTTGTTCTCTTTTTCTTTCATAGTGAACTCATTTGTTGAAATTAGAAAGGACTTGCTGCAAGTAGAAGGTAAGACATTTGTACTAAGCGACAAGTTCAACCAGGAACCCATCGAAGAGTTCTTTGTTAAACAGCTTGGAGCCAGAGGTTCCCATGACAACCCAACAATGGAGCAGTTTGGACATCACATGCTAAACCAATGTTGTTGCAGGTAGAAATTGGAGCATTAAAAGCAATGTAACTGCCTGTCAACCAAGTGAAGCAGAAATAAGTGACGAGCCTCTGCCAAACAGGAAAAGGTGGTCAAATATCAGATAGGCCTAATATCAGATGAACTGCATTAGCCCTTCTGTAAATTATTTTCCTAATATCATTATAGATAATAATAATAGCTGGTGCTTATAAAGCGCCTTTAACTCAGAAGAATCTCAAAGCGCTGTACAATACAATAAAATGGAATAGAATAAACAAAAATTTAAAATTCATAAGTTACAAAGTACCGAACATTAAAATTGCAATGCATATTTAAAATGGAATGCAAATTTAAAATGGAAATGCAGATTTAAAAAACATTTATGTAGAAATAGGTGTAAAAGAGTAAAAATGATGTTTATACAAATCTGACTGATTTTGTTATCATACTAGTAGGCTATCTACAGTTACAGAGGGAATCTGGTTTTGAGAAAGTTGCTTGACATCCTGACGCAATGACGACGAGTGAACACACAATTACAATGACGGGGTCGTCGCCTGCATATTCGGTTATGATAGTAACAATGCCATCACGAAACGCTTATACGACCGTGACAAGAACATAGGTAGGACGTACGGACAGACATAACATCGACAACCAAGTCAATGTCCACGGCCTTTGATAGATAACCAGTTGTGGTACACTGGCGTGTCCACCTAACCCAGGCTTGAACCCAGGGCCTCGTGGTCTGTAGACAAGTATGATAACAGCTACACCACAGTTAGTAGACGATCCTGATGTTTATTGTGCTTCATACTTATAACACTACTTCCTCAGCCACTATTGATTGGATTAGTAGTCTATGCAAATATCTTGGGGTTGGCAAAATAAGACAACATCAACCCCGTTATGTATGTAAATCATCACTAAAAGTGTTGAATTATTGCATTCACAAAAACTTGACTATGGGCGACCCAAAAAAAAAAAAAATTACATATTGATGGTATGGCTTTTGCTTATGCTTTTCTTGCTTTTGGTTATGTTTTTTTCAATTGTAAGGCAGTTTTATTAAGTATTATGCAGTGTCTTGTGCTAAATGTTTACTGCACATTAATAGTTAACTTATGTGTGTCTTGTTGATTCTTATAAAAAATAAAAAAAGTTAAATGATTAATGCAAGAGTGTAATATAAGGTTTATTTATAAGTTTATTTGGCTTTCACCATTTTAGAAAGGTAAATTGTGTCTCGAATCTTTATACTTGTTCGTTCTTAATTTGATAGGGAAGTTTTATAGAAACTTACTTCAACCGACATTTCACATAAAATATTTAATGTGACTATTAATTAGTCTTAAGCTGTTCAGATTTTACAGCAAATGTTATCTGTATGGTACTGTCGAAAAGATGAATATTTACCGATAAACGCAAATCAAAGGGAAATCCGATTACACACAACAAAGGCACACAACAGAACTTGATTTAATTTGGTTGGTGATGCTAGTAGGTGCCTTTGGAAATGTAAACACTAAAGGTTTCATTAACATTTGCAAAGCAACTAGTTAAATGCTATATGCTATAAATAAATGAGTCCACATTTCCATTGTTTCAAGTATGATATTATGAAGCTGAGGTTGAGAAGCTTGAAGAGAGACAGAAAGAGTTTTATTATACGTGGGCATAAACTTACTGTTTGAATTATTTGTCAGGTAAAATACAAGTTGCATGCACTATATCCCAGGAAAGAAGTAGGTATTTAAGGTCTTCAACAACTTAGAATTCAGCTACAGGCTCAACAGTAATTTTTCTTTAATCTATTTTCTTCTGTTACTGTACAGAATTGGAAAGATATTAATTATGAGAATATGTCAGTTTCATTTATAAGAGACTTTCGTTGTGTGTTAATTGTATGATGTATTTGAAAATGTTTTTGAAAATGTATTAACACATTTTACTTTGCTTATCTTTAGTCTTTCTTTGTAACACTTAACATGATTGGTTTGTGGGTGAAATGCATATCATAATTGGGTAACTTTGGAATATTTAGTTACTATTTTTCCAGGTAAAAAGTGCTGCAAAATTCATAATCGTTTATTTTGCATTTATGGAGATCAATCTTGATAGTTGAGTATTCTTCATATTTTTTGCAGAAGTTGATCTATTTCAATAAATCTTGTTTTGACCACTGGATTTGCTTTCTATTGTCCTTTTTGGTGTTGGTAGGGGGTGGGGATTAATGATGACTTGTAAATTTATACCTAGCTGGTATATACTGTTGTCCTTAAGGGCTGTAAGGTAAGGCCTTTAAGGCATAATTTCACAAAATCCTGAATTCCATACAGTCACTTTCCCAAGACCACCAAACAAATAGAGCTTTCAGGGCCTGGGGCCCTATATATTGATTTGAGGGGACAAAAGGAAAGGTATTCTGCCTATTGGCCTGGTCCTCTCTAGAGTTCATCAAATACTTCATTCCTCACCTCAATGAACAAGTCGGAATTGGTCAATGTCAGAGTTGGTACTGTCGCAGTGGGTAAATATTACATACAGTATGTAGTGGGTAAATGTCACACAGAGTGGGTACCTGGCCTCTTGTGTTTGATTAAAGCCCATTGCACTTCATTCCCCACCCGTAAACTAGTCTGATTTGGATTTGATCAATATCAAGAGTGGGTACTCCTCGTAGTGGGTAAATGTCACATAGGGTGACTCATTGTAGTAGGTAAATGTCACAGGGTGAGTACCTGGTCCCCACTTGTGTTTGACAAAATCCCTTTTCACTTGCTTCATTCCCCACAACCCCGTAAACAAATCTGGCTCAAAATTTGTCAATGTCAGAGTAAGTACCCACAGCGAGTAATGTTAGTCCTACATACTGTTTGGCAAGTACCCAGCTAGAGACGTAATTCTCATTTGGAAAGTGTGTAAAAGAAAGGGAGGGGTGGGGCTAGACCTCTCATCAAAAAGTGTGGCGACAGGAGGCAAATTTTCCCCAAAATGTACTGATTTTTTTATATCTTGTTAAAAAGTGGTAAAAGACATTTGCCTGGGTACATGTGATATGGTAAGTCAGAAGACAAGCTTCTTTTCTTTTCCGTAAGCCTGAATATTGTTCACTTAAGCACCCCAAACTGCCAAGAAATGCAGTATATGTAATTGTGTATATACGATGCGTTACACACAAGTTGGTACACCTATTACGTAATCGGGCCAGCTCCACGAGAGCGGTGTCAGAGCGCATAGTGTGAAGTGATTTATTGGAGTTTTTTACGACCTTCGATGAGTGATTTAAGGAGTTTTACGACGGCGGCTACACACATTGCTTCAAAGGTTTTACGACCGTCAGATCTCCATGTGTAGAAGCTCCTTGCTACGACACTGTCCCTTTAATCTGTTTATATAAAGATATGCTTGCTTGACGACGACGACGAGTGAACACACAATTACAATGACGGGGTCGTCACCTGCGTAATCGGTTATGATAGTAACAATGCTATCACGAAACGCTTAATACGACCCAGACGAGAACACAGGTACGACCTACGGACAGACATAACATTGACAACCAAGACAATGTCCACGGCCTTTGATAACCAGTTGTGGTGCACTGGCGTGTCTACCCAACCCAGGCTTGAACCCAGGACCTCGTGGTCTGTAGACATGTATGATAACCGCTACACCACAGGAGGTAGATTGCTTGACCACTAAAATAGTACTTTAAAGTAACTTGACCTGCTCTTCGGCGCGAGCTGAAACCATTGTCGTTATCCATTCCCTAAGTGGTAAATCATCTCGACAGCAAGGTATTTGTTCTAACTCCATGGTTTATGTATCAAAAGTGATTGTACTATAGTCCCTATAAACAATCACAGGCTTGATAAGTTGCAGCTTATGCGGTTGTGGGCTTTACGTTGCACCCCTATATATGATAATTACTTGCTTGTGATAAAGCCCGTCAAACTGAATGTGATGTTGACTCAACAACGTTTATGGGGGAAATGCAGATCTATTTCAGACTTTGGTCTATATGCGGAACAGATGAATGCAACTGCAAACAAAGCATCCCTGGTCCGATGCACTCAATTCAAATCACATTACCAGTAACTACTGTGAATAATGATAAAATTATGGTCAGTAACTATGTATTATAATACGGTAATACATATTACGGCTATCGTCAGTAACTGCAGACACATATTATAATACGGTCATACATATACATATACAGTAGCCACAGTATTAATTAGGCATTACTACGCTAGCCCAAAATGAGAACCCCTGTATGAAAAAGGTCTAATATAGAATATGTTGGGGATCTCCCATTTCATAGGAAGCTTATAAGTTGAAAATTTCAGAGATCGTCTTGACTTTGCGGTCCGAAATTGACGATATCTTTTCCAGAAGAAAAAAAAGAAGTTTTATGGGAAACTATACCGTGGGCCAATACTAAACTTTGAGTCATTTGATGATGGTGCACAACACCTTTCTACTTCGGCCTAAAAAGGGCCTAAAATATGAGGTGAACCCCTATCAAAAATTCATTTTCAGAAAATATCTCAACATTTCCTGAAACTTCCACTTTCGGCTGCAAATAAGACCCCGAACTTTATTCTTTTATCATAAGTTTTGATGGAGCAAATAATTAGCTTCATACTAAAATAGGCTGTATAGGCTCAGATCACAAGAGGGCAGAGGCTTAGCCTAAGGGGAGGAGAAAAGTGCCCCCTCAGCGGATTTCATCTTCCCGATTGCATGCTTTCTGCCCGGTTGGGAAGTGAAATAAAAAACTATTAACATAAAATTTAAAAAAATAAAATTACTGGCTATTTATATCAAATTTTGGCCCCAAATTTCTCCAAAACTGGCCAAAATTTCTCGAAAATTAAAAATAATTTCCCGAAATTGAAGAAAATTTTCCTAAAATGAAGGAACTTTACCAAAAATGAAGAAAACCTCCTGGAAATTGACTGATTGAAGGGGATTTCCCGTTTACCAACAACTTTAGATTAATTTACTAGTGCAATTTTTCCAATTATCACCAGGAAATTGTTAATTTTTTCCCCTGAAATGAAACCCTTCCTACGCCCCTAGGGGGAGAGGAGGGGGAGGGGGAGGGGATCAAAGGGAAGATCGCCCTGATAAAAACTGGGAGAAAAAGTATTATTCCCTTCCCTCCCCCTCCCAAAAAAATATTTCAATAAATCGGTAGAAAAGTATCATCATTAATAATAATAAAACGGTTTCGAGGATAGATAAATTATAAGACATTACATTATTACTATTTCCCGATAAATTAAAAAGCCACCCCTTTCCCCTAATATCATCACACCTGGATCAGTTTTTGATTGAGAAATTTCCGTCCAGATGGTCAAGCATATTATGCACATAATGAGAAGAGTTTATAAAATAAGAAGGGGGCGGGCTCTTTGTGAAACTTCGATTAATTATGTATATAAACTAGCATTCCTAACTTGATCATTTCAGAAGAGTAGTGTCATTAGTATGGTATGTTGCAGTATTCGGTGGAAATTGCTCCTCGCTCGCCAGGTATGGCCCTCTTGTCCGGTTTACTGACAAATCTTCATGCATGCCTAACCGGAATGTGTTATTTTGGTCCTTTTCATGTGATTATCTTTGGAAATCTAGAATTATAGCACTCTGCAGAGCGATACCTTCGCCCTCTTCATTCTTCATCGGAATACAATCTACGTCAGATCTTGTGATCATTCTTTTTAAGTTAATTCAGGCTAAACATTCATTGTTTAAGCTCTATTCAGGGTAGATTCACATTTCATCATTTTCAATCATGGCAAAAATCAATTATTTTAATTTCTTTGATACCAGAGACCACTTCACTTGATTTTCTTTGAGTCCAGAAAATTATTGTATGGCTGTTTTTTCATGGCATGAGGTCATTGTTCAGCACATTCAATTGGAAAGTTTCAACTAGGCTAAGTTTTGATCAATCTTGCCCTCCCTAAAATATCTCCACCCATCCATTTCAACTCTCCCCCATTCCAATTAATCCCAAATTTTAATCACTTCTATCTTAAGCAGTAACAAAACCACATAATCAGTTATTGAGATATCTTGATGACAAACAGAGGCGAAGACATAACCTCCGGCCAACTTAGTTGGCGGAGGTAATAACAACATTTTGTATTAGAATGCTTAAGTGGGATCATAAAATACATTTACAGGGACAATATACAAATATATAAGCAGTGGCGTAGTAAGGGACATCTGGACCCCGGTGCAGCCATTCAAATGGCCCCCAAGAAGATTTTACATTTGTTCACCCCACCTCCAACCATGAAGGGCTGGGGTGAGCAATTTCTGATATTTTAAATCCTTTGACGCCCGGAAAAAGCACTTTCAGGCTTTCCTAACTGAGAATGGGAATGAGTTAAGATTCATATTTTGTGTTGGTATCGGGAGGAAACATCACTTAAAAGCTTGTTCTCCAACAGTTTTAATACAACATGAGATCACCGTGCACCATACACCGACCGATATAGCAAGTAAATAAAGCACAGAAGTTAAAACTTTTAACCTTAAATTTACATGACCGTTTACGTAGTACGGTACTTTGTCAACAAGCAGTTTCATATGAATTGATACTGTCCTATTCAATATCATTTATTTTACTGTTTCCTATAGAAAAGTTCAGAGAATATATAATAAGCAACGCTGTACCCTTTAAACAAACACTTTGATACAACAACACAATTTACAACTATAGACCTAACATCATGCCGAGTGTGTAATAGGGTATGATGTTGACAAAAGGTTCACACATAAATGTTCATACATAAATTGTCACTCAAGTTATGTTGTTGTACCGTAAACAGGTACATAATTTCAAAATCTGTCAGTCGAATATGTTCCCCTCAAATCCTGTTCCCCCCCCCCCCCCTTCCCCCTCACAACTTTCTCCTTCCGATCTGGATTCAAACATCCTCCTATCTGGATTCAAACATCTTCCGCTTCCCCTGACATGGAACTAAAATACTTTGTTCTTGGTTCAGATCCTAATTAGAAATCTTAAATAATGAAAGTGTCCTCACCGGATTTTGCCCTAAAATCCTTCCGACACCCTTGCCAAATCTCTACGTTCGCTTGGGTATTTGTACAAGCAGACAAGAAATTGTTGCAAAATTTGATGGAAATGTCGAAGTTTGAAAGCACAGGAATCGTGCGTACGTATATAGGCTAAAGCGTGTTGTTCAGTTGTGTACAAATCGTTGCATGTCTTCACCGATAAGATGTTTCGCATGCATGTTCAAAATGCCCGGATGACCGAATTCTCGAATTAACAGTTAAATTAGCGTAATGATGAAAAATGTTCCCTCCCAAATATTCTCCCCTTTCCCTCAACCTGTACGTGGCACTTGCGGGGTGACAGGGGCCAGGGGGAAACTTCCACCCTGTTAAGCTTTCTGACCGTCTGAGGGGGTACAAAATGCTCACAGGAGCGCAAAAATTGTCCTGCGAATATATTTGTATATACTTTTTTTATTCCCAACAATTTGTATCATTTACAAAACAAACGTTATAAATGTTTTCTCTCAAAGCTATATTCTTACATCAAAAACATGAAAGTCGTAGGACTGCTACTAATGTAACATGACGAAAAACACATAGTCAATGGGATTCTACATTTGAAAATTCGTTCCAAAATCTATATTCCTTTTAACTAACTTTAGTGTGGAATTGATACGATTTTAAGCAATTTCCTGCAACCAAAATCACGCTACAAAACGCTAAGTTTCCTGAGGATTCTCCCCCTGTATGGGTGCCTCCCAAGCAGCAGGACGTCAACCCTAGAATTGACACAATATTTAAAGAAATTCTGCCATAGCAAATTCTGCTATAAACAAATTTTCTGCTAACAAAATCACGAAAAACGTAAAGGGCTTACTTCGCCCTACTGCCCTAGCGCTTCTATCCTACAGCTTCGCCACAAAGATTTGATACATTTTAACGCAAATTTCAGCGGCTATCAGAAACGTAGACTTTCAGGGGCTTCGCGAGTCCACACAAGGGCTTCGCGGCCTTTGCCTCTAGTACGCCTATAGATTTAACACAATTTTTAACACATTTTTTGCTATCAAATTTACGAGAAGCTCAGGGCTTCCGGGTGCTTCGCCCTAGATTTGACAATTTTAAGCAATTTTCTGCTATCAAATCCGAGAAACGTATATGCTTTCTGGAGCTTCGCCCCCTGGCCCCTAGATTTTACTCCTGGAGTTGACACAATATGTTTCCTGCTTTCAAGATTGCGAGAAATGCAGGGCTTCCAGCCTTCCAAGAGCATCAATCCTAGATTTGACCCAATATTAAGCAATTTTCTGCTACCAAAATTACGAGGAACGCAAGGCTGAGACCCAGGATTTGACACAATATTAAGTAATATTCTGCAATGAAAACCACGTGAAATACAACGTCTTCGTCCCCTGGACACTTACGCTTACCAGGGCTTCGACTGATTTTAATTCCTCTGACCCAGTGAAACATGACTACCACGCGACTGTTTCGTAGGCCAATGCATTCATTTCCGGCGATCGATCAGATTAAAACCTTTGTTAGGCCTACTGTACTTTCTACTAGTATAGGCACCCCCGATTTTCGTACCCCCGAGTTTTAGGCACCGCCATTTTCGTGCACCCGGAAAATAATTATACCAGTGGCAGTAGGACCTACGCTAGCTCAAAGGCAATCCGTCCGAACCTTTGTACTCTCAGGAACAAGTTGTATTACGGGCCTAGTGCCAGAGTGCCGAACTGTTGAAAAGACCAAATTCGTTGTCAACATGACAAGGACAGAGGAGAGGACCCAACGAGATTCCATTCACATTTTTCTCCGTTTAATAGTAACTTTTTTAAATTACAAGAGGTTCTAGATCAGGTCCATAAGTACGACTTATTAATATTGTCTGTAAACAGAAGTTGGCGACAATAACGAAAATCACGAGAGCGTATAATTGGAAGGCCTACGAGTGCGAAATGATAATGGCGAGCGACTTTACGAAAATGAGCTGGTGATCTATAGATTTATAGAAGAAAACTTCGAATAAGTTTATGCAGGAGTTAGTGTCGATAACGTTACATTTTCGGGAAATTTAAATTTCCTATCTAATTTTCTTATTTCCTACGACAATGAATAGACTGTGCTTGTACCTCAAATTGTTGGGAAATTACCCAAACTTTTTCCCCATACAGGCATCCTGTGTCTGTGTGTAACGTGTCACGTGTCAAATGCGTGGGAGATGGGAAGGAAAAGGAGGGGTTGGGGGCTGAAGTGTACCTCCTATATTTTTGTCATTTATTTTATTTTTTTCTTAAAAGAACTTCCAAATGTTCTCGGTTACAAGCGGAAAATGGCACTGGTAAATAAATGTTCCATCCGAGTTGCTGCTGATTGGAAAATCACCTGCAATTGTCGGGGAATTTTGTACCAAAATTTCCTTACAATATTACTAATCTTATTTCTAAAATTTCACAATTTGAACTTGGCGGCATACAACCGGAAAGGAGAAATCTGCTCAGGTAGCAGTTTACCGGAAATTTTTCGGAAATGTTGCCAAATTCTTTCAAAATTTCCAATAATTTGACCAAATTTTCCTTCAATATTACCAATTTTATATTAATAAATTTTACCTTCCACACGGGAGAAAAGCATACAACTGGGAGGGAGAAATCCTCTCAAGCATGTCTGGTGGCAGTTTTTCACAGGAAATGGGAAATTTTCTTCATTTTCGGGCAATTAAGGGAATTTTTTTTTTTTTAATATTTTGGAGATTCTTTTTATTTTCAGAAATTTTTTGTCAATTTTTTGGACCTTTTTTTCTTCAAATTTTAGAAAATGTTGCCAAATTCTTCCAAACTTTCCAATAGTTTTAACCAATTTCTTTCAGTTTGACCATTTTGATGTTAATGATTGATCAATTTTACCTCCCTAACGGGAATAAAGCATGCAAACGGGAAGGAGAAACCCTCTCGCAGTCTCAGTTGTCAGTTTCTTCATTTCCCCGGGAAATTTCCTTTATTTTCATAAAAAGTGTATTTGAGGTCATCGTGAATCTTATATTTTACACCCCAGTCAACAGACTAATGCGTCTGCATATATACAGTGGCGTACTAGGTCAGTGCGGCGGCCGTACTGGGGTCCGGCTCTGTGAAAAGTTAGATAAAAATAATAATAATAAAAACAAAACACCTATCCGCTGAAGCCGGCCACAGGCCGACGAAGCGTCTTGTAGTTATCTGGTTATATAAAAGGCACAGACCATGGGTGGATCAATAATCTAAAATAAGGGAGACGGGAGAGTCCAGAGTCAAGTAGTAAAAATGCTCCTCAATTTGATGTGTACCAAAAGTTGGCCAAAAAAATAATTAAAAGGAAATTTCCTAATGATTAAAAGGAAATTTCCTGAAAATCCAAACAAACTCAACGAAAAGGAAAATTCTCGAAAATCTTAGAATATTGATCGGAAATTAAATAACTTTCCCCCAAAATTGGTAAAAAAATCCCGAAAATTAAAGGAAATTTCCCCTAAATGGAAGAAATCAAAGAAAATGTTCCGAAAATTGAAGAAAATTGTCCTGAAATGACTGCAGATTTGGAGCAGTGCACCCCCTCCTTCCTTTCTCCGAGATGAGACCCTTTCTACGCCCCTGTTCAGTACAGAAAACCTGGAACTGCCCTAAAGGTCAACTTAAAACTTCAATTTAGGTAATTGGTTGGGTTTATATGTAGGTCTATCAGTCTATTCAAATAATTTATATTGCAATATGGGGTTATCAAATTCTTTGCATTTTTGTTTATTCTTATGGTCCATTATATTTGGAGCGAAAATATTCAATTTTCTAAAAAAAGGCTTGGGTTTGAAAAATGTCATATTTGGAAGTAGAAAGTGAAGCACTAAGGAGAGGCAATGAGATGGAGGATTTTGAACTATTACTTATGAAAAGTAAAAGAAATGTCATTAATATTCAGTTAATCGATTAAATTACTCATTGTTGTAGAAATTTGGATCTAATGTTACCACGCAAAGCGCGAAAAAAAATTGTATGTAAAAATCAGTTTAGAACATGTAGAATGAAGTGAGATAGTTTGATTAATTTTGAAACATTGGCCTATTTGAAAGGTATTTGTGAAAGCTAAACATCACAAACCATTCCAATTGCATGGAAAGTTTTCGCAAATAAGAAGATCAAAGACAATGCATAAGGAATTATCATAGAATATGATATACAGCTATATATATATATATATATATATATATATATATATATATATATATATATATATATATATATATATATATAAACATTCAATGGAAATGATGTCATATTAAACTAGGATTCGATATCCATTCAAGAGCTTTTAGAAGGGTCATTAAACCTCTAGAAGGGTTATTAGAAGGGTCATTAGAAGGGTCTTTTAGAAGGGTCATTAGAAGGGTCATTAAACCGCTGCAAAAGCAAACTGGAACATTCATGTATTATCCTCGACCAGCAGACTAGTCCCTTGAATTTTCTGAAAGTTGAATAATTTGTTGACAGTGCTGCCGCAGTTGAACTAGGGGCGAAAGTACGAACACGACGATTACCATTTTGTCTTCACTGCACATAGGCAACGGCCTGGGGGAAAATCTGCAAGAAGCTTCCTTCATTCAGTCACTGCAGCACGGGTCAATTCAACAATTTTGAATTAACTCTTCAGATTATTAAAAAACTATCGGACATAGGCCTATTATTTGTCTTGAAAAGGTTTATAACTGATTCTGACCTGATCAGACCTGGTCCTGACAACTCTTCAATTTCCACAAGACGACGTCCCACTATGAATGTTTCTCTTTCCCATTTTCAAAGTTAAGGGAACTTGTTTTTTAATTAACAGAAAGAGAAATGAAAAGAATGAAATTGAAAGAACTTGTTTTCAAAAATAATTTCACCGAATTTAAGGAGACAATGTATGCATCATAAAAGATTCGCGCCCTTGCATCAGCGATGTTCTGATTTTCCACATGTTGGAAATTCGAACATTGTCGTCCGAGCAAACGAATCGCTTTCTGTTGAGAACTTGCCCTTTAAAATCCTAAAGAATTATAAGCACTTGGGATACCATAGTTTGTTGCCCTTTTATACGAAAATCTAACCCACTTTCAAATTCCAGGCTGCGGGCCCGAGGAGTGTTATGCTTCTCCAGTTTTTGCATTGTTTGAGGATCCTTTTCTTTGGTATTTTGATTATTAGTCCTCTCTTCCAGTTGTTGGTATTCTTTCATTTAGCAGTTTAGCCAAACCTTGTCTAGCAGTTCTTTCACTTTGTTAGCTGCAAATTGTATGCCTGCTTTGAAGTTCTGCTGTTATTGAATCTATTCCAGGCGACTTTCATTCTTTAACTGCTTAACAGCATTCCTTATTTCGTTTCTATCTGGATCGTTGACAATCTCAACTATTGGTTCTTCATCTCTATCTGTCCATCAGCATCTGTTATTGACTTCCCTGTATGAGTCTTCTCTATTAGACACTTCTTGAAGTGTTCGCTCCATCTTTGTAATAAATTTTCTTTATCATTTACCAGGTTACCATTCTCTTCCTCAATTGCTCACTTTGTCTCAGCCTTTCATTACAAAGTACCTTTGTCAGCCCATATAAAGTGTTACATCATTGTGACCCACTAAGTAACAACCCAATTGAACTTACGATTTCTCCATGACACGCAACCGACTAAAATTTACCATTTTAAACCAATTATTTGACCTCTGACCTTTAAGTGACATGGCCCATCTTGTGTGGGGTACAAACCTACATTACCTAATTGAACTTACGGTTTTTCCATGGCATGCAACCCAATAAAATTTACCATTTTAATTCAATTATTTGACCTCTGATCTTTAAGTGACATGGCCCATGTTGTGTGGGACACAAAACCTACATTACCTTCCACCAACCCATCAAGTACCAACCCAATATCACTAACGGTTTTCCCAGGAAGCGTGACACAAAATTAACTATTTTCAATCAAATATTTGACCTCTGACTTTTGATCTTTAAATAACATATCCCATTATGTGTGTGGGACATAACCTTGCATCATCATCCACCAACCCACCAAGTAAAAAGCTCTAGACAACAACCCATCAAGGATTAATAAAATAGCAATTTCGTTGTTTCAACGAAATGCAGCACAAAATGGACCATTATTCTTTGACCTTTGACGTTTACACGACATGTCACATCTTTTCCGAACCACAACTTTACATCATCCTTCATGAACCTACCAAGTAACAACCCAATTGCACTTATGATTTTTCCATAACACGCGGCCGACCAAAATTTTCCATTTTAATTCAAGTATTTGACCTCTGACCTTTGACCTTTAAGTGACATGTCCCATTTTGTCTGGAACACAACCCTATATCACCCTCCACCATCCCACCAAGTACTAAACTAATATCACTTACAATTTTCCCAAGAAGCACAAAATAAGATTTACCATTTTAAATCAATTATCTGACCTTTGACCTTTAAGTTACATAATCCAGCTTGTGCGGGGCATAAATTCACATCACCCTGCAACCTCCCACCTAGTTTCAATTTTATAGCTTGTACGTTTTTTTCTGTACACGCGACACAACATTTTGTACACTCACACACCCATATACTCACATGTCCCCACCCCCCCCTACAACCCCCTCCACAACCCCCTCCCTCCCCCAACTCCCACTTTTCTCTACACTCACACACACCCATACGTACTCGTATGCCATATATGACCAAAGACTTTGACAAAAATCTTTAAAAATAAAAAAGTTCCAAAGAAGATCCTAGTTTAAAATACATCAGAAGTCTCGTTTCTGGTACATTTGCAAGCAAATTCTTCCGAGGACCCATATTAAAATTTCTCGGTCGGTTTTCAACTTCTCGGTCTGTTTTCTAGTCCTCAATCGATCGATGGTTTAACAGGTTCCCGAGAACCTTTTTTAAATTACGTTAGATCCTATGTCTGATGTTTCTAATCAATGAATGCATTTGTATACAAATTCTTCCGAGGACCCGTATTTGAGTCCGAGGACGGAAATTTAGTCCTCGGTTGTTCGCTGTAAAACAAGTGAGTACAATATCTTATCGTCATATACACTATATGTTGCGATAAGGTAATAATACCTGGTATTTCACCTGTATTTCCAATGATCTGTATCTGTTTACAGTGAACAATTTAGAGATATCTCGTAAATGTTATTATATTTATTCAATGCTACATCAAGTGGCGCTTAATTCGCAATGTGATATGGCCTAACCATTTTCTTGCTATTCAAAGTTTTTGAACCAATCATAGTCTTGTAAAAGAAACAAGAATGACAAAATGATTGAACAATTTTTATGCATACATTCCAGTTTTAAACGAAGAAACTTTCGTCATTCCCTATATGTCAAAAGTTGCATTCCCTTCCAAACAGCTTTCACTGTTTACCATTTGTAATGTATGTTTCAAAACTGCGTGAAATCGTCAGTGTCTTCCGGCAATGAAAATCCTTAAGCTTTAATGTTAAAAATTATAATTCAGATTACTTTCCTATCTGCAGACCTAAATGCATTTTATTTTGACCGCCTTTCTGGCGATTCAACATAATTGTTAAATTTTACCGTGATCAAAGAACCACATAAACCAAGATGCTGACCCTAAACAACCTTAGTTAATTTTGATGGGAACTCAGTAATTGAATGCAACATCGACAGATCAATAACTTTGAATATCGAAGACCAACAATGAAAAAATGTCAATTTGTTCCGTTTAAATTTACCGTGAAGAAATAGCCAATCTCCAACTTCCATTTCCGTCAAAACACAGTTTTCTTTAATGTGGTCAACTGAGAGGGTCTGACCCCACAGCACCGACATAAAACGGGCAGCACCCTCGTACATGGGATGAACAGGCTACATGTAAAACAAACAGCTGCTGATCGCGTAATTTGTTTTCTATTCGAAATTGTGTCAACATAGTTGTCTTGAAACTGTTCGGAGGCTAAATATTATTAAAGAACAAAACAAACAAAGCTCATTGCCTTAAAATCTGGCCGTTTGACTGTTTGAAGCAAAATTACTGGTCCAGGACATTTAAGCAAAATTTCTAGACCTTTTAGCAAAATTTATGAAAGTTTTAGCAAATTTTCTGGACTTTTTTACCTTCTGGAGAGCCGTTGGGGTCAAACGACACTGATGATTCCCCCACTCCCATGGCTACATCCATGACAAGCGGACAGTTTAGTACCGCGGTAATACGGTAATAAAAACACTTAACCCCCTACTTTTTTCCAAATTGATGTATTTTTGTATATGGTGATTTCTTGTATCTTTTGTGACTTTCCTGTAGCAGTGCATTTTTTAAGGAAATTTCATTATGCGACCACAATCACCCCTATAGGCAATTGATGCGAGGCGTGAATGAACATGTAGATTTGAGCCCCTTTAAAATAAAAGCAGGTATTAAGTCTGACATAACATGCAAAAACTTCATTTCATATGATAGATATTTTGAAAACCGTTATTCTATGACTTGTATGGGAGCAGCCATTTTGTTAAACTAAGGCGAAAATCCTGGTCGCCCATTGTATCATAATTGTATTCACCTGTTAGCAAGTATATTAAAAAATTCAGTCCTGTTGATAAAAGCTGATGAAACAGCTATGTAAATCAACTTACCACGGTACTGCGTTGAGATCATTTTCAATGTAAGTAGCAAATACACTGCATGCACTCTCATTTATGAAACATTCATACCGCGGCTCATCTATGCTTGAGTATTGACAATCCACTGGTTCTTGGTTTGATTTAGTATCTATATATTTAAACAATATGATATTTGTTTCAAACAACACTATTTAGAAGAAAACAATCAAAAAAAAATTAATCATTTTAAGTTATATTTTTCTTCCCAATTTTATTTACACTATATCTAATCTATGGTCCAATCTATATTAGTGTGCGTTACTTACTTTCAATACAATTATAGAAAGAATATGAATAAATAGCTGTATAGTAAAATTTGTTCCAACAAACATCTATTGTGTAGGAAGTAACTGAAAGAAGATAACGAAACCAAATAAATATTTCGAATTCGAGCTTTGGAATTCAATAGGGTTTATGATATACGCGCCCCCAAATTAAAGTCACACACCCACAACAAATAGAATAATGAAAACAGTACCACTTAGTTTCAAGTTGGTAAGGAAAGAAATGACAAGTAAAGGAGAGAATAAGGAAATAAAAAAGAATGTTTCACGGGTTGTTTATCATTAATGATTTTGTATAATCATCTGAAAGCTTAAAAGGAAGAAATACTTTGGTCTAGTGGTCATATCATCACATTGTCAAGTTAAATGTCCCTGGTTCAATTCACAGCGGGTCCTCATCCATCAGTTCTTCACAGGGGGATTATTTCTTTATAACCTTAAATGTTGAAGACTGGATGTGAAATACCTAATACAACTATCTACATTTTAAAGCTTAATGTAAAAACCTGTCAGCTTAAAACACAGATATTTATAGTGTATTATCACCTACCAATCAAATATTCATTCCCACACCTATGGGAGAAGAAGGGGGTGGGGGTAGGGGGGGGGGTGGGATTGACATCAAAGAGTTATTAGCGCGACTAGGGCTTAAAGTCGAACTCATTTATAAGAGAGGAGGGAGGGGGTGGAGGTCATAAACTTTCTGGTTTTGTGATTCAAATGAGGGAAGACCAGTGTTGACATTCATGATAGAGTTAGAAGGATTCCCCCTCTTTTATTACAATTCCCCCTTAGATAAATTATGAAGAGGGAATTTGCCATTGCTTGTAATTATACCCCCCCCCCCCCCCCTTTCTTCTTCACGGCAACTTGAAATTAAGCCGCACGGCAACTTGGAATTGAGCTCTCACACAGCTTGGAATTAAGTTCCGCACAGCGTAGAATTAAGCGCCCGCACGGCGTAGAATTAAATCTCGTTAAATTCCATGAATCCACCAATATTCCTCAAGTGCAATGAATATTCATTACTTTTTCAATACACTTGATGCTTTCAACCTATCGAAATATATATATTCAAACTTTCCCATGCACTTACAAATTCCTGAAGTTACAGATAAATGTCTCTATATTTTTTTATTCATTCAGATGATTCATTCATGGGTTGATTATAATTAGCAGATAATATATGGCTGCTTATTTATCTATAAGTGTATAAGTTTAAGCAATTAAGAGACCTCAAACATCTCGGAACAAAAATTGTTTTAACAAAATAGTTCTAGGTGACAGGTTAAAATTGCGTTCCTGATTTCATATTCTTATAAACATATTTTAGTTTTACTTGATGGTAAATTTGGGGCATTATATTATTAAGGTATGGTAAAATAAAGGAAAATCAATCAGCAAACGGTATTTTTTTTTTACAAATATTTCCTGATGAGTAGCATCGTTTTATATATCTATTTTTATTTCTATTTGGGAGGGGTGGGGGCGAGGCAGGGTCAGATTTCGAAATGTGGAGGCCCATGGGAAACTTTAGGAGTGGAGGCCCACACTACTTTAACAACCGTCGTCCTTGGGGAGGGGTCTAAGGGAGGGAGTGTACCCCTTTGGAATTTTTTGGAATAATTTAGGGTGCTTAGATCAAAATAGTGCAGTTTTTTGTGATTTTTGAAGTAAAATTATGTTCAAGAATTTTCAATTTGTAAACCTGCTTGTCTGCCTAATTTTCAACACAAATGAACAGGTTGCTACCACTCCTACCAATGCAAATTAACAGGTTACTACCACAGTTTTCCCTAACATTTTTTCTTCATTAAATATGTGGCAACTGCCCACGTTACCCATTGCTAAATCCGGCCTTGGGACGAGAGGAGGGGAGGGGGTGTTAAGACCCATAAGATGCACATCTGTGACAAAACCCGCCCCAGTCTCTACTTACTTCCTTAATGGTCAATAACTACACATAAATGATGACGACGACCCCCAGACTCGGACGTTCAATTATCCACGTACATTGAAATTGATTACTGATCAGCTGAATCGCTTATATGTTTTAATCTGATGCATGATGTGAAAGCAGGCATACCATATCCCTGGTGACATGAAAGTACTTACTCGCATGTATGCATGCGGACTCACTTAGACGGGCATATGATTAGATTAATCTTACATCAAATTTGATTTTTGCCTATTTTTACTTGTCGGTGGCAGTGTACATGTTGATTTTACCTATAAGATAAATTGGCAAATTGCTATGCTATATAATTTGTGGATTATATAACTCAGCGGCCTCGGTGGTAATTTCTTACTTTCAATGACCAGGTTAAGCAATATAGGTACAATGACTTCAACCCTGCTTGTAGTTCAGCTTCAGATTCAGCCAATATAATGATGTCATCAGCATACAGCAAAAGATATAATCTTACTTTTACTTCAATATCTGTTGTGTCTTAACTTTGATGAACAATATCACCAAAAGCTGTCAGTCCATGATAGGACTTGGACATGTAATGAACCAAATCATTGATAAATATATTGAAAAGAATGGGAGAGAGATTCTCTCCTTGTCGTACACCGACATTGCATGTAAAATAATCCGAACTTAGTGATCCTAATTTGACACATGACTTTGCAGATGAGTATAGTGAATGAATAACCTTCAATATTTTACCATTGATAGAATATCCAATTAATTTTCCCCAGAGAGCAGCTCTTTCTATAGAGTCAAATGGTTTTTTGCAATTGCTGAAAGCAAAATACAGCTTTTGCTTTTTAAATAAATAAAGATCAAGTAAAATTTTCAGTATGAAAAGTTGGTTGTAAGTGTTATAAGCCTTTCTTTATCCTGCCTTCTCCTCACAAAGGATTCCCGCATCATTAACAAGAACAAATAAACAAGAATTGAGAATAGATGTAAAAAGCTTACCCATACACCTAAGTATAGCTATGCCTCTATAGTTGTCAGGAATATTCACATCACCCTTATTCTTATAAATTGGGCGAATGAAACCTTCTGATCAACAAAATGGGATAATGCCATTATCAAGCACAATCTTAAAAAGTTTCGTAAGAATAGGTACCAACATTTCTTTGCTTTGTTTGAGATAGTCATTAGGAATTAAGTCATTGCCACATGCTTTGTTAATGGTTTTGTACAATTTACAATAACTAATTGGCACATCTAAAGGTGAGTCCCTATTGGAATCAATATCAATTGTAGCATTGCTAGTATGTGCAGCCTCAACTCTTGTGTTTAAGTCATTGAAGTGATCAGAAAAATTATCTACTGTAATATTTGTACTACTTTTAGATTTATGATTTGACGAATTGTTTAAAAGAGACCGAAAGCTTTTAGAATCTGTGTCCCTCAATTGAGGAAATTCTTTGCAAAACTATCACTGTACAACCAGTGCTGCTTTAGAACTTCTCTTTTTTAGGTTTAATTTGCTTGTTTCGAAGAATCAAAAGAATCTCTTGAACAAGAATTACTAAAGTTGTTTTTGGCTATGAGGTAACTTTGACATTTCCCCTTACAATCACTATTCAACCACGGCTTCTTTGATTTTTTTTCCTTTTATTTATGGTTGGTGTAATATTTGCATGCTACCTTACAAAAAAAGCTACTGTTGGATTGTCCAGCTGCCAGATTTAGCCATAATTTGATATTCCAGCAATGTAAAAAATCATGATTTATCTATCGACAATCAGTGCAGTTCTTCCAAGGTCTGCTAATAGAGTATTACCTTTTTTATGTAGCGTTCGTGTCGTCAGTAAATGCATTCGACTGGGGGTGCCCGCAATTCACAACAGTGGACATAATTTGTACAGCACAAACAGTAGGCCTATTGCAAGGTTAGTAGGAGTAGTCTATTTTTACAATTTAGTAAGTAGCCTAATTAGGAGTAACGTTAGGCCTAAGTGCATAATCCAACGCAACGGCCTTGGAGAATTTGGGAGGCGGAGTGTCAGTGTCTTATAGAGGGATTTTATCACGTGACTCTAACTCAAGTGGACTCCATTTTGCAGGGAAGCGACGTCGTTGCGTTTCACACAGCTCAGTCACATCGTACAACAAACATACTGCCATACTGGCCCTACATGCTAAGATACCAGTACCAGTTCAGCGAATTTTACTGATTGCAGTTTTTTGCTCGCTTTCGATTTTTTTTTCATATTTTCCTTTAGTAAGTTACATTTATACTGGGTATACGAATAGTAACTTTAACGTTAACGCCATTTGATTGTTCATTATACTCAGACAAATTCTAGTGTGTAACTGTAAGGCCTACTGTAGGTTGAAAGCCGTTGCGCCGTACAGCAGAAACCAACTTCGAACGTGATCAGGATCAGATGGAAATTGAGAAAATGTCTTTTTATTCTCCTGCACACATCTGTTAGTGCAACCAACAGCGCAGCAAGATTCCGGCATAATTATCATACAAAAATAATCTTATGTAACAACATGCAAACGTATGTAAGTCTAATTAGGTGTACAGCAGACGACGGTGGTTTTGACCAACAAAATGGTAATGTAAAGAGCCATGTGACCTTGTGACGTCAGCTGAAACACCCCAATTGGTTCCGATGCGATAGCATCATGCGGTCTTGATGGCATGTGTGTGTGTGTGTGTGATGCTGAGTTTGTAAACCCGATATCTCAAGAACGGTTCAGTGGATTCATATCATATGTGGTACATGGATAGCCCATGGTCCGTAGATGTGCCCTATTTTATTTGGTGGTGATATCCTGTATATTAATGAGTAGGCAGGGCTTAATGTAAAAAAATTCAAATGCTCATATTCTAACAACCGCATATCTTTTTGTTTCATATTAGATGTAATTATGATGTTAGCTACAGTGTGTATGTGTTTATGGTATAAAAACGTTAAAATTCATCAAAATGCTTGAACGGGGCTTAATATGATTTTGCTTAATAGAGTTTGTTAACATTGTATCTCAAGAACAATAACCTGCATTCATGCCATATTTGGTACACAGATAGCCCATGTTCTGTAGATGTGCTCTATTGTTTTTGGTGGTGATATCGTGCATATTAATGAGTTCTAGGGATTAATATTAAAATCTTCAAATGCTCATTTTTCAACAATCACATGTCTTGTTTGTTTCATATTGCACATAATTATGATGTTAGCTAGTGTGTACATGTTCATGATATAAAAATGTTGAATTTCATTACTATGCATAGTGGGCAGGGCATAATATGCATAGTGGGCAGGGCATCAAATGATTTTGCTGAAAAGAGCTTGTAATTACGATATCTAAAGAATGATAAACTGGTTTTGGTGGTAATACCATGCATATTAATGAGTAGGCAGGGCGTAATGTAAATTTTTTCAAATATGATACCTGACGGCCGTATGTCTTGTTTTGCATCATAATTGCCATGATATTGTTGTTGATTATTGTGCACATGCTAGTGTTGTCAATAGGTATGTCTATTTTATAGATCTACATGTTGGTCTTGGCTTATTAATAAATATCCTGGAACAATTATTTCATGATATGCAATGACATGACAGTTAAAAACTTACAAATCAATCAGCATATATGAAAAAAGCATTGGAACCACAAAACCTTTTGGGTCTGGTTTTTATTTGATAAGTTCTGTCATAAGATTGGATAATTTCCTTTGTTGGAGGCTAATTCCTCAGTTGAACTATAAGTTGGTATATTGTTTAATTAAAAAACGACAGATCATAAAGATATACAGTACAATATCATAGGGCTATTTCCCTTGTGTTGCAGGCTAAGTCGCAGTTGGAGTTTCGACCCAGCAAACAATTGGACGTTTTTAAAACGTTTTCTGAACGTAACTTTTACATTTAAAAATATTTTTACAAAACATTTTTAAAACGTATTTGTGTGGAGGGTTTTGGCGCATCTAGAAAATGTTTTCTGGACGTTTTAAAAATGTTTTTAAGACGAAGACATAAAAGACCAATTTAGAACCTAGCCAAAATGTTTTCGGGATGTTTTGAGTTGCTCGGGAGATCTGATGATAGAATTATTCCCCCTTCTGTTGGAGGCTAAGTCCTAAGTTGAACTAGTTTATTGTTGAATTAAAAATTGACACATCATGAAGATATACAATATCACTGCGACTGAGCCTCCAATGTCTGAGAGGGTGTTTATAAATGGCATTGGATTCTGCAGTTTAGGCCCAGAATCATTCTGAGTATCATGTAAAAGCGGTACCAGTAAATTTGTCAGAAGAAACCAAAAAAGTCTGAAATAAAAATAAGACACTCGGACTCTGCCTCTCAAATTTTACAAGAATATACCTTCGACGTTGCATTGGATTCTCTAGGTACTTCTTATACAGGTCTAATTTGCAGAACACACTGACAGTGATACTTTAAAAATCTGTTCATGTAATCATTGGCTAAATTGACAGGTCCCAGATTTAATTGTGAAATGAAACTTGAAAGTTAAAAGGTCCTTGACGTAGGGCAAATTCTGCTGTAGTGTAGGCTAAGATAAAACGAAAGATTTCATCATACTCACAATTCTGATTGCAGTGATGCTGATGGTCATGATACTGTTACTATGATATTAGTTAGGCAGCATTCCTTTTTTATCCAATGCAAAATGAAAATCGCTGAACAACAGAACATTTCTAATTTATCTTCCCCAAGATGATAAATATTTCTTTCATGAAAAGGTTTCAAGAATTATTTACTGTTCAAAATATTGTTAAAAAAAGGAATACTAAAACCATCCAAATTATTATTATTATTATTTTTATTTGTCCAAAATCTAGTCTTTTTTCACCACTATTTGCTTGTTCACCATGTTCAACATGGCAAACTGCATATTTGTGTAAAGTAATACACTTGTTTTGTGCTGGTATACACGACAGGATACAAAACTTATCACGGGTGTTCACGCACTGGCATTTCAGTAGGTGTACATCGTTTTGGTATTTACATAGATAAAAAAAAGATTTTAAGAGTGAAAACTTTGTCTTTCAAATGGGCTATCGTAAATTTACTGCAATGCATTGCTAAAGAAGGAATCAAAGAATACATGGTTGAATTTTTAGAAGAAAAGGAGAAAGTTTTTATATTCCAAATTCAGTTATGCTTAATTTTTAACGCAATTTTTTGGGGCACATATTGTAGCTCGTTAATTTTGCTTCAGTGTGTGATTCATCTTTTTCAATAGGCATGCGTTCATACCCAAATTCGCAGGATTTGGGCCTCTTTCAAACAACCAGAAACCGAAAGGTTGTGTGGTTCCGATATCTTATTTTTTGGAAGCTGTTGTAGTGCAGGTGGGATGATAGCATTACAGTATTTTATGGACTCCTATTAAATGTCACTCTATACATTATATTTAACATCAGAGGATATTGAGATCTGCTTATTTTAATTTTGTTAATCAGTTAGAGCCCCAGTGAGACCCCGTTTAAATTTTAAGTTAGCATGTTTCATAACCTCTTCCTCTCTAAACAGAGAAAAGTTGAATATTACAGTCATATAAAAAAGGTTTTAAAGCAATAGAAAAATTTGAGCCACAGTTGTACGAATGACTAGTCTCTGATGTCAATTTTCCCCTCCCTTAATTGTGGGAATGAATCTTTGATTGGTAGGTGATAATACACTATAAACAGATAAATATCTAATGTTTTAAACTGACAAGTTTTCACATTAAGTTTTAAAATGTAGATAGCTATATTAGGTATTTTACATCCAGTCTTCAACAGTTAAGGTTATATAGAGATAATCCACCTGTGAAGAACTAATGGGTGAGGGCCGGCTGAAAATTGAACCAGACATCTAACTTGGCATTGTCATGATATGACCACTAGACCAAAGTATTTCTTTCTTTTAAGCTTAGCTTTTAGATAATTATGCAAAGTCATTTGTGATGACCAAGCTATGAAACATCCTTTGCAACTGTTGCGATTGTTCAGCATTAAGATGGAGTGCACTTCAAAAGTTATTCAAAGGTGGCAGTATTGCCACCGTTTATTAATTCATCTACACGTAGTCTTTGTCCCAGGAGAACAATAATGCTATTACAGACGATAAACTTAGGTTTATGAAAGGTTAGTAATTCACAACAGTATAAAAGAGATTAATTTAATAGAAATTTACAGGCTGTGGATGGAGTCAAAATATATCTTGCCACCATCTATTAATGCATCTAGTCTTTTTAATGGGAGAACAATAATGCTATTACTGTACTAAAAATAAAGGAACTTTGGTTTATGAAAGGGTAGTAAGTTACAATAGTGTATAAGAGATTAATTTAATAGAAATTTACAGGTTGTGGGTGTAGTCAAGATACAATATGTATTGTTTAATTTCATAATTGATTAAGTATGACATTTTAAAGGTATATAGACAGGTACAAAAGTTTCTATTCAACCGCTGACCGAAAAGAGCATTAAATTCTGAATTTAATGGTGTTTAAGTTTTAAAATTAGCATGTGTAGTTTTCAAGTTATGAGTAATCAAAGTTTGATAACTTTTTAATTTGATTTTAAAAAATGTGATGTACAGTATAAACAGGAAAATGCCCCAAAATCCCTTGTTTTTATTCAAATTTCTTTCCTTAATTTCAGTCTAAAAATATTCAAAATGCCTTCTCCAGCTTGAGGTTCATAGGAGGTGTGGTAAAGATCACAACCTCTTCATTATAATTATCTTCGCTTTTTCTAAGAGAAATGGCAGAGGGTTAAAAAAAAAGAAATGGATTTTCATAAGAGAATGGAGACTATTTTCCATTCCTGCATCACAAGAGTGACACAAAATTTTGCATATTTGCACAAAATTCTTCAAAAAGCTGTAAAATGGGCAATTTTTAACCGATTTTGATACAAAAATTTGATTTCATGTTTTTTAGGGATTTCAAATCATTTTAGCTAATGTTGCCTCAATCTGTCCATATACCTTTAACTACATAAGCATGTACACACTATCTAACGATATAAGCATGTCACATAAGAAGCAAAACTGGCATGCATTAAAAAAATTAATATTTTTGCACTAAGCCCTACCCGCCACCCACTCATTAATATGTATGATATCAACATCAAAACTAATAGGCACCATCTTTGAGTCATGATTAATCAATGTGCCAAATTTGACATGCCTCTGACTGACGAGATACTGTGTTTTACCAGCTGTTTTCAGTAAAACCACATTATTAAGAAGTAGAGCTGTGACCGTTTAGCGTGTACTCGCTACACGCTCGCAAATCTTGTAAACGTTTACTAAATACTTCATTGCGAGTAATCGTTTTTCATACATTATAGGCTTAGTGTCTTGCCGTTGAAAATCAATATTCATGATTCAAATCACACACACATTCGGCTGACAAAATTCCAATCAATGATTTTTTACAAACTGTAAACCCAATTAGCATAATCTTTTTTAAATGTGCGAATCACAAATGCGCAGTAATCACCAATGAATGGGGATATTATGCACTTTAATTTCGCCGAAAACTGAGTAATCTAACTTGTAAAATGCACCGCGAATGTGCAGCAGTAAACAGTGAAACTAACATTAGGCCTAACGTTAGGCCATAAGGCGTTACATCCCACGCAATCAAGGCCCGTTTCATCGACCAAAAAACTCTTGAATCGTGACAATCAGTACATTTACATGTAAATATTACCTGATGAGTCAAATAAATTTTGCAAGAAAGAAAAAATATTGCATAATAAATAAACAGAAAAAGGTTTTAACAAAGCTAATATTCTGCATGCTTCGCAAAGAAGGCGGCCATTTTTTCAGAGGACTAATATTTCAGAACTTCCTGGTGGTGGTGGCGTAGTTTTGAAATGTTTTACGGCGAGGTATATCATAGGCCTCAGTATGCAAGATTTTCACAGAGCTTTGAAAGCCGTAGCGAATAGGACAAACAAGTTACGCGATGTTGAGTTTAAATGACATTAAAAGGAAGTTATTTGTTCTTGCTAAACTGAATTTCCATGCATATTTTCCATAAAAATGATGATTTGTACTGTAGAAGTAAACTTTTTACGATTTTGAAAGCAAAACTCAGCGTCTATTTGGGCAATGCAGCCAGCACTTTTGCCATACTAGTTGCGCGATTTTTTTACTTCGCCCCGTAGTTTTGGAGCAATTTTGGTGTATTTTTTAAAATTACGCTACTAAACTCGTGTACACGATACACGCTCGCTTTTTTTGGCGTGTACACGTTTACTAAAATCCCTAAACGTTCACAGCTCTATTAAGAAGCAAAACTGGCATGCACTTGTAAAGATTTGAAAAGTTTAAGATTTTTGCACTAAGCCCCACCCACTCATTAATAAACATAATATTGACAACAAAAACAATAGGGACCATCTTTGAGTCATGATTAATCAATGTGTTAAATTTGACATGCCACTGATACATAGGCAGTGGAACCGCCCAGATCACCTTGACCATGGTCGGGGAAAACAATTGTCCGAGAATGGTCCAAAGATCCTAGAAGAATTTATCCCCATGAAAATATTGTTGCTAACCCAGTCAGAAATGCAAATTTTGTTTAGGTTTACGATAGTCGGCCCAATAACTTTAACCTTTCGCCGCCTCTGTGATGTATGGTTCATGAGATACCATGTTTACAAGCTGTTTTCAGTAAAGATGATGGGCTAAGATGGGTTAGTTACACTAAAAAGCCCAAACTAACACCACCACTACCACCACCACAAAAAAATCAAAGATGCCCAGAGTAAAGAACTTCTCAATGTTGACTTTGAAAATGTGAACAGAATTGGACCTAACCACACACTCGGCAAACCATTCATCTAATTAACAACTTTTTGCAAAAAGCTAAAATGCTGAATATCTATACTCTTTGGTCAACTTCAAACTGTTACCACATATCACATGAGGATTACCTGCAACATGCAAGAAATAACAGGAAGTCAAAGCATCACTACCAGATAGGAATTTAAAAATCATATCGCCACATACTAAAATTGACTGCACAGTACAATCAAAACATGTAGATTTTTTTGCCTTTAACGCGTTTGAAACTGTACAGTATGATCAAAAATTTATCTATTTTAAGTCATGATTTAGGGGCACCAAAAACGTGGAATTTTCAGAGCTTTCAGTCAGAGGTCTTTACCTCTGGCCTTTGGTGGCAGAAATATTTAAAAATATTAAAGTTGTCCTGCTGAAGCATGTATAGGCCTTCTCACTAAACTGTTTATACAGTACCAACAGCCCATCTTTTCCTTGCAAAATTTTGATAGATTTTTATTTGATTTTGGCAAGAAAATTGGCGGCAAAATGTGTAGTCGACATTTTTTTTAATATTCCACATTTTTGTGACCTTTTCAGACTTTTCTGACTCATATATATCCAATAACATTTTGCCCAAATTTTGAAAGGTATAATTTTATCTGTACATGCTTTGAAACGGCTCCTTAAATGCTTATGTTTAAGTTGATTCTAACATTAGTATCTAAATTTTTCAATCTTTTTATCAATTGACTTTTTAAAGTTCTGTTTCTTCAGCTTGTAAGCCATTTTGGTGCAACAAAAGCAATCAATCTTCAGAGCATCTAAGGGTTTTGCCCTCATTTTTTCAATTTTCTGTTCAGTTTCTTTTCTGTCTGTGTAGAAATGGTAACCAAAATCCCTACAATATCTTAAGTTGATTTTAACGTTAGCCATACAGGCACATTTTTAGTGCCCACATTTTCATCCTCTTGACTGATGTGCCCCTATTCGCCTCTAACAAAAATCTCTGGTGATTCCAAGAGCATGTAGTAAAAAGTATTGAAGATAGTATTACTGATTGGTAAAGTTTATCCCACGTGTGCTGTAGATTCTCAGTACATTAAGTATAGTTTAAGAGATAAAAATTGTTTAAAAAAACTTGTCTTAACTTTCAGCTTCTTTTCTGCTCTTTATTTCTACAAAGTATAAGTTAAGGTCATTGAACTTAAGTAACGGAGAACGCTGGGCTCCCATTGACTGCTGTGATAGCGAATGAAGCCAACATGTATTCATGAGAGTTACCAAGACCACGATTTTCCCCATTGACTGTAATGATAACAAATTTTTAAAATCACTTTATTTAAAAATCTGTTGCTTCGATTTTTTGCTCTTTTGAGTACAGTATGTTATTTAAGTTTTGGTATTCTCGGTAATATAAAGTCATTGGGAAAATCCTATGTTGTCCTAACACTGAAAGTGAAATTTTGGGTTGAGTTTAAAAGCTTAGGTGTAATGGTAACCATGTGTAATGGGCTATATTGTTATTATAATATTAGTGAAACTGGTACAACTCTGACAATGAAGGCATAACAGCTCAAATAGCTTATAAATATTTATCATTTGTGAATCAAACACAATTTACGCTCATGAAAAATTAATTGATTGAACGTTGATGATTGTTTGAGTAACAACATGCACGTCTTGTATACAGTGCGTAGCGTAAACGGTTGGAAATTGGTTATTTTTAATGTCAGTTTGAAACAGGACTTGAGACGAGACGGGTGTAAGTTGTAGAATTAATTTATCTTGTTTATTTATTTCGTTTTGACAGTTGGAGACAGAGAAATATCCAAGATTACAATTAAGTGAAACTAACTTGAGAGTCTTACCTTTTATTTCTTACGCTAAAGTACAATAACAGTAATAGTTTTATTATTTACTCGATGGGATTCGAGGTCTTGAACATGATATATTAATGACAGTGTTAGTAATTGAACTTGAGGTTTGAACTAGTAACAAAAGGGTGAAGAAACCTGAAAAGTTACATAATACAATGCAAATTGGCAATTTTGCCCAGGCCTTGTGTCGAAATATGGCAAAGTAAACATTCTAAACAACCTTATCTTTTTATAAATTTCCTCATCTGCAAAATGCAAAAGCATAATGATAAATTTGCAAAGTTTTAAACAATGATGTGATGTGATTTGGACGTTCAACGAATATAAAATCCAAGTTTTATTTCCTCTAACACAAGGAGCTACAGTAGGCTGGATGTATTTTGCTGGTTTACATAGCTTTAGGTTATAAAATCTGCCTAAATCAGCCCCAAAATCCACTTTAGATGTTAGGTTGACATGGGGTTTTCCTTATAACTTTAGATTATCAAGGTTCATAATATATTTTTTGAAGAAAAATACCAAAGCGACTGCTTTTTTATTTAAGTGAAATTTGGCCTAAGGCTATAAAATTGGCCTGAAATTTTACTTTCTGTGTAAGGATGACATAGGTTTTTCCCAATGACTAAATATTACCTAGAATACCAAAAGTTACATAACATATTAAAAAAAGAAAAAAAATCAAGCGACAGCTAAGTAAAGTGACTTAAAAAAATTCCTCGTGCCTTTGGTGACTCTTGTCCCATACATGTTGGTTTCACCGGATGATCAAGCTCAGCATTCTCAGTTACCTCTAATTTTATGGTTGAGGTATATTATACCAGGCAACATTTAAGACCAAGCAAAACGAGCAATGTTTTTTGTGACATGTCACACAGTCAACAATGTGTCACACAGTCCCAGACCTTAGATTAATACAGGGAATAACTGAAAATAACATGGTTTGAAAATTGTAGTTGTGTAATCGAAAATGGTAGGAACTAGGCCTACGTTCGAACGAAAGTTATTCTCCAAGTATAGAACTACAGATTATTATTTATTTTTTTGGTTCTCATACGCCACAATGTCACACTTGTCCACAATGGTGTAAGTATAGGAAACTCCGAAAAATTAACTAAGTCTGAAACTAAAAATTATTCTCTCTTTTTTCTTTTCTCCTATGCCACAATGGTCACACTTGTCTACAATGATATAAGTATAGGAAACTCCGATAAATTAACCAAGTCCGAACTGCAGATTATTATTATTAATTTTTTTTTCGGTTCTCATATGCCACAATGTCACACTTGTCCACAATGATGTAAGTATAGGAAACTCCAAAAAATTAACGAAGTCCGAAACAAAAATTATTCTCTTTTTTTCTTTTCTCCTATGCCACAATGGTCACACTTGTCTACAATGATATAAGTATAGGAAACTCCGATAAATTAACAGTCCGAAACAAAAATTATTCTCTTTTTTTTCTTTTCTCCCATGCCACAATGGTCACACTTGTCCACAATGATGTAAATATAGGAAACTCCAATAAATTAACCAAGTCCGAAACAAAATTATTCTCTTTTTTTTCGCTTCTCATACGCCACAATGTCACACTTGTCCACAATGATGTAAGTATAGGAAATTCCGAAAAATTAACAAAGTCCGAAACAAAAATTATTCTTTTTTTTTTTCTTTCTCCTATGCCACAATGGTCACACTTGTCCACAATGATGTAAGTATAGGAAACTCCAAAAAATTAACCAAGTCCGAAACAAAATTATCCTCTTTTTTTTTCGCTTCTCATACGCCACAATGTCACACTTGTCCACAAAATTGCAAAAATTAATCTCTCTTTATATATATATATATATATATACATATATATATATATATATATATATATATATATATATATATATATATATATATATATATATATATATATATATATATATATATATATATATATATATATATATATATATATATATATATATAAATATATAAATACATTAATATTTATATATATATATATATATATATATATATATATATATATATATATATATATATATATATATATATATATATATATATATATATATATATATATATATATATATATATATATATATATATATATATATATATATATATATAAAGAGAGAATAATTTTTGCTTCGGACTTTGTTAATTTTTCTGAGTTTCCTATACTTACATCATTGTGGACAAGTGTGACATTGTGGCATATGAGAACTGAAAAAAAATTAATAATAATAATCTGCAGTTCGGACTTGGTTAATTTTTCGAAGTTTCCTATACTTACATCATTGTGGACAAGTGTGACCATTGTGGCAGATGAGAAGCGAAAAAAGAATAATTTTGTTTCGGACTTGGTTAGTTTTTCGGAGTTTCCTATACTTACATCATTGTAGACAAGTGTGACCTTGTGGCATATGAGAATCGAAAAAAATAATAATCTTATTTTGTTTATTACTACATCGTAAGGATGAAATTTGAACAGGATCTGACTTATCTATAGCCTAGTGTTAAAGTGTGACAATGTGTGCTGTGTCACAAAATAAATTACTGATTTCACTCGGTCTTAAATGTGGCCACATATGGTTTATATTCTATGGTTGAGGTATATATTGATAATTTATATTCTATGGTTGAGGTATAGATTGATGGTTTATATTCTATGGTTGAGGTATATATTGATGGTTTATATTCTATGGTTGAGATGGTATATATTGATGGTTTATATTCTATGGTTGAGGTATATATTGATGGTTTATATTCTATGGTTGAAGTATCTATTGAGGTATATTCTATTGATGGTTTATATTCTATATTTTATATTCTATGCTTGAGGTATATATTGATGGTTTATATTCTATGGTTGAAGTATATATTGATGGTTTATATTCTATGCGGAGGTATATATTGATGGTTTATATTCTATGGTTGAGGTATATATTGATGGTTTATATTCTATGGTTTTATATTCTATGGTTAGGTATATATTGATGGTTTATATTCTATGGTTGAGGTATATATTGATGGTTTATATTCTATGGTTGAGGTATATATTGATGGTTTATATTCTATGGTTGAGGTATATATTGATGGTTTATATTCTATGGTTGAGGTATATATTGATGGTTTATATTCTATGGTTGAGGTATATATTGGTTTATATTCTATATATTGATGGTTTATATTCTATGGTTGAGGTATATATTGATGGTTTATATTCTATGGTTGAGGTATATATTGATGGTTTATATTCTATGCTTGAGGTATATATTGATGGTTTATATTCTATGGTTGAGGTATATATTGATGGTTTATATTCTATGGTTGAGGTATATATTGATAATTTATATTCTATGGTTGAGGTATATATTGATGGTTTATATTCTATGGTTAAGGTATATATTGATGGTTTATATTCTATGGTTGAGGTATATATTGATGGTTTATATTCTATGGTTGAGGTATATATTGATGGTTTATATTCTATGGTTGAGGTATATATTGATGGTTTATATTCTATGCTTGAGGTATATATTGATGGTTTATATTCTATGGTTGAGGTATATATTGATGGTTTATATTCTATGGTTGGAGGTATATATTGATGGTTTATATTCTATGCTTGAGGTATATATTGATGGTTTATATTCTATGGTTAAGGTATATATTGATGGTTTATATTCTATGGTTGATATATATTGATAATTTATATTCTATGGTTGAGGTATATATTGATGGTTTATATTCTATGGTTGAGGTATATATTGATGGTTTATATTCTATATTGGTTAAGGTATATATTGATGGTTTATATTCTATGGTTGGAGGTATATATTGATGGTTTATATTCTATGGTTGAGGTATATATTGATGGTTTATATTCTATGGTTGAAGTATCTATTGATGGTTTTATATTCTATGGCGGAGGTATATATTGATGGTTTATATTCTATGGTTGAGGTATATATTGATGGTTTATATTCTATGGGTTGATGGTTTATATTCTAGGTATATATTGATGGTTTATATTCTATGCTTGAGGTATATATTGATGGTTTATATTCTATGCTTGATGGAGGTATATATTGATGGTTTATATTCTATGGTTGAGGTATATATTGATAATTTATATTCTATGGTTGAGGTATATATTGATGGTTTATATTCTATGGTTAAGGTATATATTGATGGTTTATATTCTATGGTTGGAGGTATATATTGATGGTTTATATTCTATGGTTGAGGTATATATTGATGGTTTATATTCTATGGTTGAGGTGGAGGTATATATTGATGGTTTATATTCTATGCTTGAGGTATATATTGATGGTTTATATTCTATGGTTGAGGTATATATTGATGGTTTATATTCTATGGTTGAGGTATATATTGATGGTTTATATTCTATGGTTGAGGTATATATTGATGGTTTATATTCTATGCTTGAGGTATATATTGATGGTTTATATTCTATGGTTAAGGTATATATTGATGGTTTATATTCTATGCTTGAGGTATATATTGATAATTTATATTCTATGGTTAAGGTATATATTGATGGTTTATATTCTATGGTTAAGGTATATATTGATGGTTTATATTCTATGCTTGAGGTATATATTGATGGTTTATATTCTATGGTGGAGGTATATATTGATGGTTTATATTCTATGGTTGAGGTATATATTGATGGTTTATATTCTATGGTTGAGGTATATATTGATGGTTTATATTCTATGCTTGAGGTATATATTGATGGTTTATATTCTATGGTTGAGGTATATATTGATGGTTTATATTCTATGGTTGAGGTATATATTGATGGTTTATATTCTATGGTTAAGGTATATATTGATGGTTTATATTCTATGCTTGAGGTATATATTGATGGTTTATATTCTATGGTTGAGGTATATATTGATGGTTTATATTCTATGGTTGAGGTATATATTGATGGTTTATATTCTATGGTTGAGGTATATATTGATGGTTTATATTCTATGCTTGAGGTATATATTGATGGTTTATATTCTATGGTTGAGGTATATATTGATGGTTTATATTCTATGGTTGAGGTATATATTGATGGTTTATATTCTATGCTTGAGGTATATATTGATGGTTTATATTTTTCTTATTATCAATCAGAGACAAGGAGGAATATGATGTGTGCATTGTTGGGGGTGGCATTGTTGGTTTAGCAACAGCACAGGAGCTTATAAATCGTCACCCAAATCTCAAATTTGCTGTTGTGGAAAAGGAGAAAGAGTTGTGTGAGTATCAAATATATGCTATGTATTATGCTATGTATTAAGGTATGCTATGTATGAAGGTATGCTATGTATGAAATTATGCTATGTATGAAGGTATGCTGTGTATTAAGGTATGCTGTGTATTAAGGTATGCTGTGTATTAAGGTATGCTGTGTATTAAGGTATGCTGTGTATTAAGGTATGCTGTGTATTAAGGTATGCTACAGTATGTTATGCTATGTATTAAGGTATGCTGTGTATTAAGGTATGCTGTGTATTAAGGTATGCTGTGTATTAAGGTATGCTGTGTATTAAGGTATGCTGTGTATTAAGGTATGCTGTGTATTAAGGTATGCTATGTATTAAGTTATGCTGTGTATTAAGGTATGCTGTGTATTAAGGTATGCTGTGTATTAAGGTATGCTGTGTATTAAGGTATGCTGTATTAAGGTATGCTGTGTATTAAGGTATGCTGTGTATTAAGTTATGCTGTGTATTAAGGTATGTTGTGTATTAAGGTATGCTGTGTATTAAGGTATGGTGTGTATTAAAGTATGCTGTGTATTAAGGTATGCTGTGTATTAAGGTATGCTGTGTATTAAGGTATGCTGTGTATTAAGGTATGCTGTGTATTAAGGTATGCTGTGTATTAAGGTATGCTGTATATTAAGATATGCAGTGTATTAATGTGTGCTGTGTATTAGGATATGCTGTGTATTATTGTATGTTATGTATTAAGGTATGCTGTGTATTAAGGTATGTTATGTATTAAGGTATGCTGTGTATTAAGGTATGCTAGGTATGCTGTGTATTAAGGTATGCTATGTATTAAGGTATGATGTGTATTAAGATATACTGTGTATTAATGTATGCTGTATATTAAGGTATGCTATGTATTAAGGTATGCTATGTATTAAGGTATGCTATGTATTAAGGTATGATGTGTATTAAGATATACTGTGTATTAATGTATGCTGTATATTAAGGTATGCTATGTATTAAGGTGTGCTATGTATTAAGGTATGCTATATGTGTCGACTGGATCAAATCAATTTTGTGTTTACTTTGGAAGAATCTAATTGCCTGCTGTGGAGAATTTAATTACGTTACCAATTCTAATAGAAAGTCGGAGATAAGCATTAATTTGAATGATCTTGTTGATTATAAAAATACTTCATAGATCACTGAAATAAACAGGAATTTAAAATATGCCATAAAAACGGCATTTTCAAAGTGTAAAATTGTGCAAACTACATCAATTATACTTCATTTACTTTATATTTTGATCGAAGTTAAAATGCTCTTACATTCAAAAAGACAAACATTACATTCTGAATTTCAAAACTATGTACGTTGATTAAAGAACATTACTCCATTCATTTTCCCTCTCCTTATACACATTATCATTTCCCCTTTATCAGCATTTTATATATTTTTTTATATAAAATGTGAGGTGAACAATAGCGCATGAGGTATGACCAGGTCGAACACAAGTATAGGCCACAACACACTATAAGAAATGTCCTCATGGGCCAATCAATGGCTCACAGCAGCTTAGGGAAGAAATGGAAATCATTTTATGCTTTGGTGCTGAGAGAAGATGATGATGCACCTGGGTCTTGAATGACTAGGCCCTTGGTCTTGAATGACTGGGCCCCTTGGTCTTGAATGACCGGGCCCCTTGGTCTTGAATGACTGGGCCCTTAGTCTTGAATGACCGGACCCCTTGGTCTTGAATGACCGGGCCCCTTGGTCTTGAATGACTGGGCTCCTTGGTCTTGAATGACCGGGCCCCTTGGTCTTGAATGACAGGGCTTCTTGGTCTTGAATCTCCTACAAGACTCACACCTCTCCCACCATCTCCTTGAGGATGAGGAACCCATGTCAAACTTCAGTAATATCCTTACCAACATCGCCACCTGTTCAATTCCCAAAACCTCCAAACCCCCAAATCATCCCCTCTACCCCTGGTTCTCTGATGACTGCAAAACCACCATCAAGAACAGGAAAAGAGCCCTCAAAAACTTCGAAACTAGCCCGAGCACCCATAACCTTAACCTCTTTCGCATCAGCCGTGCCAAGGCCAGACGCACTATCAAGGACAGTAAAACTAATACTTGGAACAACTTCATCTCTTCTATCACCACCAACACCCCCACTAAGAAGATTTGGAGAATGGTTAACAGCTTCCACGGCAGAGTGGGCAAATCTCCCATCTCTCTCAGAATGGTGACCTTCTCACCGCAAAAAAGGACATCGTTAACCACCTCGCCGCCACTTTCAGCAACATCTCATCCTCGACCAACTACTCCAATGCCTTCAAAACCAAAAAAGCTTCTGATGAAGCCCGGAAAATCACTTTTCCTTTTGACAACTCCGAAAGCTACATCGCCCCTCTCACCCTTTCTGAGTTAAACCTAGCCATCCACAACGCTGGCTGTACCTCCAAGGGCCCAGATAACATCCCCTACCAGTTCCTGAAACACCTCCCCATCAACGCCACCACTACCCTACTTACAATCTTCAACAACATTTGGACCTCACACTCCTTTTCTCCCTATATGGAGGACAGCTGTTGTCATCCCCGTCCTTAAACCGGGGAAAGACGGTACCGACCCCTCCAGCTACCGCCCCATCGCCCTAACTTGCTGTTTCTGTAAAATTATGGAAAGGATCATTAATCAGAGACTAAACTGGTTCTTGAGACCAACAGAATCCTCTCCCCTGACCAAAGCGGCTTCCGAAAACGTCGCAATACCCTAGACCAGTTAATTACGCTCGACACCGCTATCCGGGAATCCTTTGCAAAAAAGGAACACCTCATTGCCATATTTTTTGACCTTGAAAAAGCTTTTGACACTACTTGGAAATACGGCATTACCCGCAAACTTCACACCATCGGCCTCAGTAACCATCTCCCCATCTTTATTCAAAACTTTCTCTCATCCAGGCGGTTCCAAGTTCGTATTGGCCACACCCTCTCCAACCCGTACCTCCAAGAGGAGGGCGTCCCCCGAGGCAGCATCCTCTCTCCCACTCTCTTCAACCTGAGCATCAATGACATTGCGGATAACCTTGGCCCCAACATCAAACGTACCTTATATGTGGATGACTTCACCATCTTCTACTCCTCCCCTAGCTTTCCTATTGTTGAAAGTAGGCGCCAAACCAGCCTCGACCTGCTGCAAGACTGGAGCAACAAAAACGGTTTTAAATTCTTTAAAGACAAGACAGTCTGCATGCACTTTTGTCATTTCAACAACCTCCACCCTAACCCGAACTTTGTGCTCAATGGTAATCGCATCCCAAAAGTTGAACACACAAAGTTCCTGGGTCTAACTCTAGACCCTAAGCTTACCTACAAGCAACACATCACCAACCTGAAACTGAAATGCAACAGCTCCCTCAACCTCCTCAGACTCCTCTCCAACACCACTTGGGGTGCGAACCGCTTTGCTCTCCTCAAAATGTTCAGGCTCACCATTTGTGCCAAGCTTGACTACGGCAATATTGTCTACTGTGTCGCTCACAACTCATACCTCAACCACATCAACACCTTCCAAAATGAAGCCCTCAGGCTTTGTCTAGGTGCTTACAGGACCTCCCCAATCACCAGCCTTCATGTTGAAGCCAACGAACCCCCCCCCCCTCCTTTCTACTTAGATGTAGAAAGCTTAGCCTATCCTATGCTTTTAAGGTCCTCACCAACACCCAGAACCCTGTTTACAACCTCATCAGGTACCTCAATTTCTCCACCCTCTTTGATAGGACTAAAACCCTATCCCCTCCCTTCAGCTTACGCATTAAATCAGACCTCTTCCAACTCGGCATCAACCCCACCACTCTCGGCACCTTCTCCTGGCCCACTTTTCCTCCTTGGGCCACCCCCCTTCTTCCTGTCCACCATGGCCTCTCCACTCATCACAAAGCTCAAACCCATCCTAACCTCTTCATCAATCTCCACAACCAAGTCAAAGACCAACTCTCAAATTACACCTCCGTCTATACTGATGGGTCCGAGGAGGGCAACAAGACAGCTGCTGCTGCTGTCATCCAAGACATCACCCTCAGTAGCAGACTTCCCGATTACTCATCCATCTTTTCAGCCGAGGCTAAGGCCATTCTCCTTGCCCTCAACTTTATTGAGTACTCCCCGCTCAGCCACTTTGTTATTTTCTTGGACTCAAAGGCTGTTCTTACTTCTTTACTCAATCCTAAATGGGATAACCTCACATGCCACCTCCTCCTCCGCAAACTCCTTTCTTCCACCCTCTGCAGGAAAAGTATTGTTTTCTTCTGGATACCCAGCCATGTTGGCATCCCGGGTAATGACAGGGCTGATGCAGCCACTAAGCTTGCCCTCACCCTCCTCCCTGCCCCTTTTCCCAAAACCCTCTCTGACATCAAACCGCTTATCGCTTCCCTTGTTCGGGACCGCTGGCAAACCTCATGGAAGTCCCAAATTGATAACAAACTCCCATGTCATCCAGCCCACAATTATGATCAAAGCCACCATCAACAACTTCTCTCGTATTGACAACGTTCATATTACCCGTCTTAGAATTGGTCACACTCATTTCACCCACTCCCACCTCCTTATTGGCTTCCCCTAACCCTTATGCAACAATTGCCATTGCACCCTCACAATTCATCACGTTCTCCTTGCTTGCCCCCTGTACAACCTTCCCAGAGCTTCCCTCACTCCCTACAACTCAATTGCTGAGTTCTTCCAAAAAAATCCTCCAGATAAAATTATCTCCTTCCTTCATCATGCCTCCCTCTATGACCGTATATAATTCTCTTCCACCCCCTCTCTACTTTGTTTTTGTTTCAACCATGCACCTTCCCTCACAATCACTGCTCTGTGACCTTTTGTTTTTAAATTTCTCTCATTCTCCCCCTGTTTCCTTTACTTCCTACCTCTAGAATGATCTGACCTCTCAGGCACAATTTGACCTTACTTGTTGTGGTGCCGTTAAGCCATCATTAAATAAAATAAAATAAAAAAAAACCTACAAGACAGTCTGGGAGACTGTTCCAAGCTTGGACTGCAGTGTGGATAAAACTCCTGATAGTGGAATAGGTTCTTGAGGCAGGTTTAGTGAGTGCATGAGTTGGCATAGACAGACTGTTATGTGACAAATTTCCCTGTCATGCCAAAGCAATGATAAACTTTCAATGTTTTTACACAGCTATGCATCAGAGTGGCCACAATAGTGGTGTTGTTCATGCAGGCATTTACTACACACCTGGCTCACTGAAAGCCAAACTTTGCGTTGAAGGGCTCCGTCTTACATACAAATATTGCGATGAGCACAATATACCATATAAGAAAGTGGGCAAAGTAAGTCAAAACAAAATGATACTCTGTACTTAGGTGTTAGTTGAGGGTACGGTTTAGATCCCAAAGCTTATTTTCAAAAGTTGCTTTTCTTTAGGACAAAATTATGGATTGACTCAAGAGCTTAATGGTTTGGTTTGGTTTGGTTTGCTGATGTTTAATGGCACCGCGACAGTCAGTCAAATGTGCCAAGAGGGTGTTAAAAACTAAGGTGCTTGAGTTAAAACAGAGAGGAAAAAGAGGTGGGATAGAGGGAAGGAGGGAGAGAAGGTGAATAAGGGAAAAAAGGTAAGGTAAAAAAAGGAAGGTGAGGAAGGAAAAAGGGAAGGAAAGGGAGATTTAGATTAGGTTGAGTAAATCGCTGTTGCGGAGAAAGGTGATGAAGTTGGAGGTAGGATTGTTCTTGAAAAAATTAGAAATTAAGATGGATGGGGAGAGGTGTGATCTGGAGTTCAGGTAATAAGACAGGTTAAGAGGATATGCTTGATCGAGAGATCGGTGTTGCATGTAGGGCAGAGAGGAGCAGGGGAGCCGGAAAAAGGTGAGAAAAGTGTGGGTGAGGCGGATGCGGGTGATAACAACGTCCTCCCTGTGATTGCGACTTAAAGAACTTAATAAATGTTGGTCAATTTGCATATAAAGACCTCCAAAAATTTAAAGCTGTAAAGTAGTTAAGTTGCTTTTCCATTTTGTTGGGATTTTGCCATTTTCAAGATTAAACATGAATTTTGAAAGTAGCTGTTCATATGTATGTTTTGCTGTCTGTTTTTTAGTGACTGTAAAGTTATTTTATTGCTCCATTATGTGTCAAAGATCACTTGAGGAATGAAAGCAATCAAGCACTATTTGTCATAAAGTCTAAGGTACAGAATTGCTTTCTTTTGAAGTAAAGATGTCACAATCAGTACAGTGAATAACATATGTCGCAATCAGTACTGTGAATAACAGGAATGATCAATAAAACATTTTCTTAGAATTTCATTATGATAAAAATGATTCTATACTTCTTCCTTCCAAACAGTTGATTGTAGCAGTAGAACATAGAGAGGCTAAGAGATTAGATAACTTGTACGAAAGAGGTCTGAAAAATAATGTACCAGATTTGCGGTTGGTTGGACCAGATGAGATCAGGGAGATTGAGCCTCATTGTAAGGTATACTTACTGCTGTATATTTTATTCATGTTCTTAAAAATGGAGTTGGTGAATGCGATAAAACATCAGTTATGTTTGTCTGTATGTCTGTTGTTGTATCTGTTTGTCTGCATGACAATTACAGCTACAAAGGTGGAAGGAGATTCTTACCCCCTGCGCTCCTTCCTACTTCCTACAGACAGAGAAGTTCCACTGTGAGCACCTCTAAGCCGTCGAGAAGATAGCATCCAAAAAGTGCAGGGCTTCAACCTTGACTATTAGTCCGGGAGCAAAGAGGGTTAACCCTGCATTGTTGTATTAATTTTTTTTTTACTGTTGATTTTGGTAGCTAAGGGTCTATACTTTCAGAAACTGCTTGATGACATGTTGTCGCCCTTGAGCAATTTGAGAAATTCAGGATGGCGTCCAAGATGGCCGCCATTACATATAAATGACCATAACTTCCAACCTGTTCATCATAGGAAGGTGATTTTGTCTCTATACCTAGGTTTTTGGGGTCAAGCTATCTATTAGAACTAACTATTATGTTAATATCGTATTACATTATGGTAATTTCCAAGATGGCTGCCAAGATGGCCGCCGTAACACTAAAACTGGCATATCTCCTTAACTATTTACTCCAAATTAGTTCGTGAAGGTGTCTATCACTGGGTATTTTGAAGACACATCTATCTGTATCAGATCAAAGTTCATATACTGGTGATGTCATCTGAAAATCCAAGATGGCTGCCAGTTTACAAGCACTGGTATATTTTCTATACTATTCAATCTTGGGTAAAATATGAAAAGGTAAACGACCACAGGTGTTATATTATAACAAATGTTCTTTAATTTTAAATCTAAATTCTCACACAGACTACCAAAAGCATATTATACAATTCAAGGATGGCTACCACTTCACCAAATAATTTACACTGTTGTACATTGTGTTGCTCATGTGCATCGCAAAGACATGCAATTAACTATGATGTCGGGTTACAGCAACCCTGATTATAGCAGGCGCAAAATATTGTGCATTTCATGTTTGCAGAGTTGCAACTACAAGCACGTGAACTGCATGGAGTAGTTCTGTGGCATCCACATTTTATTAGACGTAGCACCATCTCTGGGGCTAGTTCGACTTCATCAGGGAGGGTGACTGGTTGAAGGGACTTGTTTTGGTCATCCTTTACCCAACCATATTCCGTTGAGTCCAACTCGGGTGGATTCTGCGCTTCCAGTGACTTCCAAACCAAAGCTTGATGTAAGCTCTTTTAACATTTTCCTTGAATGCCTCAGTTGTTGTTGGCAAGGTACACAACTTCGGTGTTGATGACCCTTTGCCTGTTTTTGACAGCAATACCTTTACCCTTGTCTCTGCCATTGTACTACAGTTTATTTGTCCATAGCACGCGGAAATGAAGGAGGTAGCCTGTTGAATAACAGATTCCATAGAATGCCCTGGTGCACCCAACAAGTTAAGTGAGTGCCCCGATCGAAGTGTTTTGAGTACAGTGGCCTTTCGAATTCCAAAATAGGAGGCAACGGTGTCACAGCCAGACAGTGCATGTGCCGGGAGTATTCCTTCGACTATCTCAGAATGCTTCTGCACAGTTTTGTCTATTACAACCACCGTCCTTCCTTTGATGGGGGACTCCATCAATACAACATTCTTGAGATTTGCCATGTGATAATAATGCAGCAACAGTACAAAGACGTCAGTGTCATCGGCAACAACAGTGATTTTGCTTTCTGCATTTTCCGCGGCACAACTCTAGACCTGTTGGACAATGATTATCTGCTTCTTCGTGTGAAGTTGCCAGATTTTCCCGTGAGATGACACCTCCACCTTCACTGATTTCGATTGGCACCGGATCTGCTCTTGTTACCACTAACTTGTGATGTCGTGTGTTGTCCTCATGAAACTTCTTATCCTGGACTAGATCATCAACTATCAGTTGCATCAGTTGCTTCTTATTTTTGGAAGAGGCTAGTAGAATCATCTGCGCTGGAAGTTTACTGTTGACTTGCAAATGATGAACCCTACTGACACTAGTTGCCCTAGATCCTCTGGTAACACTCTTTGTGCTGTAATCATAGTATCTGTCAAATATCAGATACACGTCCTCGACCCGTAACCTTTTTCCTATGGCATATTTGTATTTCGCTATATAGTCCTTGACGGACCCATCAGCAGGCCAAGGAACTACCCAGAGTGTTGCTGAACCATCGAGCACACTAACATTTGCACCACCAGCAACTTTATCAGACACCTCAATTTGGAGAATTTTCTTCAAGGTAGATTTCGATTTCGCAACCCTCATATCTCCAGTATCATCAATCATGGACGTTGGAACTGGTGCAAGTTCATGACCAAGCACATCCTTAATTTTAATGTCCCGCCCACTAGCCTGTAGGCCAATCACCCTTGAGTAAATCAAATTGGTATCAAGTACTTTCACAGCTCCGACCTTCACATGCTTCCTTGCATGATCCATAGTAACAACCTTCTTTGTGATGGTTTCATAAAGTCCCTGCGGTAACCGACTTTCGAAAACTTTCATTTGTTCAGTCCCGATTGTGACAGCATTGTGGACATTGACTTCAGTTGAACCAATCTGGCCGCTACCTACATTGACTTTACCACTGGGGTGTGCCGCAGAATCTAAAGAATCAATGCAAGTGTCGACTTTTTGTCTGATTCCATCTCGGTCTCTCTTGTCTTCAGCGATCCTGGCTTTTGCCTCTTCTTTGTGTGTTGTCACCACCTTGCTTTGAGTGTCCTCATCCGTCATGTCATCCAGATCAGATTCCAACCTGCTGCATGCATGCAGACTAAGGTCCCATACCTTCAGCGTTTCTGGCTTAAGCGTGATGCCAACAATCCCCCCAGGAGCATGCCCATACCGCATGAAGGTCGTCTCAATCATCATATTGCTCCAGATGCCATTCCATAAGCCAGCAGAATGGTGCATGACATGCTCACCCTTCATGAAGTGTGACAACACCTCTTGTGGTAGCCGTTCCATCTCACAAAGGTAGCACAATCCATAACTCGCATAGTTCACATGCCCCGCAGCAAAGAAGTATGGTAGCATTTGCTTGTAGGTTGCCAGATGAAGTGGCCAGTCACCTTCGCGCTCAGCCCGTACGAACATCATGGTGAGCAGGACAGGTTTTATCAAGACATCGACCCAAAGTTTGGTAGTTTGACTCTTGCTGGCTTCGGTTTCGAGAATTTGCATGAGGTCACCATTGCAATGTAGTGGTTTATCCTAAATGATTCCGCAAAGTGCCTCTTCAGCTACCATTCGTAATGCTTTGATGCTCTGGGGAAACTTTTTTCCAGTAAGCATATTCGACACACTGCCAAACACAGAGGACATTATATCTGACAGACCGGTATCAGCCACCAGTGTTCCGATAGATCCAATGAAGCTCATTAGAGAGTGCATCCCTCCCAACAGTAGAATAACATTTGAGAACCTTTTTGGATAAGTCCACTGAACTTCTAGAGCGACCCTGTACAGCTGCAGATCACAAGTAAGAACTACGAACTGTTGCCCGATATTGCGTGTGTAGACCTGTGCAAAGGCCATTGATGTCATCATGGTATCTGGGTGTGACGGGATCATGTCTATTAAGGGAAGGTAAACAGCCTTCGTCTTTGGTTGTGCTGAATGACCCTGTCGACGTGCAGCCCCAGTATTGTACCCATTGTACTCAGGACAATCTAGTGTGTTGTTCATGTCTTGAAGGAATGCAAAATCCACCTCACTGGCTCTTCCCTTTGAAATTACTTGTTGTGCCAGCATACGCAGGGGCTGAACTGATTGTTTAAGGGTGTTCTGTGGCATCGGAGGCTTCTTGGGACCATTATATCTCTCTATCTCGACGTCATGCTCGAGTGGCTTAACCATGTCTTCCTTTTTCACACGCCTAATGGTGGCTTCTTGGACTGTTTCACTACTGTTACTATCTGGTTGTGTGAGCAGCATGGCAAGGGAATGGCTGAATGACTTTCCGTTTGGAGACGATATGTCAGTATCGAAATTGTCTACAATAACCTGAACCAAGCTTGAACTTGAAGTTGATAGGCCTGGTTGTGAATGTTCCATGGTTGTGACTTTGGCAGCTGAATTTTTAAAATGCCGTACTTCATCGTAGGTACATGTAACACCATACTTTTGTAACACTTTGATAAGTTTTTTTGATCTCCTCATCTTGATGCCAAGAGTAATTTGCAAACTAGTGGGATGGTTTTTCATCACCCCACTTACCATTGAACCAATGAGAAGTGCAGGTAGTGCCCCATCTAGGCTAGGAGACAGCTTCCCTAAAAGTTTCATCAAAGTGTCACTCAAAGTCCTTCTACATTTCTGTCAGTTAACCCTAGTATCATAACAATCTTTATTTAATGTTATTAGTTTGACCTCATGCCTGATGACTTTGCACAGTTTGTTGATTGTTACATCAATGTCATCGTCCTCGTCTTGAACCAATTGCATACATTTTGCAGCTGTAGATCGCAAGCTTACAATGTCTGCTAACCCTGGAGACTTTAAAACCACCAACTCATATCCGAAGCGTTCGCATAGGTTTGTAACAATTAAACGACGTGTCAGCCTATCACCCTTGAATTCTTTGTATGCTTCATGCAGCTCAACTGAATTCAGGAAGCCGGACGAGTCTTTGATCATTACAACAAGGGATTCAAAGACACGATTAATGTTAACTTGGCTATCAGACTTGGTTGCAGCTGAAGCCACATTTTTTTCTGACAAGAAGCTATTTTGGCAATCCACATGATACCTTGCATCAGCTGTGTGAAGGTCACATACAGCGCTATCTACCCTTTGCAGCACAACATCTGATAACTCATTTTGACGCCGTTTGCAGGCTTCACGAATAGTTTGCTTGAGTGACTTCTTGCCACATGCGCAGCCTATTTCCCGACATGAATATGCTGGTCGCCAACGTTTTAGGTTTTTCGGATCTTTTTCAAGCACACAAGTTTACCACAAAACAAACAATGTTCTTTAAAGACAAATCCTGGTAGTGATGAACGTCTCCTGGTCTTTGGTGGAATGTAAGACGAATCACTTTCTGGATTCTTCCTTTTGTGCCTTTCAACCTGGATGCTTGAAGTGTATGTTGAAGCACAGTTTCTGTAACATTTAAGTGTGCATTCAGGATTTTCACTAACTTTTTCTTCAAGAAGTTCATGATACCTGTCCCGGTAGATTTTGCTATGCTTGATAAAGTTTTGAATTCTGGCAGGGCCAGTGTCTTATAACGGTTCGGTCTTATTCTCACATCCAAATTTGGACACAAAAAAGCACTGTTTTTCATTCATTTTTTACTAATAGTGATCGTCATACGGGCAGCACCTAAAAAGACAATAGTAAATTATTAGTGCTCGTCTATAACAATATAATATTTACATAATACTTAGTTCTAATGGATAGCTTGACCCCTAAAACCTAGGTATAGGGACAAAAATCACCTTCCTAGGGTGAATAGGTAGGGAGTTATGGTCATTTATAGGTAATGGCGGCCATCTTGGACGCCATCTTGAATTTCTCAAATTGCTCAAGGGTGACAACATGTCATCAAGCAGTTTCTGAAAATAGAGACCCTTGGCTACCAAAATCAACAGTAAAAAAAACTTAATACAACAATGCAAGGTTAAGGGAAAAAATGGCAGTTGGCTCCCAGACTATATTGATGTGAACTTCAAATGAGTGGAGGACGAAGTGTTATGAGGACCTCTAGTTTCTTGATATTAAGAAATGTACAATATACGTCAGATCTACATGGAACATGTATAATTTCTCCAACTAATACATGTGCAAGAGTGTTTACTGTGTGTATTAGCATGTTTATATATCATGATTAAATCAGTTCATTATTATCCCCTTGGCAACGAAGTTGAAGAGGGGATATAGCATCTTTACCGTTTATCCGTCCATCTGTCCATCCACATTCAATTTAATTTGTACAGTCTATTAGATGTATTGTTCTTAAATTCTTTTAGTTTTTCTCTATTTTACTTCTATTAAATCTTATTACTTTATATTGTATTTTTTTTGCCGCATGTTTTAATTATAATAAGTATTTTAGGGCTAGTTTTCTTAACTTTTATTTTCTTATGTATTCATGTAATTTATTTGTACAGTGCCAATGATTATTTGCATAGATTTGGTGCTATATAAATTGTAATGATAATAATTGTCCGTCCGACCAATGCATTTTTCAACTAATGGGGAAAAAAGATTTCTGCCTTTGAAAATGGATTCCAACTATTTTTCTTGCTTGCTTGAATAGGGATTTATATAATGGAGACTCTTGCTCCCAAAGAACTTACAACAAATGCATTCCTGACATGAAAAGCAATTAAAATATTTGTTCTGCCATGAAAAAGGCAAACAATGACAAAACATTATACCCTGATGCTTCAAAAGAATATGTAATTACCGTATATTACCTAATAAACGCCCCCGTGTTTTTGTGCGGTGACAATCGTAAAGTCACACATAAATTGATTGGTAATATCGTAATATTAAATACACTGTATGATTTAATACTAGGCTTCAGCCAAAACTTGATTAAAAACTAAAACTACCCGAAAAATACACAATCAAAAGAGTTGAACTTGCTATGCACACCATAAATACATATGAAATTTACCCTCAAATAAACACCCCCTTTTTGAAAATGTAATGACCTCCTCCCTACCCCTCCTTTCTCCCCCTCCCCCCTCTCCCTGGGCATTTATTAGGGAATCTACAGTAAGTGTCTTGGGAATGAATAGAATAAATATAGTAAGTCTCCATATTAATCTGCTATGGATTTTCATTCTGTTTGGTACGGTAGATCAGCCCTATTTGGTTTGTAAGGGAAAATATCAAGTTGAACATGTTTAATATGGGAAGCTTCAGATTTAGTTAAGGGTTAATGTTTTTCTGTTTATGTAAATTATCAGCAATCCGTGGTGCAATGGAGTAAGTAAAGGTTTGGATTTCAAGTTGGTTAAGAGTTTATTTGGTACATGTAGATGAGTGGGTGGCAAAAGGTGGTTCGGGGTGGATAGGATTGTAAGGTGAATAGAGGATGGTAGACAAATGGAGGATGGTAGGTGAATGGAGGATGGTAGGTAAATGGAGGATGGTAGGTGAATGGAGGATGGTGGGTGAATGGAGGATAGTGAGTGAATGGAGGATGGTGGGTGAATGAAGGATGGTAGGTGAATGGAGGATGGTAGGTGAATGTAGGATGGTATGTGAATGGAGGATAGTAGGTAAATGGAGGCTGGTAGGTGAATGGAGGATGGCAGGTGAATGTAGGATGGTAGGTGAATGGAGGATGGTAGGTGAATGGAGGATGGTAGGTGAATGGAGGATGGTAGGTGAATGGAGGATGGAAGGTGAATGGAGAATGGTAGGTGACTGGGGCATGTTAGGTTGAAAGAGGTGAGGGGATGGTAGTTAGAGGAAAGAATGGTACAATGATTGGTAGATGTAGGAATTAAGATAATGGTTTGATGGCATGGGGATTAGATGAGGTGAGATGTGGGACAGGGTGTAATTGCATGTGGAGCAGGATGACATGGCATGTGGGACAGGGGACAGGGTGGCATGGCATGTGGGACAGGGTGGCATGGCATGTTAGACAGTGGGATGGCATGGGGACAGGAGAGGATGCATGGGGACAGTGACAGGATGGCATAATGGACAGAGTGGGATGGCTTTGGAACAGGGAGGGATGGTGTTTGGGACAGCGTGGCATACTATGTGGGACAGGGTTGCTTGGTATGTGGGATATTATATGGATTTCTGTAATCTTGATTGCAGGTGTGATAGCATATAGATCATGTGGTGGAAAGACATCTGGATTTCATGTATGACTTCCTATAGTGTGGGATGCAGGATGGGATGGCATGTGGAAGAGATAGTGGAAGGTGTGGGATTTTGTATTGTTTGCGATAGGTTCCATAATAGAATTTTAAGTCTCATTCAGTCCTCCCCTGACCTTGCCCTTTTCCTTCACACCTATAATGATTGAAGGTAATAAACCCAGTATAGAAAGAAACTCGTTTGTAATTCACCTGTTAACGAATGTGCTTGAGTTCATGTCATTTTACTCTTAGTGTAGTGTGTATGATGATTATGGATTTTCAGGTATAGTGACTGTGGAATCAAAAGGATGTTAATGATTGTGATAATTGTTCCCCCAGCTCTTGATGTTGATGACACAAGCCCTGAAATAAACTTCACTTTTGTTTATAAATACAAGAATATTTCATCATTTCCAACTCACATATTTGTATCTCTTAAAATTGATTGAAAACAAATAATTATACTTACATTTTATTCCATTAAAACCTTTATTTGTTTGTAGTTTCAACTTAAAAACTTGATTTAAATTTAAGTGAAGAGTAATTATGAATTTTCAGTACAATATTATACAGTGACTTGATGTAATCAGGAGTTTCAATTTGAGATGAAATTAAAAGACCATTGTTATATTAAATGGTAAACATCTGTATGAAATTCAATACTGGTGGATGAGAAACAAACTTTTAGCAATTGGCAAGGTATTAATTGAAGCAAAAGTTATTACGTGCCCATACATCTAAAGCATCCAGTTATATTATTTTCAAAGCCTTTCAAAACACTTGTCTTATCATAGAAGCAGTGAAAGAACTGGAAAAAAAACTTGGCATTTTGTTTTGTCTTTATCACCTTCCCTTGTACACCATTTTCATCATCATTTTTGTCAAACTTCTATGACCTGCGACATAAACATGACACTTAACAACAATATCCTGATCCTTCACAGTGTTTGATCTCTAATTTCCAGCAGTTATATTTTAACAGCAATACCTCAGCCTGATATTTTGATCAGGTATCTCTCATGTATTTGTTGATACTTAAAATATTGCAATGTTTATAGGGTTAATTTCCTTTAGTTGGTTTTGATGTTTTATTCCTTTTTCATGATTGCAGGGCCTGAGAGCTATTCATTCACCTCATACCGGTATCATTGACTGGGCACTTGTAACCAGACACTATGGTAAAAACTTTCAGAATCATGGAGGGGACATTTTCACAGAATTTGAAGTCAAGAATTTTAGAAAGGCCACAAGCAGTCCTGAAGGAAGTGAATCAGGTATCATTAAACCAAAGCACATTTGCTTTGTATTTTTTTAATCAAATTAACTAGTGACAGATGCAACATTGACTAGATTGCTTTAAGAGCTATAGAAAATCATACAAATAACAACAACATCACATTAAAGTCATTTAAAGAAACCATTTTACAGCATTTTAATTTTTCAGGGCTTATTATAGAAGAAAATAACAGTTCAATAATTCTCTATTTGTGTAAGCCACTGTGAACAATTGATTGGCCTATGAAGACTCACAACTCTTATTTGACTTGTTGCCTTTTACTGTAGTTCACCGTAATATTTAAGAAATTATTGCTTAATAGGAAAAATATTTTGGAAATCTTTAAACTCCATCAACAAAGTACTGTATAAATAATTCTTAAGATCTTGGGTGCATTGTCAAGTTAGTATTGTTGTCAACTTGATATTGTTGTCAACTTACTATTTCATAAACTTTGTATATCTTACAAAATGTTGTCTTAGATGAACAATAATTCTGAATATTTAAATAATGAAAAGACTGTTGTACAATTCAGCAAATACTTTTGTGTGGGTGTCACTAGTCCCTTGAAGGATATAATAAAGTCATTTAATATTGTAAATACTGCTAAAACCTTGATTCTACACAGTCAATTTATTTGCAAGATATTTCCTAAAGTAATAGTCTTATTTTGGAAGACAGACAAAAATACAGTGTATGCTATATTATACATGTACATTTCACACTGATTCTCACCTTTTTTGTATTGCTTCAAATCACTGAATTGTGTACTGTTTCAAACCTTTTATACCAAATGGTGATTACCCTGCATTAGTTTAAGTGCAATAGAATGGAATCCATGAACAAGATAGTTGCCATGTAATAGAGTCATGTACTCTGAACACTCCTGGCGTCATGGCAACAGGTTATTCATGTCACATTCTCCAGAATAGGCCCAAAGTAGTTTTTAATCCCTGGAATTCCACTAAGCAATCAGCGAGTAGATGAGTTTATACTGTATTCAGTGCCATATTTGCAGGTTCCAAGCTTAAGCTTCTTTTACCTCTGTTTTTACTTTCTCTCCTTCCAGGTTTACAAAAACCAGTTACCCTGGTTGGATCAAAAGGGGTGAGTCTTATTGCGATAGGAACCTGTGATGCCTATTTTACTTATATATGATTGTAATGTGCAGTTAAATAAAGTGATAGTTGTCTGTGGAATATTACACTTTTTGGAGTACAGTTGGAAGTTGATTACAGTATATGCATTTGATTGACAGCTCCAGGGGTGCATCTAGTAAAAGAAAGGTTCTCCTAAGCATTTTAAAGTTTGTCCAGGTGTGTTTCATGATAACTTCCAGGGGTTCCTGGACACTCAAGGCACCCTAACCCCTGGCACCCCCTGAATCCACACCATAGGTGTTTTACATGGATACAAGAAGGGTCACTTCTCTGACACACAGCTGTATATTGAGAAATTTGTAGTTTTTCTAGATATATCAGCTAGAACAAGGTAAAGAATATGGACTGTATGCATTTTATAACTTAGCAATCAACAGCTTTGGGGAGAAGGTGATGAGAAAATCAAAACTCAAAACTGTTAGATGTGCGGTGTGTGGCATTTCTTTCCTGCTTGTTTTGTTGTGAAAATGTGCAAAGAAATATTAAACATTTATCTCAATAAATGTTCATAGTAAGGAAGTACAATTGATCTTGGTGAACAGGTCAGTTTAATTGTGGTACATTTTCATGTGTATATATTGATCTTCATTTGTTGTTGATGTGTTTTGTGCAGCAGTCCCGAGGATGCAGTTTGAATATCACACTGTACACTGCGCCGAGCATGGGCGCTTATTAGGCCTAGAAAGAAATGCAATTCTAATTTTGTAAGTGCCCTTTATTATGTTGAATACAGTATTAATCTGCTACTTGTTCTTGTGTTTTTGTGCAGCAATCCCTAAGATGCCGGTATGTTGTGACCTGCGGTGGATTATTTTCTGACAGGCTAGCTGGAATATCTGGCTGTAATCCCATACCTAAGATTGTGCCTTTCAGGGGAGACTACCTGTTACTAAAACCTGAAAAAGCAAAACTTGTGAGGGGAAATATATATCCAGTGAGTTGTATTGCACTTACCCTAGTTTTCTAGGGGTGTTCTTTTTTGCATTGTTTTCTTAATGCTGACCACTTTTGATTACATTGAAGGGATATCTTTTCTTTTTTATCACACCTCTGTAGAATTTGTCTGTGATGCCACTGTTTATGGACCATGTGGGTTGTTGATTGGTTTTCAGAAAGGGCTTACAAATTAAATCCCAAACTTTTATTTAATCAGAGAATTAAAATAGTAAACAAATTGTTTTTGTTATTAAGATCAGCTATTAGAGATGCAGTGCATGCCTTTTCATCATACAATTTAATTCTGTATGGCCAGTGGCATTGAATTTGTATATTTTATGTGCAGTGCCTTACCATCATAGAAATACTGTATGGCCTGTGGTATATCATTATAGATTATATAATACAGTATGGCTAGTGGCTAATAAACCTTTCTCTTTGATGATTTCTATCTGTATAGGAATATCTAAAGAGTCATTTTGTTTAACTTCCTTCCATGTTGCAGGTGCCAGACCCTAAGTTTCCATTCCTAGGAGTACATTTCACACCACGTATGGACGGCAATGTTTGGTTGGGACCTAATGCTGTCTTGGCATTGAAGAGGGAAGGGTATAACATGTTTGATTTTGACATCAAAGATACAATTGAAGCTGTCACTTTTAGGTAAGCAATGTAAGAAACGCACAGTAAACATACTTCATTAAACTCTATATAGCAATTTACCGCTATACTAGGATTTTTTCTATTTAGTGTATATCTTAAGTTTCTAAAGGTAAGATATTTTTAACTAAGGTTCTACCATAAAAATGATTGAGGTGTTATTGTTTCTGAATAAGTTTTGGTTAATAAGTTTTTAATCTTGTTTTTATTGGTGAGCATGCGAAAGCATAATGCGATCCTATGTAATGGCGATTTCGTCTGTCCGGCCAGCCGTCCACAGTTTTTCCTGAGATTTCTGCAAAAATGTTAGTTTTTTTGAGAATTCCTCAGAAAATGTTAAAGTTCCTTCACAGTTCCTCAGAAAAAGTTTAAAGTTTCTTTAGATATCCTTATGGAAGCCAAGAATTTTCTTACAAAATCTTATGTTTTTCAGAGACACTTAAGACAGATCAAAAATTTTCCTTAAAAGTCTACAAAACATTCAATATTTCCTTAGAAGAACACTGTAAAATGATATAATTTTCCAATATTCTTCAGAGATCCTCAAGCGTCTCTCTCTTAGCACTGAAGATTTAAAATCCTTTAAATTCTTTAAAATATTTGGGCACCAACGGTTGTATCAGGCATGCTTATTAAACTCTGCCTTTATTATTGTGTTCATTTGCATAAAGTTGCTACAGTATATGTACTGACCAGACTTTTTTTTATTTAGTATGCTCAGTCAGGAAGAGTGACAGGATGTGACTGCACATGGACATAGGGAGGGATTCCATGGATGGGGGCCATGCAGGACATGTGGTATATACCAAGGGTTATATCAGGCATGATTATTTGATTCTGCCTTTTTTCTTATTCAACAAGTCATTTGCATGTATGTTATTATAACTGTCATTTGGGACATGGGATTGGATCCATGTGGGACATAGGGTGGGAGTCATGTGGGTCATTGGATTAGATGCCATGTGGGACATATGGTAGAATGCCGTGTGGGACAAGGGATGGGATGCGATTTTATGTGGGACATGTGGTGAGATGCCATGTGGGAGATATGGTGGAATGCCATATGGGACAAGGGGTGGGATGGGATGTCATGTGGGACATGGGTGGGATGTCATGTGGGACATGGGTGGGATGCCATGTGGGACATGGGTGAGATACCATGTGGGACATGGGATGCCATGTGGAACTTAGTGTGAGATGCCATTTTTATGATATGGGTGTCAATTTGCATGGGTATGCCAACCATGATGGTAATTACCATTCTAGTTTTATCTTAAGTTGTTGACTGCATTTAAAACATATATCAACTTAACTGTCCTTGCATAATATAAAGGATGCTGAAGAGAGGACTATACTTGCAACTCTCTCATTCATTCACTGGTTATGTGTCTATTTGATACCAGGTCAAAGTATAAGGCAGGAGCTCCTTTTAAGATAGTCCCTCTAGCTTGCTTTAATATCTAAAGTATTGATCTATTGTGGTGATTTTTAACCATTTTTTTCAGTGGCCTAAGAAAGCTTGCTTTCAAGCATTTTGAGTGATGTGGAGGACACACTCTGGCTCATTTATCTAAAGTGTTCATCCTTTTTGTTGATGTTAAACTATTTTTTCTACGATTTGTTTCAGTGGCCTAAGAAAGCTTGCTTTTAGGCATCTTGCGTATGGATTAGGAGAGCTTTACAGAGGTATCAATGTCAGTGCTCAAGTGAAACAACTGCAGAGGTACATACCGGAATTACAAACTTCAGATGTAACAAGGTGAACTGAAATATTCTATTATTTATTTGAATAACTGATTGAAATTATTATGGTGTAATATTAAAGGATTTAAATTCCATGTTTGTTGTAGGAATTGGCCACCTTTTTACTTTCTGTTAGTTAAGTTCCTCTTCAGATTGAATAATTAAATTAAGAGGCAACATTAGCATTACATTTCATTCAAATTTGAAAGCTATGAAACTATTAAAAACAATTCATCAAAATCACTTTAGAGTCATCCCATTTTAAAGCATTTAGATTTTCCGGCAATAATATGCTTACTTGTCTTATATAGATACTTTTTACAATCATGATTCTTGGGAGGTGTGTACAAAAATCTGACCGAAAAGTTTTGAGTCTTTACCATACCCCAATCAAATTGTACCTTGACTTCTGGACTTTCATTATTTTTACTGACTGACAAAAACATCTAAAGGATTACATACAGATTTATAATTGTCAACCCAGCCATACACCACAAATCTAGCATATTCAACATTCCTTAAGCTTTGAACAACCTTAACTTGGAAATTATAAAATAGCTATACCCAAAAATGTAAATCTCATTCTAATAGCCTATTCAACTCTGAATGTCCATAGACTTTTAATATTAAGCTGAGAAAAGAGTGTTGATACATAAAATGTATTGTTTTCTTTTACATTTGAATACTGTCCCAAAATTCCATTCCATTTCCATCCTTTTTGTGAATTGTGTCCTTCTTTGAGAATTACATCTCCTTTGGTTCCTTTAAATTACTGTAACATTCCCTATTGTAATTTTCTCTAACCATCTTTCCATATATTTCTCTAACCTTTTCTCTGATATTTTTATTACAGAGGGCCATCTGGTGTCCGAGCCCAAGCACTAGATGAAGATGGCAACCTTGTGGATGATTTTGTGTTTGATGTTGGCAAAGGGGACATTGGCAGCAGGATCCTCCATGTTCGTAATGCTCCATCCCCAGCAGCAACCTCATCGCTTGCCATTGCTCAGATGGTTGCTGACAAAGTCCAGGACACTTTCTTATTGTAGTACATGAACTGTTGATAAATCAATGCAGTTCGATTGCAGGTACCTATGAGGCAAACTTGCTTTTTTTATACTCCTGTAACTTTAAACGTTGGCAAAGTTGATATCTGTAAAAGAATTTGTACCGAATTGTTGAAAAGATTTGTCATTTTTTGTAGAAATTTATATCTGGAATGATTATTAAGTTTATCCAATCAGGAGAAATAATTGATGATTTGAATGATACTCTTTAGTTGTTTTCACCTTACCTATCCTCCGCGTGCCTTGCTGCACATAGGGCCTCCACTGAACTTCTCTATTTTTTCCTCTTGGTTGCTGTAACCCATGCTGCTGCCCATGTCCTTCATCCTCTCTCTATTCTCTCCTTTTCCACTGTGCACCGCGATGTAGTTTTGGGCCTTCCATGCTTCCTCCGTCCTTTAGGTGACCACGTCAAAGCTGTATTGCAGTGATTGCTTGGGTCTTGCCGGAGTATGTGCCCAATAAATTTCCATCATCGCCTGAGTACTTCCTTACTCAGGGGTCTCATTTTTGTGCAAATTAACAGTTCTTTATTGCTAAGCATTTATTCCCACCTAATGTTCATTATTTTTCTCAGGCATTTATTCTGGAATATGACAATTGCTTTATCATCTCCTTTATTCATTTATCCATATTTCGCAACCATAAAGTAATGCAGGTAGCACCAGGGTTTGAACAGTTTAACTTTGTTTTCTTATGTTGTTTAAGTTCCACACTTTCTGTAATAATCTAGTGGCTAAGCAAAAAATTATACCTGCTGTGAATTAAAGCACCAAACTCTGCACAGTTATAGCTTAGGTCATATAAAAATAAAAATCTACAGAGAGGTGCCCAGTTTTCAAAGTTTTCAACAAATCAAGGTCAAAGGTTAGTATGGGGTCAAAATTTTAAAATATCCCAATCCTGTCGACAAGTAGACCAAATTACTCGGCGGGTCATAAGGAATTCAAAATGGTATAGTTTGCCATATCTGTGACCTCCGAAGATGTGTCTATGGCCGGAAATATGCTAAAGGTCATCAATTTTCGGTTGGTCACTACATAGGGGGTAAAAACCGATACATTTACTAACCTTTTTAAAAAGCATATCAAATGAATCTTGAGATCATTCTATTGATAAAGTCTATAGTGTGATGTACCCAGCATGTTGAGGTACTGTAATTCTAGCATATTACCGATAAATGCTAAAACAGGTTACGTTATAAATGACCTAGAATTATATACATTCATGTTTCTTAAATGATACTACACTTCACATGGATGGCACCAGTGGGGCTAGGATGGAGGATCATCCTGATTCCCCCTCCCCTCTCCCACCATCCCATAATTTTTCAACTTTAAGCTACTTCTCTAATATTTTTGATGGATTCAAAACCCTGAAATTCAGTTTTCCAAATAAATATACAGAATTATAAATTCATTTTGCTTATATAATGCAACACAGGGATGGCCCAAGCAGGGGAAGAGACATTGGGATATGGAGTGAGGCCCGTTGCCCACTCACAATTTGTCAACTTTGAGCTAATTCCGGCATATTATTAATGAATGCCAAAATTTTAAATGCAGTATTTTATATGAATGATCCAGAAATAAACAATTAATGGTGCCTAAATGAGACTACAGGAGGGCATCACTAAATAGCAAGGAGAGAAGGCGGGGGAAGGGGGAAGGGGGAAGGGGGATGTGGAGGTAGTAAGCAAGGTACCAGAGGTGACTAAGTCCCCCTCAAAAAAAAAATAACATGTTGAGCTAAGAATCCTAATGCCACCTTTATATTAAACAATAAAGAGTTGGCGACAATTCGATGAGCTGTGTTAAACACGTGGTGTGTGGGTAGAGGGGAATTGTGGGAGAGTTTATATGTCCTTAGAATTTTGACTGCACTGAATGATCTTTTCAGTGGCAATTAGTTGGCAGTGCTCACTTAAAGGCTGGTTGGCAAATAGAGTTCTTGTCATACATTGATAGGAGTTCTATCGTGTAGGTGGCAATGATTTTGAAGTCGAATGTGTTATGAATGGTTACATGTATATTGATGATGCATGAAGAGGAGATATGCGCTTTGATCATGAAGGTCACATCAGAAGGCATGATAAAGTTGTCAAAACACTTCTTGGAGATAAAGGGTACTTTGTTGTTGGAGTATTCAACTCGGTTGTGTAGGAGAGCACAATGTGAGATGATCAATCATTAAGGAAAACCAACATGAGACCAGTATTCTTTGAGATGGCGGTATTGATTGCGATGTCGGTTGAGTATTGTGGTGGTACGTTCGGTGAGCTGGTGAGTTCAGTGTTGACAGCAATATTACTTGATGTTGTGATGGATTCAGTAGCCAGTGTTGCTTGTTTTATGCTCGCTGGGTTGGCATGGTTGTAAGTGTGAAGTTGAAAATACCTGTGTATATTTGAATCTCAGCTTTATTTTAGTCTATCTCTTTGCAATTTATAGCAGGGTAATATGCTGACGGAAAGGCAGAGAAGCGTAATTCTACTACGTCATATTGCTGATCTTTGATTTGGACTTGTTGGTGGTTTGTGTTGATATCTATCACTTGCATTAGTTGCTGGAAATGGGCTGATAAAGTATCCAAATTCACTTCATGGTATTTCTTCTTAATAACAAAGGAGTTAGGAGTTAATGGTTTGTTGCTATGCGCTGACATGATGAGCTCTATAGTAGGTGCGGGTTGACAGTGGGGATCCCAAAACGTGAATGTTACCTATTAAACAATGCATGACAATCAGTTATGATGTGCCTTTGGCTCTTTTAGAACACTTTGGTAGGTCGTTCTGAACAAGTCGAACAAGTAGTGAAGATAAAGCTCACTTGCAGCTTTGACATAAAAGGGCAGGTTTATGGGACTTCTTCCTCCAAGCAAAGCAGCTCTTAATCAGCGTATCAGGAGAACTGCATATCAAGCAATTTATTGTTGGGGTCAAGTTCTTCTATGAGTACCAGAACTTCCTTCGTCCAAAGAATGAGGATAGGAAGACCAATGTTAAAATGGCTGGAGTCCTTTGTGGTCAACCCTGCCAGAAGCAAGTCATTCTTGTTGTGAACTCCTAACTGCCAAACTTAAGATGCATGTGGTTGCCACAAAGATGCCATGCCAGATGCAAGTGTGTCAAAACAATGAGGTAGTGTACTGCATTAAGTTACTGTTTGTAATGCAAAGGAGAATTTGTGTTATTTGAAATAACATTTTACCAAAATAATTGCCACACCAACCATTAATTCTACCTTGATGAGTATTTCTATAGGACATAATGTTTGTCAAAGAATTGATGTTTCATTCAAACATACTTTTAAGTTATTCTGCATTTTGATTGATCAATCTTGAAATTTTGCCCATGTGCAAACCTGATACAGACTTTATTCCATGAATATATGTCAGGCTAGGTAAAATATTCATTTTCTCTCTTGAATGATTTACTGCATGGTTGTCATGACAATCTATGCTAAAATACTATAATTTGCATAATGATTTAGGGGATAAATACAAAGGAGGCTCAAATGCCATTTGAGATCAAAGACCAACGTTATCATACTATTTTAGTGGACCAAGCGATGGAATATAAGACTGACCACCGTTGTTTTAATCCCTATTTCCTAAATATTGAATTTTGTGAAGAAAAATACAATTGGAAAAAAGGCAACAGTAGTTGATCACTTTTCATATTCTCCTAATACTCATTAAAGTTGCTTTAACTTTTGTTGCAAATCCAATTCCATGGTGGTTGCTTAACGCTCCTGATCCTGTAGACAGATAAACGATTCTAGCGGGAGTGTATTTCATAGCAACAATTGGACAAATTGTCTGCATAAAATGTGTTGAGAGCCTACATCTAAGAAGTTTTGATCACAATCATTCTCCTTACATGCATCTTCCACATCTCAAAAGTATTTCGGGGATGCCATTGAGATTTTAGAAATCAAACATTCATGGTTCAGGGTTCGATATGAATATCATTATCATTTTCACCAAAAAAGAAATTACAGTAAGTATTGCATTTTCCAAATGTTTGCAAATATCACCATACTTTATGTGGCTGTCATGACGACTTGAATTTCTGATGTTATAATCATAGATCTAGAAACTGATCAATAGGCCTATAATATTTGTGTACATTTTTCAGGTGGATGTTTTGTCAAAAATTTTGATGAGAAATTCACATTTTCCACACATATAACATTGATTTATTACAACGCTTGCCATGACAACTTCTATATGATTAAATATTTGATTTTTGGTCTTCAAATGAATGCAAAATTATTGGTCAAGTGTAAGAGGTCAAATGGTGCCCCTCCCATGAAATATCTTGGCTCCCCCACTGGTTACATATGTATAAATAGACCAAAATTATGACTGGTTACATATGTAAAAATAGACCAAAATTATGAAAAACAGTTACCATGGCAACCAAAAGTTGAGTTTTCGATGGCTCCACATCTTAATAAAATTCATTTTTAGGGTATGACCAACAACTGTGGCAAATTTCATGCTTTTATCAAAAAGTGAACAATTTTATGAAATTATGGTCCAAATCCACTGGACTAAATGAGACACTGACACTGTGGCAGTTATGCATTGTAGGCCTCGCTGTGTCTTATTCTTACATCACACACCTTCTTTTTTTTAATAGTGGAAGTCCAACCGTTTCTTCACTTTTTTATGAATACAGTATCTCAGAAATGAGTGGAAATTTTTGTTAGATGTAAATGAAATGTTCATAAAAGATACATATATTTATGGCAAAATGCTACCTGTCCACATACCTTTCAAGAGTACTCTGTTCAGAATTTAAAACACTGTCTGGCAAATAAACAATCTGTACCTGTCCATATGCCTTTAAGTTCTTATTTGTCTTTACCTGAACTTCAGGAATGCTGCTGTGTAGAATTTATTTCATAGAATTCAAACAGTAGATGTTCACACCATGTAACAGTATTCATATTTTGTTGTATGTCAATCATACAGAGTTGAAATTCATCAAATCAATAAGTCATAAATGGTATTATTTTATATAAAAGTTGAACAAGTTAAAATTAGAGTTTTATATATTAAGGTTGTTGCGGTTTAGTAATGTACTCTGCTATGAAATTTGTTTAAATTCGACCTTAATGTATTTATTTGTACAATATTCTTGCCAATAATAAGGTTGATTGTTCTTTAGTGAGAAATTATCAGAATGTAGGATCTCAAATTTTACTGAGATCTTCAGGCACAGTCAGATGTACTTACCATGTTAAAATAATTACCGAAAAATGAGACATGTAATTGTTGATACATACGAGATGCTGAGCTCAAATGTTATGACCAACAACAATAGAAATGAAGTAAAATAAATAAAAAGTGGTTAGAAAAAACTCTGTGGCAAAAACATAAATTTAAAATGCAATTTGATGAGAAACATGGTTAGTTCTCCACTTATCAGCAGGATGTTATATCAAGCTGTATCTTCAGTAAAAGTGATCTAGTATCAGAACTGGTCATTATGATTCATTTTAGCTTGGTTATAAGGTGTAGAGATAATGTTTAACCTACGTACTATAATAATAAAAGGGTGAACATTAAATAAATAAGTAGAGCTAAAGATTTGATGTGGTCACTAAAACTATACATTTACTGAAGGGACATTCAATTTATAAACCATGAAGAAATTACGAAAAAGGTTTCCCTAAAGTTTCAATGGATTCAGAGAAAGTTTTTAAGGAAATTATAATGTATACCCATTTATAAGTCTTTGCTAAAATTAAATTTATGGGTGGGCATCAATGAATGGAAAATACCAATCGAATAATAGGCTTGTATTTGTGAGAAATATCATGTTACATATTTATCAGCTCTAATATACATGTGTCAGATATATAGTGGATAGTAATATGAATATTATATTTAGGCACCTTTAGTAGTAATCAACCCTCAAGAATTTCTGACAGAAAACTGTAAATATGGATAATTGTTTTTTTTAATGGTTGAGTCAGAAGAATGTGAAATGCTAAAAAAGCAAATAGAAATTAATGTTTTATTTGATTCATCACTTAATTATGATGCTTTAAAATGAATTATAAAAAGGCTGAAAGGAATTAATTCACATCATGATTATATGGCTCAATTCCAGATCAAGCTTAGAAGGTTTAGCCAATGTTCAAGAAAAAAAGTTAAACCTGTCACTCATAACAGTTTAACATGCAAATTTTAGATGTACAAATCAAATCATAAAGAGTCATTGTACTCTGATCTGTAATAGCATCAGCTTGGCATGCTGGAGGTCCTGGGTTTAATTCCTGGTGGTTATCATTCACCAGTGCTTCCCGACTGGTTTATCAAACAGCCGTGGACAACTCTTTATAGACTTAGCTCTTAAGAAAGGGATATAAAATCACCAATCTACCTATCTACCTCAATGCGAATGAATCCATCCACACACTCTTCTGCAAGGAAATGTGTCATGAATCAGATGTTTAGAATCATGTTGTTTATATTGAAGAAAATTTATGTAAATTCCAAAAAAAATCTTGGCAGAGAATTTTGTGGGCTATTTACTGCTAATGACATATTGTTTATCTAATTTGTAAAGTTTGATAAAAGAAGAGGTTGCTTTTAAAACTCTTAGAGTGACAACCTGCTATGTCATAAGAAAGGTAAAAGCTTTTTGTGTAAGCCTTAACTAACAAAGTTGAGTGTAAGCCTTAACTAACAAAGTTGAGTGTAAGCCTTAGCTAACAAAGTTGAATGTAAGCCTTAACAAAGTTGAGTGTAAGCCTTAATTAACAAAGTTGAATCAAATGTCATTGTGGGTTATTTACAGATTTCATTGCATTTCTAAACTTGTATCTAATGTTTTTGTACTCAATTTTTCATTGGCTAATTTTGTAATATATGTTAATAAATTTGCCAAAAATGGAATCTCAGTGGTAATTGTACTTTTTTTAGTTGTTATTTGGGATATCTTGATGGTAATCATTGAAGTCCTAGATTAAGCATTACCCACATGAATAAAAAGTAGATATTTGTCATAGTCTTAGCATGGAGGTAGAAGAGACCTACCTTCGTGGTCAAAGTCATTGCAGAGTACGTCCATCCAGAAGGTTGAGTCCATTATTTTGGGGTGTCAGGAAAAAAGACGTTTGTGATGAGCTATCTGATTGCACTATTTGTTTTCAAATTGAGCGTGATGTTTGAGTAATTTTGAAATGCCATCATTTCCCTCATGTTTTGTTTTAGATTTATTGATATTGTAATATATATGGTGTTATTAATTGGATGAATTACAGACAAGTGTTTATAACCTGCATGGCTTTTCCCCAATGTAGTTTGAATTTTGTTAAAATAAGCAAAATTATCAATTGTTTTGTGCAACTTTTTCACTAAGACGACTGAAAGTAATTGAAATCAGCAAACTTTGTTTAAGGTATTTGAAGGTATTGTTTCATTTTTTATAAGCATGATTTTTCAAAAATATTATCACATGATATTACTTCACAAATTATGCTCATTTGCATACAGTTAAGAAGTAAACAACAGATAATTTTGTACATCTTTTTAAACATAAATGAAGGTGCATTGTCAATATTAATGAGGTATCTTTTAGTTGTGTTAAAGGAATATTCCCACAGTTTTTTGTAAAATTGTATTTAAAAGAGCATACTTTTAGAGCCAATTTGGTACAAATATCAGGTTGATATCATATTCCGTTCAGGAGATAAGGATTTTTAAAGATTTCTTAATTGCATTTTAAAGTTTTTGTACAGTATGATGAATTCCTGGTTGATGGTATCATAGAGGCAATTCCATTGCAAATGTTTATGTATTTCTTTGAATGTTAATTGGTTGGTTCGTTTATTGGCATTTTTTTGTGAAGTTTAAACTTTGAATATCTCCTGGT